>BQMB01002079.1:0-447341 GCA_027943415.1 Closterium sp. NIES-67
CCCCCTTTGCTGTCCCCCCACCGTCCTCCCCCTTTGCTGTCCCCCCTCCGTTCCTCCCCCTTTGCTATCCCCCTCCGTTCCTCCCCCTTGCTGTCCCCCCTCCGTTCCTCCCCCTTTGCCGTCCCCCGTCCGTTCCTCCCCCTTTGCTGTCCCCCCTCCGTTCCTCGCCCTTTGCGTGTCCCCCCTCCGATTCCTCCCCCTTTGCTGTCCCCTCCTCCGTTCCTCCCCCCTTTGCTGTCCCCCATCCGTTTCTCCCCCTTTGCTGTCCCCCCCCACCGTTCCTCCCCCTTTGCTGTCCCCTCCTCCGTTCCTCCCCCGTTTGCTGCCCCCCCCTCTGTTCCTCCCCCTTTGCTGTCCCCCCATCCGTTTTCCTCCCCCTTTGCTGTCCCCCCTCCGTTCCTCGCCCTTTGCTGTCCCCCCTCCATTCCTCCCCTTTTTGCTGTCCCCCCTCCGTTTCTCCCCCTTTGCTGTCCCCCCTCCGTTTCTCCCCCTTTGTTGTCCCCCCTCCGTTTCTCCCCATTTGCTGTCCCCCTCCATTACTCCCCCTTTGCTGTTCCCCCTCCGTTCCTCCCCCTTTGCTGTCCCCCCTCCGTTCCTCCCCCTCTGCTGTCCCCCCTCCGTTCCTCCCCCTTTGCTGTCCCCCCTCCATTCCTCTCCCTTTGCTGTCCCCCCTCCGTTCGTCGCCCTTTGCTGTCCCCCCTCCGTTCCTCGCCCTTTGCTGTCCCCCCTCGATTCCTCCCCCTTTGCTGTCCCCCATCCGTTTCTCCCCCTTTGCTGTCCCGCATCCGTTTCTCCCCCTTTCCTGTCCCCCATCCGTTTCTCCCCCTTTGTTGTCCCCCCTCCGTTCCTCCCCCTTTGCTGTCCCCCCACCGTTCCTCCCCCTTTGCTGTCCCCCCTCCGTTCCTCCCCCTTTGCTGTCCCCCCTCCGTTCCTCCCCCTTTGCTGTCCCCCCTCCGTTCCTCCCCCTTTGCTGTCCCCCCTCCGTTTCTCACCCTTTGCTGTTCCCCATCCGAAATAATCTTCTACGGTTGCAGATTTTTGTATAAATTTGTGTTTACTGTCTAAGTGCACGCTATTTGCTCTTCCTGTTATGCCTATGCATGTTGGATTTTGCAGATAGTCCATATTTCGAAGATTCGTTTTGGGGTCACGTTTCGTGTGAGCGCTCGTATACGTAATTGTTAATCCATAATAAAATTAATGGTAGTTTTTAGAATCAATTGTGATTTGGGTATACCTAAAGGAAGGTGTTCACGAGGCGAAATGTGCTTGTTGGTGAAATTGTCTTTATTGTATTTATGAACCATGGCATATTGTTCGTCATGAAAATAGCAGCAGGGTATTGTGGTTATGTGTAACCTTTGGTTTGGTACTTTGCCTAATTTAGGTGCACAAAAAAGTTGTCATAAGATGTGTCACTCCTTTCACAAATCTCGCATTCAAGCATTTCATATTTCCAAGGAATAATTTGTGCTCGTCATCACAGCATCACTGTGGTTGCCTTGCAATGTCTCCACATATCTTGTTCTCCGTCTCCCTCTCCTATTTTCTCCTCTCAATATCACTCCCTTTCTTTCGTCTCTCTCTCTCTCTCTCTCTCTCTCTCTCTCTCTCTCTCTCTCTCTCTCTCTCTCTCTCTCTCTCTCTCTCTCCTTTTTCTCTTCCACTCTCTGATCCCCCCCCCCCCTCTCTCTCTCTCTCTCTCTCTCGCTCTCTCTCTCTCTCTCGCTCTCTCCCTCTCTCTCTCTCTCTCTCTCTCTCTCTTTGTCTCTCTCTCTCTCTCTCTCTCTCTCTCTCTCTCTCTCTCTCTCTCTCTCTCTCTCTCTCTCTCTCTCTCTCTCTCTCTCTCTCTCTCTCTCTCTCTATTCCTGTGTTTTGAAGTGTAGACAAGTTACTTTAATTGCGGTACTTATACGACCAATGTGTTTGCAAACTTTATCTATATAGTAAATGTTTCACATCTAGCAATGTGTGTTTGCGTGAACATTCTACAGAGTTAGATTTTTCCCATGGCTTCAACATGTTCATCTTCTCCGATGATCATCACCGGCGGAACGCTAGTCGGTGAGTTTGAGAAGGTGTATCGGCTCGAGTTGATACACATTATTGGTGATGGAAATTGCCTATATCGAGCCTTGTCAAAATGGTTGCATAACACGCAAGAAAGGTATGAGGAGGTCAAAGATAGGCTATTGAGACATGTGGTTGCGAACTGGAGAAATCCAGAATTCGAGTACTGGCTCGTCGCAAGAAGCGCATTCGATAGACCGTTTTTATCAGGTATCGATTATTACACACACGCCTCTAAATCTGGTGAATGGGGATCTATCAATGAGGTGAAGGCGTTTTCAGTTGTTTTCAACGTGACGGTCATTGTTTGGGTAAGAAAAACCCATTTTTGGGCATGTTTTCGGGCGCGCAACCCTACCACATTTCATGGCGTACTTCATTTGAATTTTGATATCGATGCGAGCCATTATTCTCTTCTACTCCCTTCAAACAATGGAAGTTTATATGGCTCCAGATGCGCGTCAGTTGAACCTGAGACAGCTACTATAGCACGAGCTAATAATGACAGTAATTCTCGTGGTGTGGGTAATAGCCTAAAGGAAGTAAAAGATAACGTAGATAACAGTAAGCAGGGAACAAGTAGTTTGTGCAATAAAAGGCGAGATCATCAAGATGACGCAGAAACTACCATCGCTAGCAGTCGCACTTGTCATCACACGCAACCAATCCGTGCTACACCAAATGTTAACAATGGATCTCACCAATATAAGAAGAAAGATTCACGTAATTCGATGACCATGTTATGTCTTCGTAGGAAATTAGTGGAGCATCATAAACCACGAAGCACGCACTTTATAGGTGTAAGACGTACAGCAAAGGGTTTTATTTTTTTGGTGAATTGTAATGGCAAACGTTATACGCATTCAGGTTTTGCGCACGACATACATGCCGCATTGGCGAGAACATATTTCATTTGTAGCAAACTTCGTGAACATAAAAAATATATACTTGATCTAACAAACGGGGTTCTAGATGATAGCGGTGGCCTTATCGCGCATCTAGAGCTCGACGATATTTTCAAGGACGATAACATTGAAGCAGTACCGGTAAAACAAAACAAGGATCAATATACGGAGAAGTTTTTGCAGAAATGCAAAGATGGACCCGATTTTTCATGCCCGTCATGTGGAGCAATGTGTTTTCAACAAAACGTGGCAAAGGCGAAGCACGGAAATGCGGAACAAATCGTGTGTCAAAGTTGTGCACGTTACATTAGGAAAGGAAAGGATCCGCCATTTTTTACGTTAAATAAAGTAGGCTTTCCGTCTCAACCCGTTGAACTCAAAAACCTTACAACGCTAGAAGAGCGTTTAATAAGTCCGCGCATACCATTTATGAATATACGTTCATTGTCCATTGGAAAACAGTACGGTATACGAGGCGGAGTTATCAACATTCCAGTTGAAGTTAACCAGATGGTATCCTCATTACCAAGGTTGCTCGATGATACACATACCGTTACGGTCAGATTGAAACGCAAGATGGAGTACAAACATAGCGCATTTGAGGAAAACGTGAGGCCTGCTAAAATCTTGAAAGCGATAAACTTCCTTTGTAGACAACAACTTTTTACTGACAACAAAATTGTCTTAAACAAAATTAATTTGAACCGGTTAAGCACTATACACAGCAAACCACGTATGGACAATGCGAATTCAGCCAATGCCGAAAGCGATTCTTCATCAAGAGAGTCAAGTGATAGCAACGATACGAATAGCGTAAATGTTGGTGTACTCGACACTCTTATTACGCAAGAGCCTTTTTATCGGCATCCATCACAGAGCTTGGTGCAAATGGCACCAGGAGAGCAATCAAAACCATTGTCCATAATATTAGATAAAGATGTCGAAGAATTGAGTTTCCCAACAATCTATGGTGGTAATCATAGAGTGCGTGCAGCAACAGACTTGCATGTATCATATTCGGATATTGCAAAGTGGGAACTAAAGCATAGAAATGGGCGATGCTCATCAAATATATCCAACATTTTTTTCAAAATGTATAAAAAAGAGATATTACAGGTGCAAAATGTAATTGCCACGCGTGTACGACAAGACAAAATTAAGAATCTAGAAGCATTTACCGCGACAGATATGTTGAACGAAAATAAGCGTTTCACGCTTCAACAAAACGATACCTTATATAATGATTTTAAGGTCATCCGTTCAACACAACAATACAGAGACAATTGCAAGCGCGATCTTTTTGCACTTTTGCGTCAAATCGGTAGGCCAACGTTCTTTATAACCATGTCAATGGCAGATACCCGCTGGGTTGATCTTCATGCGATACTTTTAAGAGTAAATACATTACGTGGGAATCCGTGTAAATTGCCGTCCGGTATAGGCTTACCGTTACAGTATAGTACGATTACCACGTTGGTAAGAAATGACCCTGTGATTTGTGCACGATATTATGCTCATAGAAAGAGATTGCTGTTTTGTTATATGCTGAATAAGAAGTCAGACGTTTTTGATGGAATCGATGACTATTTTGCACTTGACGAATTTCAACATCGTGGCGCGCCGCATACGCATGCCGTTGTTTGGAGTAAAGGTGCGAACGAGATTGGCATCGCTGGAGCGGACGCTATTATAAGGCACACAGATAAACATATTAGTACGAGCTCTAGAGGCTTACATCCACAATTGCTGTCGTTACAAACACACAAACACTCAAGAACTTGCCAACGATCGAGTTCCTTATGTAAGTGTAGGTTTGGTTTTCCAAGATTTCCGTTACCTTCAACGATGCTTTTACATCCCATTCCTGCTACCCTCTCTGTACGGGAGCGACAAAAATTGGCGAGTGATGCAAGACGCGTTAAGGAGTGGCTCGGTGGTGCATCGTCCGGAAGTAATATCACTTTCACTGTCTTTTTGCAAAAGGTTAGTCTTGTTTTCGATGAATATCTGCTTGTTATCCAGTCGTCACTAAAGCGAACAACACTTATTCTACGTCGTCAGGTAAGTGATGTCTACATAAACAATTATAATCCCACCCTTCTCAGAATGTGGAATGGGAATATGGATATTCAGTTGTGCATTGATCCATATAGCGTGGCAGCGTACATTGTATCGTACATGACAAAAGCAAATAAAGGTATGAGTACCATTATGCAAAAGGCTTTAGCATACGCTCGTAATAAAAAATCAGGAATAAAGGGAATTCTTCGTACCATTGGAAACGCTATGTTGAATTCTCAAGAAATAAGCGCACAAGAAGCATGCTAGTTGGTACTTGGGTTACAGTATCGCATGTCAACACGACAAGTCATCTTTATTAATACATCACCACATAATGAACGACTACTAACCCTTAAATCTATTAATAAATTGCGCCAATTAGAATCAACGAGCACGGACGTGTATGAACCCTACGCATGCATTCAAAAGTATAAGTTAAGGCCTGAAGCTATGGAACATACGTGCTTGGCCGATTTTATTTCAAAGTATGAATTGGCCCCATACGATTCGAGCAAGCATAAATTGCACTTGATTGGTCCTGACTTAACTAAGGAAAAGAGATTCTATTATAAGCGCGGAAAGTCTAAGATAATAAGATTTGTGAATTATCATAAGAATCAGAATTATAACAATTATATTCGAGAGAGGGTTTTTTTGTTTCATCATTTTCGAGAGGAGCCAATCGACCATGCTGAATGTTCTGATGCATATCACAGATTTGAGCGAGATATTATTGCGAAAGAGCAAGAGTTCACGAAAGAGTTAGATACATGGGCTGAAGCATTCAAAGAAGCCGAACAAGCCAACGATGATCGCATATCAATTGAAACACAAGATTCAAATGATATAGTTGACCATATCGATCTTGCAAACGAATTGAATATGCAAGATGTTGTTAAAAAGAGCACTGATTTGTTCAAGCATATCAACGTTGACAGTTCGGAATATATGCTGCTGGAGAAGATATTAAATGCGGAACAACGCGCGATTAGTGATCATGTCGTGCATCACATACGGAAAAGTTATACACCGCTTCGTCTGTTTATATCTGGTGGAGCTGGAGTGGGAAAATCGGTTCTCATTCGAGCTTTGACGGAAAGGATTACACGGATGTTTAACGCAACGATTCATTATGACCCTACATCTCTCAAAGTGTTGAAATTGGCGCCATCCGGAGTTGCTGCTTTTAACATAAGTGGGTACACTATTCATAACGCTTTAATGATTCCAGTTCCGCAAAACCGAACAATATCAAATCTATCATCAGAACGAGTGAACACGCTACGGTCCAATTTATGTGACGTGAAGGTTATTATAGTCGATGAAGTTTCAATGCTTGGCGAGCACACATTTCGATGGTTGGATTGGCGCCTAAGGGAGTTACGAGGAAAACAACACATCCCGTTTGGAGAATTACATGTCATATTTGTAGGAGACTTTTTTCAGTTACCACCGGTAGCCGATAGATACTGTTTTGCAAAGACAAAATCATTGAATACAATGGTTGAAGATAACGTATGGGAGCTTTTCTCAATGGTTGAGTTAACAACTATAATGCGTCAAAAAGATGAGACCGAGTTTGCCGCACGCTTAAACAGATTGCGAGAGGGAAAACACACTAGAGAGGATGTCGATTTCTTCTTATCGTTGAATACGTATGGCGAGCAAAAATTAAGTGTCCAACATATTTTTGGAAGAAACGCAGATATAAACGAATTCAACAATAGAAAGTTTGAGCTAACGCACAACGAGAAGCATATCATACAAGCATACGACTTACATCTATTTGACAAACGTTCCACTCGATGTAAGCGACCATCAGGGAGCGCACCAAAGGATCCGAAAAAAATTGCGGGTCTTTATGCAACCTTATTCCTGTATGTTGGATGCAAAATTCATATTGTCTTAAATGTTGATACCACCGACGGCCTTGCAAACGGTACGTCTGGCACAATACATTGTTTTTCTATGGATGAAACAAATGAGGTCTCTATCATCTGGGTGCTATTTGACAACGTTCGGGTTGGTGCGAAGGTGCATAACAACTGTAGAAGCATGTATACTACATCGGCAATAAACAATCATTTGTTAACCCCAATCGTTCGTGTCGAGCGAAAATTCTCTATTAACCGAATGTGCGAAGAGATCTCAAGGCTACAATTCCCCCTTCGCCCTAGTGCGGCTATAAGTATACATCGCAGCCAAGGGTCAACGTTCGAATAAGGTGTCGTTCATTTTGAGGGGCCCAATTTTTATCATGCAGCGTATGTGGCTTTGAGCCGGTTCAGGTCACACCGTGCTTTGTATTTAAGTGGGTTTTCCGAGCGAACCATTCGTATTAATGGTGAAGTCGTTAAAGAAATGGAACGTCTTCGTAGTTCTAAGCTTACGATTTCTCCGGTCCCAATACATAATATCACATTGATTCCTTGCAAAGGAAGGTTTTGCTTTCAAAATGTGCGAAAACTAAAGGATATGGTTGCCATTCTTGGTGGACCATCTATTCGTCTGTTTGACTCTGTCTTATTACTCGAGACGCATTTAGCGGTATCTGACATTACCCGGCCCAATGAATATGGGTTCAGCATATATCGACAAGATCGTGATTTTGGGGGTATCCTGATTCCGCATAAATCATGTGTCTCTGTAATACATGAGGAGGACTGTGAGAAGACTCAAATTGTTGTGCTACGTTATAGTTGTTTGCCTGATACATACGTTTTATGTGTGTATCGTAATCCACAATCACCCTCTTCTAGGTTCCATCAATTTTTGCGGCGCGTGGTAGACAATATTCCGAGTGGCGAAGTCGTTATAATTGGTGACCTCAATTTTGATACAAAGAAATACATACCACAAGGGTTAAACAAGTTCATGGCTTCTTCATCATCGTCTCAATGTGTTAAATCGTCCACGACCATACGAGGAACGTGTATAGACCATGTTTGGATTAACCAATCTAAATATAGCGTCGATGTATTCGTCGGTGAGACCTATTACAGCGATCACTTTCCTATCTATGTTGTAATTAAGTAACACGCCATTCTCTCTAGCTTCATTTACCGCCTACATTCAATTGATTTTGCAGATCCTCTTCCGTGGCCATACTGTCTGGCGTCTGAGGTATATACTAGATATTTGATATTTCTATTGTTCATCCAACTATTTTCCCCTAAGTATTGGCACGCATGAGTGCCTCGATCTCCTATATGCTAACACCCAAACACTCAATTTCCTATGTGCAAAATGCAGAATCCTGGCATTATACTTTTTGCCGACCTTAATGCTCTCATAAAAAAGCATCCGGCTGATGAGTTTATGGTCCGTGCAATGGTCGTCGAAATACGCAACCACACTGATAAGGAGCTACAAGATGGAGTTCGATCTCCCAACAAGATTATTCTTGCGGACCGCAATGGCGATGTAATGGAGCTGCTTTTATGGGGAAAGCCAGTCTGGAGCACAGAAAAATGCTCTAGTACCGCCAAGGAGTTCACTTTGGGAAAGACGTATGACTTCCTCTACGTCGATTCCTCCAAAATCAAAGACATGAAGTACGTATTGTTCTTGTGAAGTTTGTAAGTCTACGTAGTATACTCATTTCCAATAATATACTTGCATATTGGATATTAAAGTGTACATATATTATCCTTCTCATACGCGTTATCATGCCATTTATATGTTATCATACTGCGAACTTCGTATCAAAACATCGCTGTGCTTGTCCGCAATAACGTAACGAATGTATCATGTTATTAGGTTCGCATACAAATGTGCTAAAACGAATCGTTCCATGCGTTGTTTTCCCTATTTTCCGCATATGGTGCGTTGGCAAATACATATAACAGGTACAGCATGAGAGGCTCTGAGGGACAACTTGTATGGGTCCATCGCGTCTCACGAGCGCGATTGACTGACCCGGCTCACGCGATTAACCAGAACACATTTGTTCCGACCCCGCTGTCTGCTTTGGTTTCTGGTGGACAGAAACAGGTATGCTATTTATCGTAAAGAGTAGAGAATTCATTATTGCCGTAATTGTACCTTTTCGCAACCAAGCCGGATCATACCATTCACTATATGACATTCGTTCCAACCCCACTGACCGCTTTGGCTTCTGCATACATCAATGTGTTTTGTGTTATTGTTACGAGTATAGATTTCATCATTGATGTGTCACTTCGCAACCAATTGCATTGATTTAGCAGTATCTATGTACGTAGTAAAATCGTGTCCAACCCTTCTTACATTTGTATGACACTCACTATTTCAATGTCCATAGCCCGCATCGTTCCAGGTGGAGCTTACCATGCGTGCATTTTTCCCGAGCACCACGCAACGAGCGATTTGCGAAATTCGGGACCATAGTGGTTCATTCGGGTTCACTGCATTGGGTAAAACAGCCGTTGCACTGAACCAGATTGTGCAAAGGCACGCGCTTGAGGAGGGTATTCACTACCAGCTCGTTCATGTATTTGTATGGCTTACGGGAATCTACATATCGAACCACCAAGTTCTGACGTCACCAAGGTCCGTTAACAATGCCAAGTGTCTCGTCACTAAACCAATCTCCTTATGATCCCATACTTTATATTTTCTCCGTCCTGCATTGTTTATATGTGTTCACTATTGACTTGCTTTACAATTTTATCTTCATTTACGTAATGTATATATTTCTACTCGTTGTTGTGACCTTCAGATCCCAAGTCCTTGAAATCACGGACGATGATGCAATCGCTCGCATTGCGCCGAACTTGAGCAACACTGCACCTGTTTGTGAGGATTGGGGCGAAGTTGCTTCGTAAGTTATTATTTTCAATCTTACTCAGATATCCTTAGCACTGTGCGGTCATTTATTGAAGCTGAACACCATGCACATTTTCGTTGTAGGCTTGCCGGCGTGGAAGATCACGCTCGTGCAAGGCGGAACGAAAATGTGGCCATTACACGCGGCACGATCACCGGATTTGTTGTCAATGCAGGACAACGCTGTATTCATGATGACACAGTTGAAGGGGGGGGTGTTTGCGGTCGCAATGCTCGCTACTTTTACACCAGCGAACGATGGAAGTGCTGCACGGGACACGAGGAGATGGATGACAAGTGTTTCACTGAGATTGGAGTCACATTCGACAATCAGGAAGGTTAGTAGTTAATGCATAAATTATTGTACATGATACTCATAATTATCACGTTCTTCAGCTAAATATACGACACACATCTTACCTCTACACATACGTGCGCTCTTTTTCCAGTGTGTGACAAAAAAATCGGGATTCGCAAGGGCGTACTGGCAAAGATCGAATTGGAGGCGATCAAGCAAGTTATTCCGAATGCTTGTACCATTGAGTTCAGCATGGCAGACAACGAACAGAAACACGAAATGCTGACTGGTCTTATTGGAAGATGGCTCATCCAAGTAAGGAATATAACAACACAACAGCATGTTGTTATTCATACCAACAAATTCGTCATTTGTGTTTTGTACAAATTTTTTAGTCACGTTTGACTTCTCTCTTGGCTTGTGTTATCCATATTATGCTCACAGGTGAAAGTATGTGGCATCTGGGATGGGATCACAAGGTCGATAATTTCACTCAATCGCCCCTTTCATACTGCGAGTATAATCACCATGTCGCTTTTGTATATTTACATACCGTGTATTGTTTTTCGTTCGAACTAAACTTTACCATCGACATCCTGTCTTGCTATACTGGATAATGCTTAGGACATCCCATCAACAAATGACAATAACAAGCGGATTGGTACCAACACTAATGCCGTACATCCGACAACTCCTGCGAAGGTTCACCGTCGTCTCTAAGAGTAAGTCATCGATACATATAATTTGTCCACTGAAATCTTCATATTATTATACTATACACATTTTTTCTACTATTTTCCATCCCTTTCAGGTGGATGGTCGTCCACTTACTCTGACAACTTGAATGAAATTGATACAATGAGTAGCAGCGAAACGTCACAGGGGAAACGGGAGGGGAGGGGGATGATTGGGGAGGAATGGAATGGGTGGGGTGGTGGGGAAGGTGAGTGCAGGGTCTAAGACTTGGGCAAGGTAGCATCTTAAGATAATGGGTCATATGTTTTTCATTTTTTTATGACCATACTTTTGTGTTAACCTATTTCTTTCCATATGTATCCCTGTAATGTACTAACACGTTGATCTATCATTCGGTCAACAGTGTACCACGTGGTATGCCTGTGTTTTCTACGTACCGCATTGCCACATCATGCACATAAAGCATTGATGGATTTGCTTCGTTGCACTCACTAATGTTCCATATTTTTTGTTGTCAATGGTGTTTACCGTCTCTTGTGCATATGTTCTATAGTGTATTGTATTGTTACGTCATGCACATACCTGGTTGTATTGTATTGTCCCCGTGGAAACGATGCCGACTATGCCTAGTGCAATATACAATCTGCGATTGTTGTTGCCGGTCTGGGAACTCGCTTCCCATAACGTGCATGTCAGTCTCTATTGTAGCACGAAAGCATTGACGCGTTCGTTTTCCTACCCGTAATATTGTACCATGTAATGTGCTCGATGGCATGCGTTATTAAGAGAGTGCATCTTGTTGTGGGTGCAGTGAGACGACGCAGCGTATGCCTAGTGCACAGTACAAATTGCGATTGTCGTTGCCAGTTTGGGATATTCTTCCCATAACGCGCATGTCAACACAAAAGCATTGATGCGTTTGCTACGTTGCATTCACTACTGTTCCGTATTTTTTGTTGTCAATGATGTTTGCCGTGTCTTGTGCATATGTTTTACATGTATTGTATTGTTACGTCATGCACATACCTAGTTGTATTGTATTGTACCCGTGGAAACAATGCTGACTATGCCTAGTGCGGTATACCATTTGCGATTGTCGTTGCCGGTCTGGGGACTCGCTTCCCATAACGTGCATGTCAGTCTCTATTGTAGCACGAAAGCATTGACGCATTCGTTTTCCTACCCGTAATATTTTGCTATGTAATGTGCTCGATGGCATGCGTTATTAAGAGAGTGCATATTGTTGTGGGTGCAGTGAGACGACGCAGCGTATGCCTAGTGCACAGTACAAATTGCGATTGTCGTTGCCAGTTTGGGATATTCTTCCCATAACGCGCATGTCAACACAAAAGCATTGATGCGTTTGCTACGTTGCATTCACTACTGTTCCGTATTTTTTGTTGTCAATGATGTTTGCCGTGTCTTGTGCATATGTTTTACATGTATTGTATTGTTACGTCATGCACATACCTAGTTGTATTGTATTGTCCCCATGGAAACAATGCTAACTATGCCTAGTGCGGTATACAATTTGCGATTATCGTTGCCGGTCTGGGGACTCGCTTCCCATAACGTGCATGTCAGTCTCTATTGTAGCACGAAAGCATTAACGCATTCGTTTTCCTACCCGTAATATTTTGCTATGTAGTGTGCTCGATGGCATGCGTTATTAAGAGAGTGCATATTGTTGTGGGTGCAGTGAGACGACGCAGCGTATGCCTAGTGCACAGTACAAATTGCGATTGTCGTTGCCAGTTTGGGATATTCTTCCCATAACACAAAAGCATTGATGCGTTTGCTACGTTGCATTCACTACTGTTTCGTAATATTTGTTTGCCATAATGTATTGTGTGCTGTTGTAATGTAGTATCTCTATCATTCTCCGCCGTAATTATCGACGGCGAATGATTTGAGACTCTCATCATTCATAGGTAGCTTAGATAGTTGTCCCAAATCTCTATGCTATTCTTCTATTTTTATGTCGGTATGAGTATCGCCGACATATCAAATAAAATAGCATGGATTTTTGTCTTGCACGATAAAATGGTTAGCTAACTCTAACAATAGTAGTATAATAATAATAATGGATAGAAAAGTAGAAGAATAGAAAAAAAAAAGACAATAGTAATAGGAACAATAGTAGTGGTAATAATAATAATAATTATAATTATAATAAGACAAAGAGATAAAACAAAACAAATACATACACTAGAAACTACAAACAACAATAATAACGGGAATACGTATGTGGCAATAAATAATACTAATACTAATAAATATAAAAGACTCATGTAATAATATAATATAATATAATATAATACAAATCTTTAGAGTAAATGATGCATTGGACCCTAAAAAATAATATGGGTTATTATCTCGATAAGATTTAGAAAAACAAACAAAAAAAAATGATATGAGTTATTATCTCGATAAATTTTAGAAACCAAAAATGATATGGGTTATTATCTTGATAAGATTTAGAATAGAATAATATGTAATGCAATATCTGTCCACCACAATCGGTCCACCGACCGATTATAAAGGGTTGCTACGCAACCCAAAAATGGCCCTCGCTTTGCCAGAGGCGTGAGCAAAAAAGGTCCAGCTATTTTCTGCTCCAGGGACCTAGCCTCTGAACCTGAAATACACTTCTTTCTTTGTTTAGCACTTTAAACATTTACGGGACGTATGCGGTACCATTCAACATTTCTCAGCGGTGGCCGTTGGGGACCAAAACCCGTTGGGGACCAAATTCCGTTCCCGATGGCATCAACCCTAAACACGCGGCCCTTTTGCGAGTTTAGGGTTGATGCCACCCCGAGTCGCATGCGGTGCCCCTATGGGTTTTAGTTTTTTTTGGTGCCCTAATACAGCACAGTACATTGAATTCGTATAAAGGTCCCACCACAGGGTTACGACACGAAGCGCCCCCATGAACCTGCAAATTTGTGAGCCTGTGATTTGTGCACATTGTATGACGAATGAGGTGTAGCATAGGCTCGGAGACGACGTCTCGGGGCAAAAAGCTGCCGGACCTTTTTTGCTCATGCCTCTAGCGAAGGGAGGACCCTTTTTTATCATTTCCCTATGGATTACAGGTACCTGATGGAGCGAATGGAAGGAGCAATCACAAGAGTCTGGAAGCTGTGGGGCGAGATACGCAACTTGAGGTCCATATCTCCCTAGTTTGCTAAGCCTTATCGCTTGACAGGTCGAATGTGGTGATATCCACGTCATGGATCCGCGGGAGTGTATCGTTTTGCTGGTTGCTCCTCAACGATGTCCCAAGCGGAAACACAGACTGTAGAGCTGGACGATAAGTATAAATATAAAAAACACACTGTACCGCTCATCTTGAAGCCACCAGGTTTCATTTTGTTTTCATCCTGTCAGTTGGATAACATTGTTTTGCTGCCAGCTCGTTCCGCCCTCGTTTTTTCTTGGCGAAACGTCATCATTTTCTGATCGCCTCTTGTGGCCACGGTCTTCCCAGGAGACAAGCAACAAGCGTGCGGCTCCATCGCCATGATGCCTGCTTCTTCTTGGCCTGAACGGCAAGGAGGTTGCGGTGGTGACCTGGCTTGGTTTGGGTGGTGGGAGGTCTGGCTGGCTCGGCTCACTTCTGACCAAAGGCATTCCCCCAAGCCGTCATGTAGGTCTGGGGCGCCATGTCGGTGGACCAGGCTGGTTTGAGGCAGAAAGCCCAACAGCCCCTGGCACGGATTTAGATAATGTACCCTCAGACGAGGCTCGGTTCCGGTTCGGGGCTGGCCGGGGTCCACGGCAGGTTTGTTTGGTACGAGCGGGACTGTGGTTTGGTTTCACGCAGCAGGAGCCTTGGAATTGGAGAGGGAATTCTGGAGGGTGGGAGAGTCCCTCCCCAGAACAGAACCCAAGGCAGCCCAACCTTGGAATCTCCGTAATGCTCGACTCCGAGAAGTTTAGGAGCCACGGAATAGAGGAATTCTGTCCTGTGCTGCTGGGCGAAGCGAGGCTTGAATAGCAGCAGGTCCACAAACCCGAGGGAAGCCACAGTAACTCGTGTGGACTCGAGCAGTTGGTGCTGCTGGTGTGTGCGTGTGCAGCCTGGCAGCGTTTGAAGTCATCTCACCCTCGTGCTCATCTAGGCTGACAGAAGTTCTGACGTGAGCAGTCTCAGAATCCTTGACAAGCAGTCCGTCCGGCTTCCCTGACCGACAGGTGCGGTGTACTTCTAATAGTATCCATTTTCGCTCTTACTGTCAGCACCGTGCTCATTGCCTCTCGTTCTTCCGGATATAAGGAGAGACGTTAGAACTTACAGCAGATATGAGCTGGTGTGACCAGCTTTGACTGATTTTAACATCCATTCCAGTATCGACGGAAACGGTTAGGCTGACCGAACCATTCAGTTCACCGTATGGCCGCAATTGACGGGAATTTATTCCTTCACGTCTCCGCAGGAGGCGGGAGACTTGCGCCAGACGCCATGACGGCGGAGGTTCCGGACGTCGTCAATGGCGGGTACTTCCATGGCGGCTTCGACGACGGCATCTTCGCCATGGCGGACTTCGACGTGAGTGCAGACACGATCAGGCTAGGCTTGTCCGCGAACAGCGACTGCATCGAGGCACCTATATCTGCTTGTGCTCGCGGCTGTTCGCGTGTAGCCTCCCGAGTCAAAACACTCCATCCACGCACCAGTCTTCCCTCTAGATTTTCCAGCCGTCTGCCGTACTCTCAGGTGATTTTTGAGTCGACTCAAAAACCGTCTGCCGTACTCTCCCGCGTGTCGCGCGGCAGGGAATCGAGTTCGTCCGTACTCGCCATCACGCCGTGCGTGATTCCCTCTCGCACCGTGCGACCATGGCAGGGCATCGAGTTCGACATGGGCCTGGCGCAGGACAACCTCGAGGCGGCGCACAAGCTGGGGCTGGGCGGAGCGCCGATGGCGCACGACATGGGGGTGGGGGACGCGGCGGACGACGACGACGACATCTTCACGCAGCTCGCGGCCGCTGCGCCCGATGCACCGTGCGGTGAGGTTCCCTAGGCACACTTTCGTCGTGCCTTTCCGCGGATTAGTCCGGAGCCAGATAATGTCGGGCACAGCGCAGCACTCTTTGTTGCTCCCACATGAATCTCATTTCTCGCCCTCACTCGTTTTCCTTTGTTTCGTTTTCCTTTGTTTCGTTTCTCGTCTCTGCCTTCTCGTCTCTGCCTTCTCGTCTCGTTGCGCCTCTCTGCGCGCTGCCCTCCGACCAGCAGACCCCAGCATCTCCTTTGCGGCAGGAGTGCCGCCCGCCGCAGCGCCGCCTAAGGCCGAGCCCTCGGATTGCACGCAGCAGGCGGCGGCTGTAGCGGCGCAAGCGGACGAAGCAGGGCGGGGGAACCAGGACCGAGCAGGCGCGGGGGGCGGAAGGCCCGAGGAGGGGAAGCGGCGGGGGATATTTGAGATTGCGGAAGTGAGCTTAGCGCCTTACTGCGTGTCGTCGGACAGGGAACCGACCACGGACCGGGGAGGAGGGGGCAATGGCGGAGGCTTGGCGGGCGGAAGCGCGCGGACTGGGGAAGACGGGACCGCGCAGGTGAATGTAACACCGGGAAATGGAGCGGCGGAGGGCACGGCATCTCCGCAGGGGTCGGACTGTAGCTTTTCCATGAGCTCCTCTCCGCCCTCCCCCTCCCGCATGCGCCAATACGCGCAAATGCACGCGCACGCGCAGGGGCTTGCGCAAACGCAGGCGGGGGCGGAGGCGGAGGCGCAGGCGCAGGGCATGGGGGTGGTGGGGGACACCGCGAATGCGGGGGATGCGCCCGGTTCCCCGCCGTCGTCGTCGTTCGGGCACAGCCAGGTGTTCAGCCCCATGGTGTCGCGGACCAAACCCGCGCACAAACACAAGGGCGCGGGAAGAACCGGGGGAGCAACGGACGTTGCGGGGAGGGCCGCGAACGGCGCAACGAGCAGCGGGCTGCCGTACCCTGGGGCGATGGGGGGACACCACGGCGCGCCGATGGCGCCGATGGGGATTCCCCCCATGGGGATGCCGGGGCACATGCCGCCTGGAGCGGCGGCGGCGGCGATGGCGCAGCACCACGCGATGGCGGCGGCGCAAGCAATGGCGGCAGCGCAGGCGATGCACATGGCGGCCATGCAGGGCCACGCCATGCCCGGCCACCCCATGCCCGGGCACCCGTTCCCCATGCCGCCCCCGGGGATGATGCCCGGGGGAATGCCTCCGCCCATGCCTGGCGGAATGCCCCCTAGAATGCCTCCTGGCGCGATGCCCAATGGGATGATGTATCCGCACGGGCATCCACATGCCATGCAGCACATGCAGCAGGTGCACATGCACATGCACCACATGCACATGCACCACATGCACCAGCAGCAGCAACAGATGGCCAAGCAGCAGCAACAGCAGGCGCGCAAATCCGGCGGCTGCTCGTCGTCCGCCATCCCCGCGGACGACGACGACGCCGCCATGCCCGCCGCTCCCCCCGCGCCTTCTCTCCCCGCGCTCCCCGGCCTCCCTCCCCCCTTCATCTTCCCAGGCATGATGCCGCCTCCGGGTTTCCCCGGCGGCGCTGCTTCCCCCGTGCTGGGCACCCCGGTGCCCGCAATGAGCGGAGCGAGCAGGGCGGGCGGGGGGGCGGCGGGGAGGGTCAAGGCGGAGCCGGTTACTGCCAAGGCTGGTTTTGGTCGCGTGGGGGATATTGTCCCCGTTAAGAGCGAATCCGATAGTCCGTCTAAGGAGGGAGCTTTCTCCTCCCCTCGCACGCGCCCTGGCGGCCCCAGTGGCAGCAGCGGCGCGCCGAGCCTCCCCAGACGCCGAAGCTACCACGAAGGTTTGGGCGGGCTGCAGGCCGCGGCTCGGATGAGCGTGAACACAGCTTCGGGGGTGCCGAAGCTGCAATGCGCGTCAGGCTCGGCATCAGCAGCTTCAGGCTTGGGTTCTTCCGCGGTAGCAGCGGCGGGTATGGCGCCGGGGATGGCGGCGGGAATGGCGCCGTCGAAGATGCGGCGCGTGGCGTCCATGGGGCAGCTGTCGCAGTGGAGCCGCGCGAGCGGAGGCGCAGCCGAGGGGGAGGGATGGGGGGGCGGCGGGGGCGCAGCAACGGGGATGGGCGGAGGCATGAGCGCGAGGCGGAAGGGGGGAATGGGCGCGGGGCCTGGCAACGGCAGCAGCGGGAACTCAGGGAGCGAGGAGGACGGGAGCGGAGAAGACCGCGCCGAAAGAGCGGGCGGAGGCGCGGGAACGCGCGGAGGAGCAGGGGAAGGGGCGGAATCGGGGGAAGAGGAGGGGGAAGACGACGAGCTGAAGCCTCTGCCATCGATTCACCTTCAGCAGCAGCAGCAGCAGATGCTGCTGCGGCAACGGATGCTACAGAGGCGGGGAATGATGCCCCGCAGCCACAGCAGCCACTCCCTAGGCCAGCTGCACAAACAGGCGCTCGCGGCTGCTGGGGCAACTGGGGGCGGGGGACGGGCAAGAGCCGCCACTAGCGCGGGAGGGGCGTCGCTACTCTCCCCCAGAAGCATGGGTCCTCCGCCGATTCCCCCTGTTTCCCCGCGCGGGGAGTTTCCAGGGGCGCAGGCTGGCGGACGCAGCAGCAAGCAGGGGGGGATGGGCGGATGGGGGGGCGAGAACGGGACGAGGCGGGAATCAGCAGCGGGGGAGTCGGGGGGAGCTGGGATGGGCGCTGGGGGAGGCGGAATGGGCGGAAGCAGAGGGGGGCTGGTAGGGGGAGCCGCGAAGTTGGGGCAAATGAGCGGAGCAGGTGGCAGTGCGGGGGGGGTGATGGGGGCGGAAGGGGGCGGGGGGATGGGGGCGATGGGGCTGACTCCGCCGCGACTGCCGTCGTTCAGCGGAATGCGGAGAGTGCAGAGCACAGGCGATATTCAGGTGAGCTGGGGTGATAACAGCAACGTACACTTGTATAAGAGACGAGTTTCAGTGTGAATATAAACGCAACGCAGCTAGGCTGAAGAGAAATTCACATAAGGGCAAAGCTAGTAAATGCATGGGAATGTTACAAGAGAATGACTTCAGACAAGCAACAAGTTGAGTGCACAAGCAAAAGGTGCAGAAGAAAGACTCATGCGCAATAAAACACTCGCCTTCCACCTGAATTCTCCCATTGCCCTTAAAACCTCTTCCTTCCCCCACTCCCACACTCCCCCTCCTCCCCCACTGCGCCACGTGGCAGTCCCTGAGCGCGCTGCAGGGGCTGCCCCTGCCTCTGGACGACGGCGGGGTGTTCCGCATCGGCCGGTACACGGTGGAGGAGCGCCGGCAGCGCATCTCGCGGTACCGGCAGAAGCGCCACGAGAGGAACTTCACCAAGAAGATCAAGGTGCGTGGGCGCGCTGTGGGTGTGAGGGTGCACGACGGTGGGTGCGCTGTGGGTGGGTGCACTGTGTGTGGGTGGGTGCATGTGGGTGGGCGCTCTCTGTGTGTGTGGGTGCATGTGGGTGGGTTCACTGTGGGCGTGTGGGTGCATGATGGTGGGTGCGCTGTGGGTGTGGGTGCATGTGGGTGGGTGCACTGTGTGCGTGATTGCATGTGGGTGGGTGCACTGTGTGGGTGTGTGGACATGTGAGGGTGGGTGGTGCACGTGGGTGTGTGGACATGTGAGGGTGGGTGCACGTGGGTGTGTGGACATGTGAGGGTGGGTGGTGCACGTGGGTGTGTGGACATGTGTGGGTGGGTGCACGTCGGTGTGTGGACATGTGTGGGTGGGTGCACGTCGGTGTGTGGACATGTGTGGGGGTGGGTGCACGTGTGTGTGTGTGGACATGTGTGGGTGGGTGCACGTGGGTGTGTGTGGACATGTGAGGATGGGTGCACGTGGGTGTGTGTAGACATGTGAGGATGGTTGCACGTGGGTGTGTGTGGACATGTGAGGACGGGTGCACGTGGGTGTGTGTGGACATGTGAGGGTGGGTGCACGTTGGTGTGTGGACATGTGTGGGTGGGTGCGTGGACATGTGTGGGTGGGTGCACGTGCGTGTGTGTGGACATGTGAGGGTGGGTGCACGTGCGTTTGTGTGGACATGTGAGGATGGGTACACGTGGGTGTGTGTGGACATGTGAGGATGGGTGCACGTGGGTGTGTGTGGACATGTGTGGGTGGGTGCACGTGGGTGTGTGTGGACATGTGAGGGTGGGTGCACGTGGGTGTGTGTGGATGTTAGGATGGGTGCACGTGGGTGTGTGTGGAGATGTGAGGATGGGTGCACGTGGGTGTGTGTGGAGATGTGAGGATGGGTGCACGTGGGTCTGTGTGTGGACATGTGAGGATGGGTGCACGTGGGTGTGTGTGTGCATGTGAGGATGGGTGCACGTGGGTGTGTGTGGACATGTGAGGATGGGTGCACGTGGGTGTGTATAGACATGTGAGGTTGGGTGCACGTGGGTGTGTGTGGACATGTGAGGGTGGGTGCACGTGGGCGTGTGTGGACATGTGAGGATGGGTGCACGCGGGTGTGTGTGGACATGTGAGGATGGGTGCACGTGGGTGTGTGTGGACATGTGAGGATGGGTGCACGTGGGTGTGGACATGTGTGCCCCCTCCTCCCCTTGAGCCTCACGGCGTGTGGGGCCTGCTGTTGCCCTGATGTCCCCTCACATGCGCCGTCACATAGTATGGACCCTATCCCCCCTATACCCGCTTGCCGCCTCACTGCACGCTATGTTCGCCCCCTTGCTCCCCCCCCCTCACGCTACGAGTGCCCCATTCTTTCCAATACCACACTATATGCGCGCCCCCGTGCTCCCCCCACGCCCCTCACCCCTCACTCAGTATGTGTGCCGCAAGACTCTGGCGGACAGCCGCCCGCGCGTCAGAGGCAGATTCGCCCGCAATGATGACATGGTGAGAGGGAGGGAGGAGGGGATATGGAGGGTTGGTGAATCATGTTGTGGGACAGAGGGGTTTGGCATGGTGGGATAGAGAAGGAAAGAGGAGGGGGGGTGGTGGGGGTGGGGGGGGGTTCGGAAGAGCTGGAAAGGAGAGAGGATTCGTGGAGGGAGGAGAAGTTGTGTGAGGCAGGGGAAGAGGGGAATCAAGTGGGGTGAGCTCCAGGTGGAAGGCAGGGGAGGGATGGGGGAGGCGAAGAGGGTGGGGAGGGGCATCCGCATGCCTTGGCTGCTCATGCTTCACCCTCATGCCTTGACGACTATCACATTCTCTCACGCTGCTCTGTTGCCTCTGCATCCCCATGCCATGTGCTGCGCTCCCCATGTGTTTTTTTCATTTGAACGCCAATGCCTCGCTGCAGGACCAAGTGGAGGGCAGCAACAGCCATGGGGAGGACGGTGAGGGCGAGCTGCTGCCAGACGACCTCCCATTGGCTGACGAGTTTTCTCCGGAAGAGTTTTCGGAGTTGCTCTTTGATGGGCCCTTTAGTGCTGACGTGGCGTGTTGACAGGGCATTGCGGGCAGGGACAAGGGGCATTGCAGCCTGAGATTTTGCTCAGGCTGCATTGTGCGAGACATGGTTTTGTGGGGTCTAAAGGATCCGAATCTGAGAGGGTAGACACCGACATTGGTTCAGTGTGGAATGGAGTGCTTGACAGTTCCCAAGGTGGGTGGGTTGAGGTACCCATGGGTTGTGCTCGCCTGGTGTTTCAGGCTTGTTTTAGACGTCTGTTCTCATACGTGATAGTTTCTGAACATTATGTGTGTGTAGGCATATACACATGGTGTAGACCCATGTACATACCGTACTTGTATAGGTGCTCACTTATGTTTGAAGTTTCCATCCCGTGAGCATTAGTTTTGCCACTTATTTTATTATAGTCTATTATACCCCAATAAACGTATATATTGTGCTACTGATGTCATCTGTTTAGGCCGAGGAGGTACACTCGCCCCTTGCAAATCTGGTTATGAAGGGCTTCGTTTTCAGGTGTCGCACGTCGCAACACCCGTCCACTCGTTGGCGACAAGTCAAACATTTCGCTTTCCATTTCGCCACTTTCGATTCGTGTCGCAGCCAGCCTCTCCGCCACACCTCCATTTGCCGCATCCCTACTGAAGTCACCACAAGAAGCCAAGGTACCACCCGTTCGCCTCGCAGCAATGGCGTCTCTCGTGGCCGCCTGCCTTCCTCAAGGAATCGTCTCGCTGGTACGCGAGCTCGGCCCGCTCCTGCGACTTCTACTGCTCTCGCAATCCTTTCCCTGATGCATCCATTTAAACCCCTCGATTTGATAATCTCGCTCTTCGCCGCTATCCGCTATCCTGCTTCGCCGTTACTCCTAAACTCGGCCTTTCGTCTTCCCTCCTCCTCGCGCGCAACTCTCGCAGGCAGCGCGGCCCAGCAAGGAGCAGCTTGGCGTCAGGCGACAAACCTACCGGGTGAGTCGCAGCTCCAGTCGCAGTCGCAGTCGCAGTCGCAGTCGCAGTCGCTGCCGTGGCGAACAATGCCGCTCCTTACAGTCACACTGGCCGCGGCGAGCGAGGCCACTCCTTGCGGCGTCGAGGCTCCTGCATTGCCTCTGTCTCACTCTGCTTCCACCCCTTCCCTCCTCCTCCTCACTCTCCCCCTTCACCCTTGTCCTATCTCCAGCCTCTTCCCCCAACTCATAAGAATGCTCCTGCAGCCCCATTTTCCCAAAACCTCTCCCCCCTCCGCGTTCCCTCCCCCCCCCCCCGCCCCCCGCGCCCTTCCCCCGGTCCCCTGTCCTCGTCTCCCCCAGCTGCCGGTGACACGAGCTGCAGCCTCTCCTGAGGGCAGTGAGTCTTCAGCAGCCACTCAGACGCCTCCTGCTCCTGCTGGTAACCACCTGTACCTTCTGGTAGCCGCCTGTCTTCGCTGGTATCCTCCTTTGCTGGTATCCTCCTTTGCTGGTATCCTCCTTTGCTGGTATCCTCCTTTGCTGGTATCCTCCTTTGCTGGTATCCTCCTTTGCTGGTATCCTCCTTTGCTGGTATCCTCCTTTGCTGGTATCCTCCTTTGCTGGTATCCTCCTTTGCTGGTATCCTCCTTTGCTGGTATCCTCCTTTGCTGGTAACGGCGTGGCGGTTGCTGGAAACGGTGTGCTGGTTGATGCTGCGTGCCCGCCCTGCTTCTCCTGATCTCAGGGGACCACTCTCTTCAGATCTCTTTCTCACCCTAACTACTGCACCATATTGAATTGTGGGTCACTTAAAAGCCCACCAGCACTTGGCCATACTTACCTTCGAGTTCACTCTACATTTTTCAGATCTGGATCACATTCTTGCGGCTTTCACGGCCCCTGTTTCTCAAGTACTGCTCATTGCGCATCGATGCGTCGACTTGCCCATAGTCCATAGTGCAGTCCTCAAGAGGTACATAATCTTGTTTCAATGCTGATCTTGCCCCTTTTATTGTGGTTCAAATGTGCAGGCGGTAGCGACAGCAGGGCCTCTGGGGACGTGTGCAAAGCTTGCGGCAGGGCAGAGAGGGTTGGAGGCTGCAATGGGGAAGGTCGCATTCAGGTGAGGACTATGCATGCCTCATCCTGTCTTTGTGACATTGTTTTCGGCCCTTGTGATGTACACCAGGATTCATTCCCTTTTCTACATTTGTAAAGTTTTGTCTGTGCTTCGACCTTATCACAGCATACAACTCCAGGTGTGGTCTCAAACCTCGTGTGCGGCCTTTCTTGTTGCACCCTGTTGCTGTTCAGGGTGGAGTGGGTGCGCTCCCAGGGTTCCAGTGGTTCCCGGTGAAGGTGTATCGACCATGCCCTGCGTTTGTTGAGGCCGGAGGGAAGTACAAGCGCCTAGGCCAAAGCCTGGATGAAATGGCGTTTGGTACGAAAGCTGATGGGGATGACAAGGACATCTCTGAACGCCTCAAGGGGTAATGGCATGGCAATACCAAGTTGTCACCATTCCACCTGACTTTGGGAAAGAGCATCCACGCTTGGGATTCTCCCCCCCCCCCCCCCCCCCCCCTATTAGCGAATATAGGAAAGTGATTGCAGCAACCTCCAATGTTGGTCAAACTTAAAATATGTGTGAATACATTTGGTTGTTAAACGGTCTTGTTATCGTAGCACTTGTACTAACGAACGTTTAGTAATGAAAGGTAATGCCACTCCATACTGGAAATGATCGTGTTTTGGTTGGCATTTTCGAATAACGGCAGACCGCACATCGCGGTGCACTCGTTTGGTTGCCTCTTCCCGCCCACCTTCCAGGTTTCGCGGTCCTGTCGAGAAAGCGGTTCGGCATTTCCCATCGACATTCGTGCACCCCTCCCATTCGCGACGCGGTAGGGTTTGGCCTCAATTCCTCCTTTTCGCCACTCCCTCTCCTCATCTCCAGGCTCCCCTGCTTTTCGAGCTTTGGCATTGGTTGTGGCTCGGCATTCCAGCCTTCAGCCCCCATCGCACAACATCGCTCCATTTTCACTATCTTGGTTGCAACACCTAGTGGTGTGTGCTTTCGTTGGAAGTCTTCCAAAGCTAATCGTCTGCTAATTGTTGAGTCGCAACTTCGAGCTCCGTACAACAGCCTTTGCCTATCTCGAGATAAATATCGGCATCACCAAGGTAGACAGCGACGCTCCAACAGCTACGATGTTCCACATAGCGACTTCGCCGAGGAGACCAGCCATGGCTGCCATCTCACTCTCTCTGCTACTCATCTCATCCATCATCCCGTACCAGGCCCACGCAACCAGCGCATCCGCGATAACATCAGGTCCCGTTTTAAGCGACATCGAATTGACGCGGCTTAAAATATACGAGGGGGTGCTACACCAGATCGCCATGCATAACTTGCAGAAGACCCTCCCCGGGAAAATCGTCACGCTGCCGCCTCCCCCGTTCTCCAACATGACCTTCCAAATGGTCATCCTAGACCGCGCGTTCCTCGTCGAAAAGGGTTACAAGTTTCGCGAGTTCGCCCTGCCTCCGGGTCTCGCGATCGACAGCACGGCGAAGCAGGTGGCGCTGATCTACAACAACCTCCCCAACGACACGGCGCCATTCAAGCCCGCCGACGACGGCCTCGAGTTCATGCCGTATTTCGCGGGCCTCAACATCGTCGCGTATCCTCCTGTCGCGGCAGCAGCAGGACCCGCTACCAGCAAGACGATACAAGTGACGGCGCCGGCAGAAACACCCATCAAGGTCACGTTCCCTACTCCAGTCACTGATCCAAAGTACCCTCCGCAATGTGCGGTGTTCACCGCCTCTGGCGGGCCTGATTATGTGACCACGACAGCGAACGCCGCCACGAATACGATTGCCTGCGAGAGCTCTACTCTCGCGGAATTCACGCTTGCTTCTGGCCCCTCCGTTCCGCTTCCGCCCACACCTCCTCCAACTCCTGCGCCCACACCCGCGCCCACCGCTCCGCCCTCGGCTCCCCCAGCGACTCCGCCCACACCTCCCCAGAAGCCCGTTCCTCCCCCTCCTACTCCGAAAACTCCGCCCACCACCCCCAATACAACCGTCCCAGATAACAGAAGCAGCGGTACAAGCAGCTCGGCCAACGCCGCTAGCAGCACAAGCACCGCCAGCACCCCGAGCAGCAGCAGCAGCGGCAGCAGCAGCAGCAGCAGCAGCACGAGCGCGGCGGTGTACATAGCGATTGTGGTGGGAGTGCTGATTTTCATCGCGCTAACAGTGCTGCTCGTCTGGTGGTGGCGGCGCGCCAAGAAGCAGAAGCAGCTGGAAGAAATGGCGCTCGCGGCGGAGAAGGCGGCGAGCCTCGAGACGGCTCTCATTGGCTCCAGTCGCACGCCCGCCGCGGGCTCTCTGCGAACAAAGGCGAAACTGGAGAACGAAACGTTCTGATCCGTGTGCGACGCCAAGTGAACGCGCTAGAGGCTCTTGTAAGCCGCCTAGAGTAAAGCTGCCGTTGCCTTGCTTTTTATAGGGTAGTCTCAATAGAGTCAAACGCTGTGATTTTGACTTAGATACTCAGGCTGGTAGTGCTAGTGAATACATTGAATCTGACAACTTGCCCAATACTTTTTTAGGGGAAGCGTGGGGGTAAAGGCTGCGTTCTGCAGGCAGAAAAGGAAAGTGCAGATTACATCAGAGCACCTTCCGAAAGCCTGATTTTTTGCTTCGGATCGAGGGTCAGCCCGCAAAATTTCGTCCAAACCTGGCACAAGGTACCCGAACCTAGTTACATCAACATGCCTGCAGAACAGGTCCATGTACAGATGACATCTACGTCAGGGAAACACCCCCCTCGCTTCCCTCCCTGGCAAATTTGACGCAAAGGCGACGCAATGCTGACGTTCGCTAAATCGTGGAGTTCACCTTGCGTGTGGCGTTACATCAGCCTCAATTTGGCTCCTCTCTCCTTTCGCTCGCGCTTTCCACAGTTTGGCGCGTTGCTTCCAAGAGAGGTTTGGAAAGTGCACCTGGTTTGAGTGGTAACCAGTGCTCTAGAAGTCTCTTGAGGAGCTTCCTCAATGTCGACGTCGACGTCGACGTCAAATGCCTGTAGAACACAGCCAAAATGCTAGATGCTTCAGAAAAAACATCAGAGTTCGACCTTTCCAGGCACCTTCCGTTTTCCTGGGTACTTACAGGAATGTTTACGACCCAATACAACTGCTGTGCAGCCGTGCTAATCCCATCTGACCACCCATCAGAACACGGTAGATTCGACAGTTGAGGGACAGTCATGTTAAAATATATATATTTTTTATATATAATTATAGGCTTGGTAGTTGTGCTACTTACTGAATCCTACTGTAGAGGGGACTACCCCGCTTCTTGTATCTCCTTTGTTGGAAATTCCTCAAGGACTTAAGCGTTTCTGAAGCGTAACACTACACTCGAGTGAAGCCGTATCGAGTATGCGAGTCAACGGAAGTTACACGAGGAGGTTGAACGAAAGAACACGAAAGGACGAAAAGACTCGAAGGGTCGCAACCTCCGGTTGCGACTGACCGTTACAACTGCAAGAGTGGTAACCGAATCGACTATCGAGTCGCTGTGCGACTCGATAACCGTTCCTTCAACTGTATTCTACAACCGCATCACTTTCCTACTTTTCTATATATTGTTGTATGCTTGTTTCTTTTAATCAATCACTTGCTCTCACATACTAGTGCAAGGGTTCAACTACTCAACTTCCGCTGCACTACTCAAGTATCTTGTACAACTGGGACTCAGTCTCTGAAAGATCCTAAGGGCTTTTTCTCAGCCCAACATCCTTCTCTTCTATTCCAATCCCTCTTCTCTCTCAACATTTTCTCTCCTTCCTAAACCTCTCGCCATTCCATGGCTTCTCTTCCTAGCTAGCTACTTTGACAAGTCCACCTTGACTGCTGCGAACCCTGCCCAGGAAACGGTGGACCTGCAAGCATCAATGGAGCAGTTGAAGAATCTGACCAGCATCGTCAACGAACTCCGCGACGAGAACCAGCGACTTCGCCAGACGTAAGAGAAGCGTCCAGAGGTGCCGGGCGACGATGCATGAAGCGAGGCGGGTCAGCAACGATCGTCGCGGCGTCGCCAGTGGATCTGGCACGATTAGTGGCTCGACAAGTGGCGGCGTATGATATTAGCAACCCGCTCCTTTGGACCCAGGTAATAAATGCGTAACAGTGCGGCAGTGGATATTCGCAATGAATATCGATTTTAACGCGGCGAGCATCAGAGACGATCAGAAGCGGATCAGCCACGCGTTAACGCTGTTGCAAGGGGCCGCCCTACAGTTGTGGAAGGTCATCGTCGACTCAGCGGCAACTCGCACATAAGGACAGCACGAGTGGTCCGAAGAATTCGGCGACGAAGACGAGGCAGACCTGTTGTTCGGAGCGACCCATCTTCGCACGTGGGCAACGTGGTGCGCAGAGCTTGCACCTGACTCAGATAAGGTACGCGAAACTCTACGCACGTGGAAGCAGCTCGGATCTGTGTCCGAGTACACCGCGTCGTTCCAGACGTTGGTGGACAGATGTGGCTACATGCACGAGTTGGAGAAGGTCGACAGGTACATGGGCGGCTTGAAGCCCGAAATACGTGCATGTAGATAAAATTGCAACGCCCTGCGAAGCGGTTACAAGACTACATCCAGCTCGCCGAAGCCGCTGATTCGCTCACGAAGCCGAGGACGAACTTCTACGACGGAAGTCGCCCTCGAGAACAGTACCAGCCCGCCACGATAAAGGGGGTGGACGTTATGAATATTTACGCAGTTGCTCCGCGAAATACGGGGCTATGCTACCACTGTGGCCGGCTGAGTGACATCCGACGCAACTGCCAAGAATTCATAGCCCTCCAGAATTCTATGGGGAAGAAGATGGAGGAGCGACCGGGAAATGGGTCGCGTCAGTAAACACCGGGCCCCTTACTGACGGGCAGGCTTCTTTGCTCGAACCACACAGTCCCCACTGGGTCGTAATCCCGATTGCTGCAATCGACCGGACCCAGACGAATAAGGGGGACGAAACTGCTCATCACCCTGTGTTGGTGGAGGGTAAAGTCAACGGGGTGTTTTTGGAGATTTTCGTTGATGGAGGCGCGAGACAAAGTCTCATACAGCTGGACAGGGCTAAAAAATCGGGTATACCCTTACTAAGATGTTTACTTGAGATTGACGCCCAATTGGTCGATGGCACGCCGCTGGCAATATGGGAGCGGGTGGAGAACGTTAGTTTTACCTCTGGGGAGCATTAAAAATGCCAGATGGGGCTGCTGGCGATGACTCTTGACGGGTGCGACGTGCTGCTAGGACGTGATTGGTTGCGAAGGTACAACCTGAAGATCGACTGGACGACGGGTGGCTGCAGCATCAAGCTCGATGGGATTTCCCGCTAGCTGCCCAAGTGGGCGGAGCCTCGCATGCGAAGCATCCAAGTCCATGCAATCACATTCAAGAAGGCGCTGCGGGCTGTAGCTGAAGCATACGCCGTCGATCTTTGCGAGTTGGCATCGACGGTCGAGGACGAAGATATTGAGAAGCAGTTCAAGGCCGTCCCTACGGATTTAGCGGACGTGATTCGGAAATACCCAGAGATTTTCCTGGACGATCTGCCAGCTGGACTCCCGCTGAGCCGACCTGAGGACCATCGAATCGATCTGGAACCAGGTGCCCAACGAGCTGTACAACGCCAATTTCGGCTCAGCCAACCGGAACTGGAAGAATTACAGCAGCAGTTGGATAATCTTGTGGAGAAAGGTTTTATCCGGCCTAGTACGTCACCATACGCCGCCCCGATCCTATTCACACCAAAGAAGTATGGAGGATTCCGAATGTGTATTGACTATCGAGCGCTCAACATGATCACCATCAAGTCGCATTACCTGATCCCACGAGCTGACGAACTTCTCGACCAAATTCGTGTCACCGCCGAAGATTGTCACAAGACGGCATTCCAAACCCGATGCGACAGCTACGAGTACCTGGTGATGCCTTTTGGCCTCACGAACACGTCCTCGACCTTCCAGATGACCGTGAATGGAATTTTCAGGGAACTCTTGGACAAGTGCGTCATCATCTATCTTGACGATATATTGATCTACAGCCGCAGCAAGGAGCAGCACTTACAGGATCTTGTTGCAATCTTCACGCTGCTGCACAAGAACTGCCTCATCACAAAAGGGTCTAAGTGCGACTTTCTTAAGCAAGAGTTGGAGTTTTTGGGCCACATCGTCTCTACTGAAGGAGTGAAAATCGACCTGAAGAAAATCAAGACCATACAAGAATGGCAGCGGTCGCGATAAGTAAAGGAGCTGCAGAGTTTTTCAAGATTCGTCAATTACGTCCGCCGTTTTATCCCTAACATGGCTGGGTTATCCGACCCACTAACTGATCGCCTGAAGGATCATGATTGTTTTTGGTGGGGGAAGAAGCAGCAAGCCGCATTTGCCCAACTAAAGATCGTCCTCACATCATCGCCCGTCCTTCGCATCTCCGATTCTGACTGTCCATACGAAGTCATCACGACATCGCCATTGGTGCAGTTCTTCTACAGAATTTCGGCAATGGGTTACAGCCAGTCGCCTACGAATAACGAAAGCTGCAGGGTGCTGAGAAAAATTACACAGTGTGTAGGAATGACTTGGAGAACGCGAGTATGTAGCCCTGGAGTGGCCTTCTTCCTCATCAAACCTCAGCCTCTAGGCTTACCTGAAAAGGGAGCTGGCCAAGCATAAAAGGCCTTTCTTTGGAATGCGGGAGCTTTGGGACCTGGTACAGGAAGAATGGGAGAAGATCCATGCCGAGGTTTGCTCTAGCCTCATCGACAGCACTCCTAGGAGGGTGCGGACGGTGATCAAGGCCAAAGGTCGGTGGGCTAGGTACAAGAAACGCAGTTCTGAAGTTTGCTCTCTCTGCTTGGAACTATTTGTCCGGATGTACCCTTGTATATCTTTTGGGATATAAGTTAGATCGAATATACTATGCTGGATTTTTGTGCCATGAACACATCCACTATGTGCCCCTCCCAAATCATACCACTATTAAATATTATGGCTTAATGCATAGTGGTCTTAAAGCCTAGAAACCCAAATTAATGCAAAACATACGGACAATTGTTTCCGTCACTGTATGAATGCCTTTAATTTTGAGGTTCGTCGAGGTGAAGATATCCTGCAGGTCCAAGAAGCGCTGGTGCCATAGGCCAGAGCGTCCGAAGTACTCAACGAGCTCCTTGATAACATCATCGATCATCTTGAATGCTGGCAAGGAATCCGCTGCTGCTTTAGCTGCCATTGCCTCTCTGGAGGGTGGGATAAAACAGACAGAAAATGTACATATTGGGCCTTAGGAGTGGGGTAATAAACATTGCACATGTGGAAACCACCAGTACACTTAACCCGAGGTACTATAGCGGTTAACAAGGCTCACCTGTGCCCAATACAGTGACACGACACCAAGTGCGGAATGTGCATTCGCAGCCGCGTCAAAAGCCCAGCCTTCGACCCCATCATCACGGCAACGCCATCGGTGCTTATGCCCACGACCCGCCGGAGGTCGACACCGATCGCGTTGAGGTGAGACAGGAGTAGAGCGAGCAGAGAAGCAGTGTCGGCCTTGTCGACGCTCAACAGGGCCAGGTATTCGCAGACGAGATGGTTCTCGCGGATGAAGTGCGCAAACACGATGAGGTGCTTGCCGCGGCAGCGGTCTGTGCTCTCAGAAGGGCAGACACGAAGGGCATATGCGTAATTAGTATACTGAAATATAAACATTCGTCACGCATGATAGATGCATGCAAAACAAAATTAAACAAAACACAAGAATACCTGTTGCAGTACGTGTCATAGGTCTGCTCGGGGAAGTGCTCGTGCCAACGTTTGCGGAGGTAGCGCACGAGCCTGATCCAGTTTTCCATCGGCTCGTTGCCTTTGCAGCAGAAGTAGAGCGCGTCAAGCAGCACAGTCACACGTTCCTTCTCCAGGTCTGCGGCTTGGGGAAGCTGGTCGATCTGCATTTGGTTGGTTGCGTCCTGTAGCAGCGCCTGCTGCTTTGTCACTGCTAGGCGATGCTTGGCTAACCCCTCGTGCCTGTTGAATGCCTGCGATTGCGCGTCCGTCAGCCCTGTGCCGCGTTTGCCGGCTTTCCCTCTGAGTCCTGCATGCTCAAGGCACAGACTGCATTTAAAAGAAGGGAATCCAGCATAAGTGTTAACAATCATAAGCTAGGGAAACCGCTCGGACCATCGCGTATTTAACCTGCTGAGGGCTTCGCCGTAGACATCCTTAGGCGATCGAGACTTGTCGGGTGCAGCGGCAGGGTCGTCGCCATCGCTGTCGTCAACTTCGCACATGGCTGAGGGGCGGGGAGTCATCGGCTGACCGCCTGGGAAATTCCACAGGGTGGTTTGCCGGTATCGACTGCCAGGTTTCACGAAGGTGGCGGAACCTGGACTACAGGTAAAATCATCAGCCAGCGATGGGAGTCGTCTCGACATCAGCATGAGAAGTTGAGGCGAACGACTGCGAGGCGCATAGGGGGTTCTGTTCTGTCGAAGGGATTACGAGGAGCCTTTAGGAAACTACCTGGCGTCGAAAGGAGCATGTCAAGCCCAGTACGGGCTTCGGCACGATGACTGCCGCTGTCGTCGCCATCGTTGTCCAATCCCACGTCGCCTGACTCAGGCATGAGGACGGGGCTCACTAGGGTGGTCGACGAGCAGAGACACGTGACGGAGGGGTTGTAAAACAACGACGCTGCAGGGGGGAAGGTCATGCTGGGAGAGGCTGAAGCAGTGGCTAATTCTACCGTGGGAAGAAACATATGAAGAAGACGCAGGGGGGAAAGGGAACGATGGCGAGGCGCGAACAGTTTGCCAGCCACGCATAGTTGGCTCCCTGGATTCCTGAATCCGGACCGAAACTAGCGCGGCACATGTGCGTCGGCGTCGAAACGGAGTGTGGTGGTGGAAGCTGGGTCATCATCGCTGGCGTATACGGATCCGTCAGTAATTAGCTATTCAGGCAGCATTTACATGGGCAACCAATCTACGCATGCAGCCAAACTGTGTGCTGGCCGACCCTCAAACCAAACTTTGAGAAGGACCAATGCCGTGAGGCAGCGCGGCAACATGTGAGTCACCAAACCATGCCTGCAGGCGGGAACCTGGCAGTCAAGCCAGATTTATGGGGGAATATGCGCATATCGCTGTAATTTTGGGGGGGACCCGCAAATCACGCCTTTGACAAAATCGGATACCATGCTCGAAATTTCAGGATCCCTTAAAAAAAAAAAACTGAGCTCACACATATCCCTTTAAAAAAAAACCCTGAAATTTCAGGAAATGCAAAAAACATGCAAAGAAAATGCAAAAAAGAGGGAAAAAAAACGAAAAAGAGAGAAAAAAAACGTCAAAAATGCCAAAAACAAAACCCTAGCAAATCAGGGCTGGTACCCCTCAACACCCTGTTTTTTTTTTCCTGAATAAGGAAAAAATTACTGACTTCTGGGGGCATAGTCTCACACATTCACATTATTATATGTATGCATGGTATGTGGGTGCTTCATGCAATAATTTCACAGGTGTTGCAGGAGACTAAGTGTAGAATCTGCAAACACATACACTTGGATAACCTCAAGTGTTAGCTTAGGATCTTTACTGGAATGGTAGACTAGTAAGACAACGGAAGTCTTGTAAGAGTGAACCTGAGTATATAGTTCTGTTGAAGTCAAGTCTCAAGTTCTCAAAGTTGAAATCTCAAGGTTAATAATAAAAAGGCACAACAAGGATTTATAGCTCAAGGAAAGTACCTATTCGCTAATGTACCTGTTCATCACTATCGCGCTATGCGCCCTAGATGATAATGAAGAGGTGCGACTGTTCAAGTGACTGAAACGACTGTCCTATGACGAGCGCTATTTGCTGACGTCATCCTACGGACTTATCTTCTACAGTAGGATTCGACACTATATATCGATAAACGACTTACAGAAATGCTAAGTATGAATTATACCACAACACTCCCCTTCATTTATGGAAGTTCGATAGTGTCACTTCTTGAAGATCCCGCAAAGTTTGTTACAGTATTGAAACTTCTGTCGTGTCAGCTTCTTCGTGAGGAAGTTGGCAGCCATTTCGTTGGTCGAACAATAGACCAATCGCATTCTCCCCTTCTCGACTTCATCCTTGACGAAAAAGTAACGCAGTGAAATATGTTTCGTCCTATGACGAAGCTAGGCTGGTGCGCGATGCGAATTGCACTTTGGTTGTCGCACTGCAGAGTAAACTGAGTACTCGTCGTCAACTTCGCTTCTTCTAATAGTTCCTGTAGGTAAAGTCCTTCGCGTGTTGCTGTGCCGACAGCGATAAAGGAGAGAGCAATCAGCTCCTTCTTCATTGTATTCCAAGAAATAGGCCCGATAGGTTCAAGGCGGTAGATCAATCCACTACGCGATCGTCGATTAGTAGAATCAGCAGCGTGATCGGCGTCTACGAAACTGTGTAGGTATAGCGTTTTACAGCCGATGGCGTTGTAGACTAAACCGATGTCAGGTGTCGATATAAAGTACTGAAGCGCGTGGAGAAGATTGAGTTGATGCTCTTCTTCAGGACGGCGTAGGAATTGAGCGAGTTGACTAGCAGCGTAGGCTAGATCTGGACGGCAAGTAACGGCGGCGAAGAGTAAACAACCTAATTACTGTTGATAAACCTGTAAACCGGTTAGACTCAATGGTGCAGTATTCGGTTTGTAGTCAGTCGGTAGTGAGCGATACGGTGTAGAGACTGTAGTAGGAGTAAGATTGAAGCAAGCAGCGAGTGTCGCTGCGAACTTCGACGCGGTGAGGTGAATAGTTTCCGGTGAGCATGTAATGTTTAAACCGAGAAACTGTGAAACTGTTTCAGAGAAGGTAAGCTGTAGATTTTTCTGTAGTTTCAGTATGAAGATATCGGCGAGCGAGTCAGAAGTACTGACGTAAGGACTGTCGTCGACATAGGCGACGAGTAAAATATAGTTGCTGCCGTCAGTTAGAAGATACATCCCCTGATCATGCGGCAGTTGTCGAAATCCAGCAGTGATGAGCTGTGAGTGAAGATACTGCTGCCAGAGTTGGGGTGCCTGTTTAATGCCGTAAAGCGACTTTCTGAAACGGCATACGCTCGGTGGGTTAGTAGTATACGAATGGGGGTACTCTACCAGAATGAATGCGTCGACGGGTGCGTACAGAAAAGCGTTTGACACGTCAATTTGCCGAAGTCGTAGATTGCGGCAGGCGGCGACCCAAAGCAGAATTTGAACGCTCGTATGTCGACTGACAGGAGCAAAAGTCTGCTTGTAGTCAATGCCGTAAGTCTGCTCGAACCCGCGGACGACCCATCGCGCCTTGAATTTCTCAAACGATCCATCTGCATTAGTCTTGACACGGAAGACCCACTTTCCGGTAAGTACCTTTCTTCCTTTTACTTCTAATGTCGGCATTAACTCCCATGTGCCGCGACTCTTGATAGCTGCTAGCTCTCTGTCCATGGCTTCACGCCATTTTTCGCGGTGAGGACTCGTAAGAGCTTGTCGAACGGTTTTCGGTTCAGGTATCTTACTGTCGTTGTACTGTACTGCGACTGCAAATCCAAGTATCTATAAGCCGGTTTCTGTAAAACGCGGACGTTCTTCGTTTGCACCTGCGAAATTTTCTTTTGCTCCTTCTTCCCCCCCAATTTCGTCAGGTGTAACACAAACTGCTTCGTCGGAGACGACGGGCATCGGCTGCTGTTGACGATCGCGTTCGTAACTGAGGTGAACTTCGCGAATGTCATCCGAGTCAGCATATGCGAGAGGAATAAATTCGGGGACGCCAGTCGACGTGACAGGTTCGGGAATATCCGTTGCGGCAGCTTCGGAGGCTTCAGATACGGCTTCGTCCTGTACATCAACTTCGGCTTCGTCAGTTGCAAATGCACACGAGCCTTCGAACAGCCTGGCAGGGTTGGCAGCTGCTACCTGGTGGGCACGAAAAACTGGCAAGGTGAGTCGTTCATAGAAAAGAGAATCACGTGAAGGGACGAAGATAAAAAATCTTCCATGCGTGATACTGTTTTTCGATGCCCAGGTGTACCCCCCATTTTGCCCGTTCAGAAAATTTGCCGAGTGCTGCAGTTGGAGGACGAAACTGTACAACACACCCAAAAACTCGTAAAAGTTTGGTACTTCCCACTGTTCGTGTCCACTGCAGGTGCGGAGACGAAAATTCGGGCCGTGACGTGGAAGACAGCAAGTTGTGTAACAGCACGGCGTGGTCCATCGCATACGGCCAAAAGCGAGGAGGAAGAGCTGCCTGCGTCAGTAGAGCACGCATCTTCTCTTGCAGAGTCCTATTCATCCGTTCTGCTACCCCCATTTGTTGGTGTGCATGCGGCAGTGACTGCATCTGTTTGATGCCGAGGGTTTGGAGGTATTCTGTGAAGGTGTTGCTTGTATATTCCCTTGCGCCATCACTCTGGAATTCTTGCAATTTCACGCCAAACTCTCGTTCAGCTACAGCGAGCCATGCGACAAAGACGGAATGAGCGAGATAACGAGCAGGAAGGTTTGCTGTCCAAATGTAGCGAGTAGATGCTTCGATGAAGGTAGTCACATACTGCTCCTCTTTAGGTCCTGCTTCAGGTAAGTTAAGAATATCGCTGTAGACTTTCTGCATCAGTTTATAACGTGTGGAGCCAAGAAAATGACTCGGAAACGGATCGTGGGTAAGATTGGCGACCGGACACGTGGTGCAAACCGTCGGACGAGACTGCGGCTTCATCTCCGTGCCGTTAGGTAAAAGAAGACTGTTTTTATCAAGAACTGCTGCTCGGATTGAATGATTTAAAATCCCTTGCGACGGATGCCCTAACCGCTGATGCCAAATTTCCTCTGTGGCTTTGTGTCCTGATGGTCGCAGATAAAAGTCGGCGTTAGTATGAAACGAAGAAATGATGAAAGGAGAAAGAGCGGGCGACATGTCAATCTCCCCTTCGACGAAACGGGTAAGCGGTAACTGAACATTTGAAGGTTCTGGTGCAGTTGCGATTGCAACCTCTGATGCTGCTTGTGTTGATGTGTGAGCAGACGGGCCTGCAACGGCTACCGGAAGATTCGGCTGCTCGGTGACTTTTGCTTTCACGATTTCTTCGACGACTGCGGGTTCATCAGCGGCAAGTCCGCTAATTTCGCCCCAAACTGGAGCTGGAGTTCCTTGGAACGCCGCACGGGTATTATAAAACGTTCCCCACGCGTTGGCGCTTTCATCGGCGGTATTGAACTCCCAGGTATCCAGTGCGGTAAGAACGGATGGTGCAGTTCGAGAAGCTGTTGGTACAGTAATTGCTCGAAAATCAATATCCACGTGTTGATAATCTGTTTCTTCTGGGTGATCCCAGGGACCACGTGCAAGGACGCGTTCAGAATCACCAGAAGTGCCTTGTGCCGTGAACTGAAGAACTGACACGCCATGTTGAGTAGCAGCTCGACCGAGGTAAGTATTCGTTAAGCTGTGCCATAACTCCTGATCCATTGTATCACAGTTCCCTTGTGTGCGAATCTTGTGTGCCAGGAGCTGAGTTGTGGAGAGAAGATTGAAGCCAAGTCCGGCAACAATAAGAACGTTGGTAACATGTAATGAATATCCCGTATCGACTGATTCAAGCATGACACTCCCAATAGATCGTGCCATAATGGTTTGTCCGTTTGCGACTGTGACAGGTATCGGACGACGAAGTGGACGCTGGTTGGTGATGAAGCTTGTTTCAGCGGAGCACATGTGCCAACCACAACAGCTGTCGAGATACCAAGTATTGGGTCCTGAAATATCTCGAGCAAGGTTAGCATAAACTTGAGGTAAGGGAATGCCTTCAGCACTTGTGGTTTCTTCAAGTCGTGTCTCGAAATCAGTTTCTGAAACATCAACTGTTGTAACACATCCGAAAACCCCTTTTCCTGATGTTGCAGATGCAAAAACCGGAGGTCGATGCTGTGACGACGGTGTATTCTGCGGCGGTTTCGGCATCTGTTGTGCCGGGGACGTCGACTGCTGCGTTGGTTGATGTGGCTTCGGTAACTGCCGCGAACGATGATACGGTTGTGAAGTGCTGCGACGGTTTTGATGGCGGCTTCGACAAGTTTGGTAAGCATGTCCTGGTTTCTTGCAGAAATGACAGAAGGGATACTTTGGGGGAAGTCGTTGTTACGGTTCTGGATTTGAGTAAAAAACTCAAGTGTATCCTCTTTTTCTGATTGTGTTGTGACTGCAAATCCGGATCTTGCTGTTCGGCTTGAAGATACGAAGAAATCTCGGCTTCGGAGAGATTCGGATTCATGCGCAGGAAGGCGCGCGTCTGTCGCCATTCGGGTCCAAGGCCAACAAGAAGGACCGTGAGATACATCTCACGAGGGAAGTATCCCCACTCTTCTCCAGCAGATCACGTAGTGTACGGACGCGATTGACGTAATCCATGACATTATCGTTTGTCATCATCTGCACACTTGTTAGTTGCGAAAGAATCTTACTCACTGTTATTGTATCTTTTGCCATGTACACCCTCTTTAAGTGGTTCCATGCAGTTTCAGCTGGCGTAAAGCTGGAATGAAAAGATCGGACGCCGAGCTGCTCCTTTGGTGAGAAGTTCAACAAGAACCGTATACGCCCCGAGAGAGGCGTGCAAGAAACCCTGCTGCTCCAATTGTGTTCCCGTAATAGGATAAGTAAATTCGCCAGTGAAGAACGGCCATAGCCCGGCGGACTGCGCCAGAAGTTCGAATTCGAAGCTCCAGGAGTAAAACTCAACTCCGTTAAAATGTATAGTAGTCTTTATCTGCGTGCTGTTCAGTAAATTCGGTGGTTGAAAGATAATACCCTGTTGTTGAGGCTCTTGCTGTTGTTGAAATTGCTGTGGATGTTGTTGCTATTGCTGTTGTTGCTGTGGTTGCTGTTGATACTGCTGTGATTGTTGCTGAGCAAGTGAACGCCCAAAGATGTAGAAGGGATGATGCTGCTGCGTCTGTGGCTGTTGTGCAAAATGTGAGAAGGCAAATGAGCCAGAACTTGGAGCAGTAGCTTCACGCATATAACTTGAGCCATCAATACTCATTCCACTAAACGTTGACGATATTGATTGAGTAGAAAACGGTGGTTGTGCCGTTGCTTGCTGTTGAGCTGTTGTCTGATGTTGTGCTGTTGCCTGTGTTTGTTGTTGTCGCGCTGCAGGGGCAGTTGATGACATCCCTGGAGTACTGACAGCAGGCGGATTCTGCTGCATGCCGATGTGCGCATAAGCTGGTGGAAACGGTCCAGTAGTCTTAATTCCAGACAGCTCTCATACCATGTAATAATTTGAGAGGTGTTGCAAGAGACTAAGTGTAGAATCTGCAAACACAAACACTTGGAAAACCTCAAGTGTTAGCCTAGGATCTTTATTGGAATGGTAGACTAGTAAGACAGCGGAAGTCTTGTAAGAGTGAACATAAGTATATAGTTCTGCTGAAGTCAAGTCTCAAGTTCTCAATGTTGAAATCTCAAGGTTAATAATAAAAAGACACAAGGATTTATAGCTATAGGAAAGTACCTATTCGTTAATGCACTTCTTCGTCACTATCGCGCTATACGCCCTAGGTGATAATGAAGAGGTGCGACGGTTCAAGTGACTGAAACGACTGTCCTATGACGAGCAGTGCACAACCCCAAATGAACTACCACATATTGCACGTGAGCATATTTTCCGTTTCGTTTGTTCTATGTGTTATTTTATCTGTTCGTTTTTTACAAGTGATGAGTCACTATGGTATGGTAATTTTTGTTGTTTGTGCAAAAATTGGAATGTGTGTGTAATGGAATGATATATGTAACCTGTGGATGTTTCGAAAGGTTTTTGCGCAATTCTTGCATAAAATAAAGAATTACCATAATGTACGTGTTTATACCATTGTCCTCCGTAGTTATCGACGAACATTGGTAGATGAAACATACATAATAATTATATTAGAGCAGTATACTAGTGTAAAATACATTGAAATACAATTTAGATGTGTAGTAACCCTGGTGCGCGAAAACAATTTATAAGGTTGCTACGCAACCCAAAAATGCTGGTATAATAATAAAAACACAATGGTTGACTTTGCGTTCGCTAAAAGGTCATACCACCATGTGGAGGGTGGTGCTCTCGTTGATTGCATTCCCCACGAGGATATCGCAAGCCAATCCAATTCGCAAGGCGGAGATGCCAGAATCTCCTCGACGAGACATCCGACCAATCGCAGCCTCACGACGATTGCGTCTCCCTCCAAACGACAACTTTTCGATGTGGCGTTTCAGCTCGCCCAGCTTCGCGGCCCTCCCTCCCACGCTGGTTGTTGAACCATTAAAAAACCAGTCCCTACCAAGGTCTTCGATAAGCTTCAGCAACTTCAGACATCGAAGTCACAACTAACCACCATTCTTCAAGCAGACAGAAATGGCTGCCCTCGCCAACGCTGCTGTTGCTCCGTCCACCTTCGTCGGCCAGAGCGCTGAGCTCGCCGCCAAGGTGAACAATGTGGAGGCTCGCGTCTCCATGAGGAAGACCGCCAAGGCTGCTCCCGCCAGCTCTTTCTACGGCCCCGACCGCCCCCAGTTCCTGGGCCCCTTCTCCTCCCCCCCGTCTTACCTGACCGGCGAGTATGCCGGTGACTACGGGTGGGACACGGCGGGTCTGTCCGCCGACCCCGAGACGTTCGCGAAGAACCGCGAGCTGGAGGTGATCCACGCTCGGTGGGCTCTTCTCGGTGCCCTGGGCTGCCTGACCCCCGAGCTTCTGGCCGGCAACGGCGTGAACTTCGGCGAGGCCGTGTGGTTCAAGGCCGGCGCCCAGATCTTCTCGGAGGGCGGCCTTGACTACCTGGGCAACCCCAGCCTGATCCACGCCCAGTCCATCCTGGCCATCTGGGCGTGCCAGGTGATCCTGATGGGCGCCGTGGAGAGCTACCGCGTGGGTGGCCTTGAGGGCTTCCAGGAGGTCGAGGACCCCCTGTACCCCGGCGGTGCCTTCGACCCCCTGGGTCTGGCTGACGACCCCGATGCTCTCGCGGAGCTGAAGGTGAAGGAGCTGAAGAACGGCCGCCTCGCCATGGTGTCGATGTTCGGATTCTTCGTCCAGGCCATCGTGACCGGCAAGGGTCCCCTCGAGAACCTGTCCGACCACCTGGCTGACCCCACCGTGAACAACGCCTGGGCCTATGCCACCAACTTCACCCCCGGCCAGTAAATTGTTTTGTATATTCTTACATTTATTCAATACGTAGGATTAAATCAATATTATCCAAACGGTATTTTTCCAACGATTCGCCAAACCAAACATGTGACCTACGTGGAAATTCTGTGTCCACTTTGCAGCAGTCGACCCATTCTGAAATGTACGCCACCTTGCTCCGGTCACGAATCGACGCCCATGGTAAATTCTTGAAGTGAGGCGCCATGTGATCTTCATCATGCGCGAAGTATCTACATATAATTTTTGGACTGGTAGTGAAACTTGAAAACGAAGTGTCACTCGCCACACCCTCACCTACCTCCGTGCAAGCCTTTTGCAGCATAGTATGGGTGATACTTGTATTGAAGGATTAGAATAAGTACAATGTTGTTGTACACGTATCTGATCAAAACAGGCCTGACATTGAGAGGGGTAAACGAGACCGTTTTCTAGGGTTGCTTCCTCAAGGTCAGGATGCTCACGGGTTGCAAGGAGATTTAGTGTGGTGAGAGATGTTCCAAGATGTTTCAGCGCAGTGAAGCGTCATCATTGCGCCATGCATCACGCTTTTATGCGTGTTTAGCAGATGTGAGTGCTTTCTAGATGCCTCACATTTGTTATGCAGCTTCAGGTATTCATATATATCATAAAGTGACGGTAGTCCACATCTAGGTTTGTTCCGTTTTGCGAACCGACGAGTAGGTGAAGCTGGTTATATCGGATATTTCCATGACAAGTTTCCACGCTGGCTTTCTGGTTATGCTGACCAATACGAGTCCCTGGAGTTCCAGCTCGATGCCCGCCAACTAACCTGAACCGTATGGCACTTTCCGCAAGTCCTGGATCTGCTGCGGGCCTTTCTGCTTTGAACGGGAAGCGGTGTGCTACGTCAGCATTAGCCACTCACACTCGCGGCTCTCCACTCGGGGTTGCTCCTGACGTGGACGGTCGTGTGGCTGGATCAGGCAAGCTCGCATCGCAGAAGTCGAAATCCACACAATGACAGCACAAAGTGGCAGGGATGTTTGGCTGCTGTTAGTGTCGGTCTCCGCCATGTCATCGAGTCCGTCTTACTTTGCCACGTCATCCCAATGTGTCATTTGTGCAAGGCCTTCCAGATGCTCTGCGACGGGAGCGAAGCTCGTCAATTCGATGATCAGCAGCCGTTTTGTCTGGTTGGTTTCCTGCTGTTCCATCCACATCGCCGCATTCTACAGAACAAGCAAAAGATCTGGTACTCCGTATACACGAATTTTTCGTTTAAGTTAGCGGTTTCATTTCGGTTCGGATGGCAGCGACTGTTTTACCTTTCTGGTTACAGGCCATATTTCCGGAGTGCAAACTCCAAGAATTTTGGAATGAGGCACTCAGCGAATAGGGCGGTACACCTTGTGCAAATTTGCTTGTAGCGTTCCCAAGAAAGTTGGAACGCCGTCATATGCGTAGTTGGTAGGGGCGGGGACGCTGTCGTATACGCAGCTGACAGGTTCGGGGACGCTGTCGTTAGCTGTGATAGGGTCAACGTCTTCATGTCGCATGGTGTTCGCATAGCGTGTCCACTCTGGGTTTCAGGTGTGCTCGCTAATTGATGCGTTGCCACAAAAACAAAACACGATTTGACTCCAAACTGTCAATCGACTCGTCTATAGATATATTCGAAACTATATGAAGTTGGAAATACCTAATAACAACGTAAAACAACGATTATAAAAACCACCATTTCAATTATACAGCACATTCCGACAGATGAGGAGTACATGCCAGAACCCCTTTGCGTTCTGTCTTAGCAGATGTCGTGCTTTGATTGGCTGGGTGGATTGCATTGATATTGTTGTTGTTGTTGTTTTTTTTTTTTTTTTTTTTTTTTTTTTTTGGTTGCGGAGCAACATATTGCAATCGATCGGGCTGGTTTTTTTTTTCAAGTTTGTGAAATAAAAATCAAATGTTTGTTGTGATAGAAATAAAACATTTTATGTATAATAAAGTCTCATCATGAAATGCTCCGCAACCCTAAGACGATCTCGTCGCCTCTTGGTTTTTTTTTTTTTTTTTTTTTTTTTTTTTGCGTTTCTGGTTGATTGAGAACGTAACTTGGCGTCGACCACGCAGGAGTGCATTGACGTGGATCACAAGATTTTGACTTATGACGACAATTTTTTCACATGCTGTCTGCATCTGTTTCCATTGGTCGGGTTGCGTACGTGGATGATGTACCTACGGAATAATTGCACTTGCGAAAAATTTGCACCTATCATTGTTGCACCAATCGCATATGGCTTGGAATGTATCGCTGTACAGTCGTTTGCCTGGGAAACCCACGTTCGACGGTACTTGCTCTCCGTGCGACATTACAAACCTGAACCAAACTTGGGTTGATTGTAACAAAAAAACAGACTCGACTGTGTGACATTTAATCGAATTATGAGTGTACTGTATTTTGCTTCCGCTCCCCCTCTCCTCCCATCATCTCCCCCCTCGTCCCCAAATCGCACTTCAAGCATCTTCTCTGTCCCCCAACCCCCTTCACCCCACTCGCATCCCCCCATTTTCCGCCTCGTTTCTCCCCCCACCCACCCCCCCGCCCTGGTAACCCCTCCGATTTCTCCCCAACGGCTCTCTGGTGGGTGTTTCTCCACTCCAACCCAGCGGACTGACAGACATTCCCCAGGGCAGGAATACAAGCTCACACAGCACGCCGCTGAAGAAGCCTTTTCTCGTCCCATCACAAGGCAGGCACCAACCTCCTTGTGAATCGGACAACCTTGTTCGCTACCTTGCGTGCAGCACACGAACGAGGTCGTTCCACGTTCCAGACGACTTCCGTCGAAACTAGGGAGGTCGTTCTAACTTCACGGGGCTTGTTGTGCCTTCCTGCTAATCCCACTCAGCAGGGATGGCTGTCTCTGTCGCTTCTGTTCGAGCCGCCTTTCTGCTCGACAGGTCGCCGTCAGACAGACCAGGTGCGAAACGCTGCAACCTAAGAAGGTTAACGGCTCACTGCGTTTCCAGATTAGCGACTTGTGAACGACTCTTACTATTGTTGAAGATATCTGACCAGAATCATATCTTACGAGTGTCAACTGTCTCCTACCAGTGTCACTTTTTTTAAAGCAGTGTCAATGCGCTCTTTTGTTCTCGGAGCATTCGGTCTGACAGATTTCCGAAGTCCTCGTTTCGTTTCCTCCCCTCGTGCAGGGAGCAGCCCAGCTGTTGGCTCGTCCACATCCGTCTTCTTCGTGCGACGGCCTCTCGGCGATATCGCTGTCCCTGTCGCCAAGCCAACCGTCACACCCGTCGCAGACGTCGTGTGCTCGTCGTCGTCCTCTCCCGTCCCCCATTCCTCCTCCAGTCCGTCTTCTCGGGTCTTCCTTCGCCCGTCATCAACTATCTCCCTTCACAAGTAAGTCCAAGAGTCACACGCGAGTCAAAGGTTTAAATTCGACTTGGAAATCACACGTTTATCCGAGTGCCTGCCGCAGCGTGAATTTCCTGGTAGCCCACCAGCGTCCTCGCGTTCGGTTTTTGTTTCGACCGCACGGATTTCTATTTCAAACCGGTTCCTCTCTTGTCCACGTCTGCCCTTTTTTCTCACCTCTCCCTTCCCCTCCTCCGTACTCTCCTATACTGTTCGTCTTCTACCCAGTCGCACCGATGCGTCCCCCCCTCGTCGAGTCGACCCGCATCTTTCGGCACCCTCCGCCGCGTCTGCCGCCTCCGGCTGCGTCGGCGAGCTCACCGACTCTCGCATGCCGCATAACTCCGTCGCACAGCGCAATGCTGTCGCACAGCGATTCGCTTCCGCGTCTGGCGCACGCGCGGAGTCGCTAGCGGCGGAGGCGCTGTACCTCGCACAGGCTGCCGTGGTCGTCGCTAAAGAGGCGGCGCAGCTCGCCACTGTAGAGAGGGCCATGCTGCAGCGGGTGGCTATAACGAAGGGTTCCTCTAAGGCGACGTCTGAGAGCAGCTGGCGTGATTGTATCGAGGTGGGGGAGGAGCTAGGGCAGGAGGAGTTAAGGCGCGTGTGGATCGCTGCTGGTGCTCCGGTGCCAATCCTGACCCCGCTGGAAGCTTCGAGGAACTCGCAGCTGGATAGCACTACGAGGAGCTTTCCTCCTGCGCGCAGCGCTTTGATCGGCGACCTGATAACTATCGACTTGCTTCCCCAGACGGATGGTTTCTGGTGGGAGGAGGAAATAGGAAAGGCCAGTATACGTGGCACCACCGGGTTGGTCCGTTCAGCATCTGTTGCTTCGGAAACGACGAGCAGCGCAATGCAGATCAACGATTGGTTGTCGACGTCGCCTGGGTCGTCGACGAGACAGGGCGGCGACAGCACCCCATCGCAGAGCGACGAGCCAGTGTCTGCTCTTAGCGAAGGTGATCTAAGTGAGCGGGATGCCAGCGGTGATGACAGCAGCGACGGTGATAGTAACGAGGGAGCCGGTCAGTTCAAGCCGCGTAGCGTGCGCACCCTAGTTAAGTCTAGGAGGAAAGGCACGCGGATGGAGCTGAGGGAGAAGGCGCGATTAAAGAGGTATGCCAGCCGGTCGACACTCCCCGGCTCGGCTTTAGACTCGCTCCTTCAACTCACTCCGGCGAAACCCGCGAAACGAACAGCGAAAGCCTCAGCGAAAGGGTTACCAGAGGCTGGCGAAGAGAAAGAGCTTACGTTCGAGGAGTTTCGCCGGGTGTCCGGCGACCCGATCTATGCCATGTTCGAATCCGCGGGGGGTAACCCGCGCCTCCTCACAGCAGCAGAGGAGATAGAATACTCCAAGGGCGTGCAGGAGCTTCTCAAACTCGAGCGCGCGCGGGATGCGGCAGAAAAGGCGCTGGGGCGCGCGGTGACGATGGAGGAGTGGGCGGAGGCGGCGGGCGTGGCGGTGGCGGAGCTGCGGCGGCGGGAGGCGCGCGGGCGCGAGTGCAAGAAGGCGATGATGGCGAGCAACATGCGGCTGGTGATCAGCGTGGCGAAGAAGTACTGCCGGGGGGGGCTGGGCCTGCAGGAACTCATCACGGTGAGAAGGGACTTAGAGCGAAGGGCTTGGTGGGAATGCAGTGCGGGTGGTTGGTACCAAAGAGGGCGGTTGCGTTGGGATGTGAGAACGGGTGCATGGGGCGACTACTGAAAGGGAAAGCTCGTGGATGGGTGAATGGTAGGATTGTGGAAGTAGGAGAACAGTTGTTTTCCAAGAGAAGAATGATACTGGGGGGAGAAACTGCCCGTTGGAGGGTACTGGTGGGTGCGGTGCTAGCACAGTAGCCGAGCCGTGAGGGGGAACCGCAGGTGCGGCTTAACGCGAATAGCTCACGGGGCGTGAGGGGGAAGCGCAGGTGCGCCTTAACGCGCATAGCCCACGGGGCGTGAGGGGGAAGCGCAGGTGCGCCTTAACGCGCATAGCCCACGTGGCGTTTCATTGATATCCATTGTCTCCCGTGCGCCCGTTTGAGGACCGCACGTATGGTGTCTGGTGCGCACTTCCGTCCGCTCCCTGACACGGTCTCATGTGTGCCTGTGCATGTCCCCTTGCCTGTCCCTGTGCTTACCACAGGAGGGGTGCATGGGGCTGATGAAGGGCATCGAGCGCTTTGACCACAAGCGCGGCTTCAAGTTCTCCACGTACGCGCACTGGTGGATCCGCCAGGCCATCACACGCTCTGTCGCCGAACAGACTCGCACTGTCCGCTTGCCTGTAAGTGTTGATGCTATTAACGAGTGTGACAGTATCAAGTTCTACGAATGCGCACTGGTGGACCCGCCAGGCCATCGCATGTTTCGTTACCGAGCAGGCCCGCACCGTGAGACTTCCGGCAAGCTTGCAGTACCCTTTCCCAGCTTGCTCTTGCCACACGCCTAGTCATGCGTCTTTACCTCGTGCCGCATTGCCATCACACGATCCGTGACTGAACAGAACGGTACCAACAGCTTCCCTGTGAGCTCTCTCGCGATCCCGCCCAGTTTTGAGGCGCCTCAAAACTAGACTTCCATCACACTGAACAGAACAGTACCAACAGCTTCCCTGTGAGCTCTCCCGCGATCCCGCCCCACACTGTATCTCCGACTCACTGCACTGCCTCCCTCCCACATTCTCTCTCTTCTCCGGTCTGTGCCATCATCGGCCAGTAATCCGTGGAACCCCGCATGTGCATCTCGCGTTGCCATGCATGCTACCATGAACGTTTACCTCATTTCTTGCTGCACGAGAGCAAAGCAGTGGGCATGATGCATGTGCCACTATGTGTCGTGTGCCACACCTCTCGCACCTCCCCATCACTCCGCTTCTCCTCCACCCACAACCCCCCCAGACCCGCATGCACGAGCTGCTGCTGCACTCAGCGGGGCGGGCCCATCAGGCATGTGCCGCGCAACGGCCTGTGTCATGCCGCCCTGACCTCCCCGTCCTGCCTCACTCTCCCCCCCCTCTGCACCCCCCAGGCGCACATGTACGAGCTGCTGTCTCGCATCAGCAGAGCGCGGGACCTGCTGTGGGAGCAGCTGGGGCGGCTGCCGTCAGACAGCGAGCTGGCGGTGCTGGTGGGGCTCACGCCTGCCAAGCTGCGTGCTGCCGTGCGCAACGTGCGCGCGCCGTGCTCCATGGACCGGCCCATCTCCTCCGACGGGGAAGACACACTCGGGGTGAGACCCTCTCCCTCCTTCCCCCCACCCCCTTCCCTCCCCCTTCTCGTTCTCCCCCATCCCCCTCCCTTGTCCTTTCCGTTTCTCTCCCACTCATGATCATCCCTCTGCTGACTTCCCCTTTCGCTTTGGACCGAGGCTGCCCAGCCCACATGTAGCATTCCCTCCTTGCGCTCTCTGACCCATTCCATTAAGCCCTCCCCATCCCCTTCTCCCCGCCTCCCCCTTTCCGCCTAGCAGACATTTGTGGAGGACCTGACACTGGAGTGCCCGGAGGAGCGCATGATGCAGCAGCTGCTGAAGCGTGACCTGCAGCAGGTGATGGGCACACTCACGCCGCGCGAGAGGGAGGTGATGTGGCACCGCTACGGGCTGGAGGACGGGCGCGCCAGGACGCTTGAAGAGCTGGGAGTGATGTTCCGGGTCACACGGGAGAGAATCAGGCAGATCGAGGCAAAGGCGCTGCTGAAGCTGAGACAGCCTGAGAGAGGAGGGGGGTTGAGGGGTTATGTGGATGGGCTGGCTGTATAGAGGTCTTTCATTCGAACTAGGCTTCTCTTTCTTTTGTATTCGTGAATTAGGTTGTGCGTTGGAGTGAAAAACAAGCACGCCCGGCAGATTACGCTTCCTTGTGTGTATGACATGTTTCGGAAGGCAAAACCCATTGTAGAGCTCATTGCTAACTTGCTTTCGTAAAATTGGAAGTGATTTTCCACTGCATAAATGCCTCACTAATGTTTTAGGTGGTCGAAAGCATGAGTGTAGCCTACTAGACTGTATATTGGTACGTCTTTTGATATCTGCCTGTGGCGTGGTGGGAGTCGGTAACGCGGAGCTGCATCGGCCACCTAATTCGACACGATGGCTCGAGCATGCCAGTCGCGACTCACCCGCAATTCAGGAGACCAATCAGAGCGAGGACGAGACTTTCGCCAAATCTCAGACGCCACATCACATGGCTATCAAACAGCCGCGACACATCACACCGATTGCGGCGACTCGAGCATCCACCAATTCCCAAGGCAAGCTCTTTCCCCCAGGCTTGTCAGATAGGGGGTCGATCAGCCTCAACCCTACTAAAGACCGCCCTTCACACTGTGTCCCTCAGCTTCAGCAGCACTTCCTTCACACCAGTTTCCTCTACCTTCCAAGCAGACAGAAATGGCTGCCCTCGCCAACGCCGCTGTTGCTCCGTCCACCTTCGTCGGCCAGAGCGCTGAGCTCGCCGCCAAGGTGAACAATGTGGAGGCTCGCGTCTCCATGAGGAAGACCGCCAAGGCGGCTCCCGCCAGCTCCTTCTACGGCCCCGACCGCCCCCAGTTCCTGGGCCCCTTCTCCTCCCCCCCGTCGTACCTGACCGGCGAGTATGCCGGTGACTACGGGTGGGACACGGCGGGTCTGTCCGCCGACCCCGAGACGTTCGCGAAGAACCGCGAGCTGGAGGTGATCCACGCTCGGTGGGCTCTTCTCGGTGCCCTGGGCTGCCTGACCCCCGAGCTTCTGGCCGGCAACGGCGTGAACTTCGGCGAGGCTGTGTGGTTCAAGGCCGGCGCCCAGATCTTCTCGGAGGGCGGCCTTGACTACCTGGGCAACCCCAGCCTGATCCACGCCCAGTCCATCCTGGCCATCTGGGCGTGCCAGGTGATCCTGATGGGCGCCGTGGAGAGCTACCGCGTGGGTGGCCTTGAGGGCTTCCAGGAGGTCGAGGACCCCCTGTACCCCGGCGGTGCCTTCGACCCCCTGGGTCTGGCTGACGACCCCGATGCTCTCGCGGAGCTGAAGGTGAAGGAGCTGAAGAACGGCCGCCTCGCCATGGTGTCGATGTTCGGATTCTTCGTCCAGGCCATCGTGACCGGCAAGGGTCCCCTCGAGAACCTGTCCGACCACCTGGCTGACCCCACCGTGAACAACGCCTGGGCCTATGCCACCAACTTCACCCCCGGCCAGTAAATGTTTTATGTTGGTTTATAATTTCAAAAAAGTACATAAAACATAAATTCTATCATTTTCAACAATCCTTAATCTGGATTTGATGTTGTCTTTGCACAACGATAACGATGTGTTAGGATGAAGCATACATTTCTGACGCGTGCTCGTTGTCTTTTCAACAATCCCAGAATCGATGTGTTAGGATGAAGCATAGATTTCTGACGCGTGCGCGTTGTCTTGGTGAAGACGAATGCGAATGCGTTTAAGGTTGGGATGTGACAAATGGAACTGACCCGTCCGCCCTCTCCCTTGTGCGAAAATGTGGTTTCCGTGTGGGATGCCATTTGGGAGTAGTGAAGATGCCTTGGTGGAGACAATTTAAAAGTCTGAGTCCGTCAACGAAGAAGAAACGTGAAAGAATTCAAATCCTGACGTCAGGATGGCGAAATCTTTCAGTTGCGTACCGTTCCGAGAGTTAAGGAAACCAGCATAACCGCGTAGTGTTGGCAAAAACTAGCGTCGCGTGATTCACTTTATACTCGCCATTAGAAATAAGCAAGGAACTGTTTTACATATGGAAGTCATATCTGTTGTCCATGTGATATGTAACCACAAGAACTAGAAGCTGTAAGGGGGTGTGTATAGTGGAAACCTGTCGAGCCGAAGCGTTACCGAAGCATAAACGTTTTGGTGCCATTGTTGGTAGGAGGAACCATCCGTTCCGCTCGAGACGTCAAAGCTTGACGTCCCGAGATTCACTTGATAGATACACTTCCTAGGTCTCTAGAAACCACCAGCTAAACGGGGGCGGGTACAGTATTAGCCTGGTGCCCCCGTAGCTCATTTGAATGCTGTGACAGATTTTGGAGTTATAAAATAATGTTTTCGTAGCCACGAACCCTCCGGTGCTTCTGACTAGTATGTCTGTTAGCGGTGCAGTACCTTGCTTTGAACTGCGTTTAAATAGCAGCAACCAATAATGGCTGGGAAGGGTGTTTAGCAAAAACCTCTGGTTTGGACCCGCTCTGAGTCTTCCCGCCCTAGTTTCGCTTTGGTAACGCGAAGACCTCGTTGAGACGGTTGATTTGATGGCACCGAACAAATGGTGTGACGGGTGTGGTGTGGTGACTGTATTCTTTTCAAGGAGTTTGCTTCGATACTTGATACAGGTGCGGGGCTTTCCTTTTCAATGAGCTGGTTTCGATTGTTGGTCTCGATAAGCATGGCCTCTACGGGTTGAAAGGCTTGAAACAGGTTTGACGTTTACACCAATATGTAACGAATAGAACCGTTCTGCTAGCATCTACACCATCGGAAATCACTTGTCTCGCTAGCGGGTCCTCAGGAGTTTTTCCAGAGACCAAGAACCATCCATAGGTATCATGTGGTGAACTACCAGCTAGGCCCACAGGGTGCAACTAGGCCCCCCACCACCAGTCTGGCGTGGCTGCATCTGTGGAGCCAAGTCACCGACAACGAATTACATAAAGACAAGTCATCCCACCAGCTGTGCCCTCTCTGTGGTACTGTACGCTATCGACTCCATTGCCGAATCACCCTCCCCCGTCCATCCAGGCTCCCAGCATCACTCCCCCCAACCCAGCCTAGCCGAACCGCTAATATCCGTACTCCCATTCGCCACCTCTGTCCCCCTCGGTGCTTTGAGATTCCCCCAGCCATCTAGATTCCGCGCCTGTGCCCTTCCTGGGACCAGCAACAGGCCTAGGCATTCTAACGCGCTCCGTGGGCCTCTCCACCGCTGTTCACAAGATTGCTAACTGGTGGTCTGCGTCATAGCCAGCATCACAACGCACCTTCAAAGCTAAAAGCTGACTTCGCACGCCGTGAGTTAGCCAGTCACCGCTGACAACCTCGCCAAGCTAAAAATCTGCATTTTCACAGCCGCGCGCTTCTGGGACCACCGATGCTCCTGGCTCTGTGCAACCACAGTCTTTTCTGTTCAGGCGATTGCCAACTAGCGGACTGACGTTAGGGCCTGGCGTGCGCTCACAGCCAGCATCACATCACCGCCATTGGCGCACCGCAGCTTGGAATCTGTCCTTTCACACTGTATTCGGCCGTCACTCACATCTTGCATACACTGCCACACGCTGTACTACTAATTCCGCGCTTTCTCTCCTTCGTTGCAGAGTTCGCCATTTCCTCCGCCATTTTCGTTCAGGAGAGTTCCCAATTTTCTTCAAGAGAGTTCGCTAGATTTCCTTCAGAAGTTTTCAAGAAGCGTTAAGGATGCGGACCACCAGCAGCACCTTCTGCGACGCGAGCCCCAAGACACAGGAGGCACCACCGTCGCCGTGGTCGCCTGACGACCTAGACGTCGACGTCTTCATGTCGTACAACGCCACGAGCGACGCTTGCGACCCCAAACCGTCCCTGGGCGACAGCGACGACATGCGTGAGAGCTGCATTAGTAGCGGTCGGCGCGACGCAATTCTGGCAGGAGCACCGGACTCAGCCGCTCAGAATGAGTTTGTCGCCGGTCGCACAGACGAGGAGATTGCGACATTCGCACGACTCGCCCCGACTTCTCCGCAAGATTTTCGCGAAGATTTCACAGAAGAAGGCAGCTATAGCAGCAGCAGCGGCAGCAGCCGTGACCACTGGTGCGCGGACGACGCGAGTGAGAGTGAGGAATTGGCAACACGAGGCACCACTCAGGCTGACAGCTATACGACCTCTGAAGAGGGAGCTTCTAAAGAGGATGATGATGTGACGAGCGCCAGCCTCACTCGCGACCGTCGCAGGGAGAGTCGCGAAGAATCACGCAGGAGTCGGAGTCGCACGGAGAAGCTATTGGCGCCAGTGTCGAAGCCCCTGAAACGCACGCACACCACCGGGGCGAAATTCAACCCGCGTTTCGATCACTGCCGCCCTTTACAAGAACACCTGGGGGCGACAGCTGCTCCTAACTCCACGGTAAACCCCCAGCTGCTCTCTCTGCTCGTAAACATCTTCGCCACCTCGCGAAACGCCCTTTCGCATGGTCCATCGCACCCGTCGCAAGCGACTTGTTTCAGGGGTGTCGCAGCGCAGCGCGTGGTTAATCATATAGATGTCTGCTTGGCGCGGCTCTCCGGTCACCACTCGACCCGCACTGACAATGGGGTGTTGGGTGGCTGATGCAGACGTGGGTGTGGTAATAACAAAAACACGCTAGGGGGATCAGTTAGGGTTTAGTAATAGGTCAGATAACTCTGTTTACGGGACGAAGAGTGTATTTCTGGCGTGTATTCCTCTGCAAGCAAAAAATGCACTTACTCTACTAGTTGGAGGATATCGAAGTGTATTGAGGCGTAAATAGCGAGATTCAGAAAGTGGAGAAAAATGGGGAAAACACATCAGCGCTCAGTATTAGGAGCCTCGATAACATGTACGGTCAGTGACACGATATCAACAATCGGAATTAGTGAGTTCGCAACATGTTTAATCAGTCGGGTTCCACCGTTAGTCACAAAATATCTGGAAAAAAGGTGTCAACTTATACATATGCTGTATGTAGAAGTTATAGGCTAGCCTAGGTGTGCTTCTAGTGAGTACAACCCCAACAGGTACATGTTTTAGGTTTCTCACACTAGTCCATTCATTCTCTCTTTCTAACATGGTATCATGAGTAGGTTCGGTTCCTCTCGCCCGCCCATGCTTCCGCCCTAGGCCCTAGCCGCCCTAGGCCCTAGCTGGCCCCCCTCCCCCCTAGCCGTCCCGTCCACCCCTAGCCGGCCCCCTGGCCGTCGCGCCCGCCCCTAGCTGCCCCCCTGGCCGTCGCGTCCACCCCTAGCTGCCCCCCCCCCCGGCCGTCGCGCCCGCCCCTAGCTGGCCCCCTGGCCGTCGCGTCCGCCCCTAGCCGCCCCCCTGGCCGTCGCGTCCGCCCCTAGCCGGCCCCCTGGCCGTCGCGCCCGCCCCTAGCTGGCCCCCTGGCCGCCGCGTCCGCCCCTAGCCAGCCCCCTGGCCGTCGCGTCCGCCCATAGCCGGCCCCTTGGCCGTCGCGCCCGCCCTTAGCTGGCCCCCTGGCCGTCGCGTCCGCCCCTAGCCGGCCCCCTGGCCGTCGCGTCCGCCCCTAGCCGGCCCTCTGGCCGTTCGCGCCCGCTCATAGCTGCCCCCCTGGCCGTCGCGCCCGCTCCTAGCCGCCCCCCTGGCCGTTCGCGCCCCTCCTAGCGCCCGCCCGACCCCCTTCTACCGCCCGCCCGGCCCCTCCACAGCGCCCGCCCGGCCCCTGCTAGCGCCCGCCCGGCCTGTTGCGCCCCCCCGTCCCACACCGCCCGCCCGGCCCCACCCAGCGCCTGCTCGGCCCCGATACGCCTGCCCGGCTCCTGCGGCCCGTAGCTCCCAGTGCCTGCCCGGCTCCTGCGGCTCCGTGTCTTCTGCTCGGCACGGTTCCTCAGGTCTCCGGCCTCGTGTCTTCTGCTTGCCAGTGCTGGAGCGTCCTACAGACGTCCCCCTGGAGCTGTACTGCTGTGTCCCTGTGCTGCTGTGTCCCTGTGCTGCTGTGTCGTATGGAGTTGTGCCGCTGTGTCCCTGTGTCGCTGACCCTGCACGATGGCTGACTTCGTACTCCGCCTGGACGCTGAGGGCCATGCGGTTGACTTCGACGCCTGGCTGTCCGATCTCCGCCGTCAACTCACAGGTCAGCGCCAGGATGGGCACTCCTTGGTTCTCCATACTGATGGCTTGCTCCCCCGCCCCCCTGAGCCTGCTCCCCTCCCTGCTAACCCCACCTCTGCTGAGCGTGAGACTTTCTCTGCTCGTGCACTTGCCTGTGCCGTCTGGGACTCTCGCGATGCAGTTGCTCAGGTCGCTATCAGTCACGCCCTTCCTGTATCTGAGCGCTACAGTTGATACAGCTACAGTTGATACAGCTACAGTTGATACAGCCAAGGCCTACTTAGAAGCTATTGTTGCTCGCTATTCCACGCCTACCTCCGCTACTGCAGGCCGCCTGCTCTTCCCGATGCTTTTCCCAGACCTTGCTTCCTTCCCTACTGTTGATGGCCTTGCCACTCACCTGCGCGCCCTAGAGTCTCGCTACCGTACTGCTAGCACTGCTGCCCAGCTCACTCCGCTCCCTCCCCCCTTCTGCATGACCCTCTACTTTATCGCCATGCACCTGCCTGACCGCCTTGCTAGTGCACGCGACCACATCCTTAGCCAGCACCCGGGTGATCTCACCCTGCCAGCCTTTGTCACCGCCCTGACCGAGATTGAGACTCGCCAGCGCACTATCGCTCAGTCGAGCGGTGCGCCGGCAGTCTCTATCTTTCACGGCTGTGCCCCCTCCCAGTACACGTTTACTGACGTTTCGGCTGCGGTCGCCATTGCGACCCCTCTGACCGACACTGCAGCTGCGGTACACCCGCAGCAACGCTCGCGCTGCGCCAGTCGTGGCCGCCAGGGAGGGCGTGGTGGTGGAGCTGGTTGTAGTAGTGATGGTACCGGGGACATTGGTTCTACTGAGGGGACTGCCTCAGCTAGTCAGGAGCAGCAGCCGTCGCCCCAGCAGCAGGAGCAGCCGCAGCAGCCGTCGCAGCAGCTGTCCCAGCCCCAGCCGTGGGCTCGCCTCACCCCGGGTTGGCCCGACACCTCCGTAGGTGGTGGTCGTGGTGGCGGCCCGCGCAGCTTGGCGTCTACCGGCAGCTCCGTTGGTGTGACCTGCCAGTACCAGCTTCAGACCGGGCCTCTCCGCGGCTATCTGTGCCGCCGCCCGCACCTGACCGCCCGTTGTTTTCGCCGCCTCGACGATCTCTTTCGTCGTCGCTTTGGCCCGGCCCCGGACCTCCCTGACTGGCACAGCCTGCTTCGCCAGGGCGTGCCGATCTTTGATTTAGATATGGATCAGATAGGTGCTGCTTTGCATGCCTTGTATGCTGACGCTTCTAGTGTTGCTGGAACTTATTTACCCTGTGTACTCTAGTTTAGGCGTAGCACCCTTGTGTAGCTTAGCCTCCCCTGCTGCGTGAAGCGTAGGACTGCCTAGTTTGCCTAGCCTAGTTTCTGCACCGGCTCCGTTCCCGGCCTCCGCTACTGCCTCGCTGTCCTTCACTCTCGACTTCGGTGCTTCTGCCTGTTTCTTCCGCGACCGCTCCACGCTCACGCCGCTTGCTGCGCCTGCTGTTGTCGCTCTCGCTGACCCCTCCGCGGGTCCTGTCGTCGCTTGCAGCTCCACTTCCCTTCCCTATCCAGCCGTTCCCTCGGGCTCTCTTACAGGCCTCCACGTTTCCTCGTTCTCCAGGAACCCGGTTGGTGTCGGCCATCTTCAGGACCTCGGCGTCACCACTACGTTCCCTGGGCACAAGCGGTTCACTGTCTATACCGAGGCAGTCTCAGGTTCCCCCCTTGCGACGTTCCCCCGGGACCCGGAGTCCCGTCTGTTTACCCTCGACACCGCTTCCCCCTCGGTTGGTGCGTCCTCCCAAGACACTGCAGCTTGCTCGTGTCGGTCCCTCACACACCCGTCCCTTCTGTGGCACCACCGCTTAGGTCACCCTGCTCTCCCGCGCCTGCGTCACATGTCTCAGCACGGTCTTGTCTTAGGCCTCCCCGAGTCGCTCCCCGCACTTCCCCCTTCGACTGCGCCACTGTGCACGCCTTGCGTCGAGGGCCGGCTCCGCCGTGCCCCTCACTCCTCCTCGCTTCGCCCTGCTACTGCTCCCCTTCAGACCCTGCACCTGGACGTTTGTGGCCCAGCCCCCGTCCCCGGACCGCGCGGTGAGCGCTACTTTCTTGTGCTCGTCGACGACTACACGCGCTACACCACGGTGTTTCCCCTGGAGTGGAAGGCCGACGTGCCCGACGTTCTTCTCCCGTGGGTTGTGGCTGCGCGTCTTCACCGCGGTCTCCCCGTGTTGTGTCTCCACTCTGACCGTGGCGGCGAGTTCGCCTCTGGTCGGCTTGGACAGTTCTGTCGAGCGGAGGGCATCACCCAGTCGTACACCTTGCCGGACTCACCACAGCAGAATGGGGTTGCTAAGCGCCGCATCGGCTTGGTCAAGGAGGTTGCTCGTACCTCCATGATTCAAGCCGATGCCCCCCATTTTCTGTGGCCGCTTGCTGTCCGCTACGCTGCTCACCAGCTTAACCTGTGGCCACGCTCCCAGCGGCCGCGGGTTTCGCCGACCCTCCTTTGGACCGGGTCCCCCGGTGACGCGTCTGCGTTCCACGTCTGGGGTTGCCTTGCTCACGTTCGTGCCTCTGGCACGGACAAGCTCACTGCCCGCAGTGTCCCCTGTGTCTTCCTCGGTTTCCCCCTGGACTCGTCTGACTGGCTGTTCTACCACCCGCAGTCTCACTGCTTCGTTCACTCTCGTGACGTCACCTTTGACGAGTCTGTCTCCTTCTACCGTCGCTTCCCTCACCGAGGTCTCCCGGTTCCCCCCCCCTTTTTCCTGGCTCCCTCTCTCCCGGTAGCCTCTGCTCCCCTCCCGCCTCGTCCTGCCCCGTCTGGTGTCTCCCATGTCACTCCCCTCCCGTCGGTTGTCTCCGCTGAGGAGTCTGCTGACTCCGGTGGTCCCCCCGGCCCGTCCTTACCGCGTCCCCCTTCCCCGGTATCTCCGCCTCCGCTGTCGCAGCTGCCGCCACCGTCGCAGCCGCCGCCGCCGTCGCAGCCACCGCCGTCGTCGACGCCGCTGCCGCCGCTGCCGCTCTTGGTCTCTGTGGGTGCTGGCGTTGAGTAGGGTGTTCGTCCTGCGGCCCCTGGCGCGGTTTGTCCCAGCGGGCCTGGGGGTGCCGCCGGTGCTGGAGAGGGTTCTCGCTGTGGGGGTGTTGGTTCTGGGGGTGCTGCTGTTGAGTGTTCTCCCAGCGGCCGTCGTGCCCCTGCCAGTCCGCGGGTCGAGCACCAGCCGCCGCAGCAGCCACCGCAGCCGTCGCCGCCGGTCTCCGCTCTTCGCCTGCTCGGCCTTCCCTCCCCCGACCGCTCGCCTGCTCGGCCTTCTCACCTTCCTGTCTCCGGCCCTGTGTTCCCACCGCCGGACTCGTCTCCGGCCTGTCTTCCTCCTCGTTCCCCTTTTGTGTCCCCTCCGCTGTCTCCTGACCCTACACCTCCGTCCCACGTTTGGTCTCGCCGTCCCTCCAGTGCTCGTCCTGTCTCTCCTGTCCTGCGCTCCCACCCTATGTTGATCTGTTCCCACTCGTCTCGTCCTCCCCTCCTCCCGTCGCCTCCTCCCTCGTCGCTTGTTGTTGCACCTCCTCCGCTGTCTGACTACCTCCGTGCCGCTCGTCCCCTTGTCCCTCGGGTTCTTGCCTCTCTTGTTACAGACCCGTCTGTTCCTGTCTCGCGCCTTGACGTACTTGTTGCGGCTGTCGCTGACTTCGCCTCTACCCGCCGCCTTGACTACGCTACCGCCCTGGTCTCTGACCCTACCCGTCCTGCGTCCGTCGGGGGTGCATCTGCCCTTGGCAGTGACGTTCTAGAGGACCGGCAGTACGAGCTTGCTTTCCTTTACGAGGCCGCTCCCCATCTCTGCTCCATGCTCCTAGTCCCAGAGGGTGACCCAGATGCCTTCGACATCCCGACCCCTCCCACTTACGCTAAGGCCACCTCGGGACCTTGGGCCTCTCAGTGGATAGCTGCCATGGAGCAGGAGATGGCATCTTGGAGATCCACCGGCACTTACGTCGACGCAGTTCCCCCGCCTGGGGTGAACGTAGTCGATGGTCGGTGGCTCTTTAAGGTGAAGCACCCCCCTGGAGAGCCACCTGTCTTCAAGGCGCGCTACGTGGCCAGAGGCTTCAGCCAGCGCGAGGGGGTTGACTTCTTCCAGACCTTCGCCCCGACCTCGAAGATGACCACTCTTCGCGCGCTGCTACTCGTAGCAGCACAGCGCGACTACGAGCTTCACTCCCTCGACTTCTCTACTGCCTTTCTTCAGGGCAGCCTACACGAGCAGGTCTACCTGCGCCGACCACAGGGCTTCACTGGTACCTTCCCCCTCAGGACCCAGTGGCTTCTCAGGCGCCCGGTCTACGGCCTGCGCCAGGCTCCCCGCGAGTGGCACGACACGCTGCGTGCCATGCTAGCAGACCTGCAGTTCTTTCCGTCCTCTGCTGACCCCTCGCTCTTTGTGCGTTCCGGCCAGACTCCGTTCTACATCCTTGTCTATGTAGATGACCTGGTCTTCGCTACTGCTGACAGGGACGCACTGGCCTTCGTGAAGGCCGAGCTGCTGAAGAGACACACCTGCACTGACCTTGGAGAGCTGCGTCGTTATCTTGGCCTGCAGATCTCTAGGGACAGAGCAGCACGCACCATCACTCTGACACAGTCACACTTGGTGCGTCAGGTCCTTCAGAGGTTCGGTCTTCAGTTCTCCTCCGCATAGCCCACACCTCTACCTGTAGACCATGGGCTCTCAGCTCCTGTTCTTGAGGAGCCAGTAGAGCCAAGCAGCCCCTACGCAGAGCTGGTGGGTTGCCTCATGTACCTGATGACTTGCACTTGCCCAGATCTCGCATACCCTCTCAGCATCCTGGCTCGCTTTGTGGCCACTAGCAGACACCGACCACAGCACTGGTCGGCCGCTAAGAGGGTTTTGCGATATCTAGCAAGTACATCAGGCATGGAGTTAGTGCTAGGAGGATGCAGGCCGGTGGTCCTCACTGGGCACACAGACGCTTCTTGGGCAGACGACTCTGAGACACTCAGGTCGTCGCAGGGCTACTGTTTTAGCCTTGGTTCGGGTGCTATCTCTTGGAGATCCACTCGCTCGTCGTCTGTTGCTCAGTCCAGCTGTGAGGCTGAGATCTGCGCGGGTGCCATGGCGGCACAGGAGCTCCGCTGGCTGACGTTCTTGCTCACAGACTTAGGTGAGCGGCCTAGCTCTGCCCCGGTCCTGTACGCTGACAACAGGGCCATGATTCTCCTGTGTTAGGAGACTCGGCTTGAGGGCAGAGCGAAGCATATCCAGCTGCGGTACTTCCTACTGTGCGAGCTACAGCAGCGTCGTTAGGCCCGCGTAGTTCACTTGGCCTCAGGTGCCAACACAGTTGGTATCTTTACTAAGGCGCTTGCGCCTAAAGATCATCAGCGGCACTGTGTACAGCTTGGTCTTGTTCCTGTAGCTACTCATTTGTTAGGACCCTGATTGTGTACTCTCTATTATATATACCTGTCTTACTAGCCTTGTGGTCTTACCTCCAGTGGCTGGACTAGTAGTGCCGCCCTGGCTTGCTTTAGTGTTGCTTGTACTGTTGCTGACTGGTCTCAGGACCCCTACCTCAGTGGTTGGACTAGTAGTGCCACCCTGAGATGTGTGCTTCTTGCTTAGCACCACCCCTTCTCTAGCCTAGGGGGTGTGTCAACTTATACATATGCTGTATGTAGAAGTTATAGGCTAGCCTAGGTGTGTGCTTCTAGTGAGTACAACCCCAACATGTTCATGTTCTAGATTTCTCACACTAGTCCATTCATTCTCTCTTTCTAACAAAAAGTTCCACGAATGGTCAGTAGAAGTAACCCTCGCCCGTTTCGGAACGTTTTCCCGCCCACGCCAGCCCGATTTCGTCACCATTGTGGCTGGCGCGATATTTTTCCCGAGGTCCAAGCGCAATTCGAGCGAAAACAAACAATGGTCCCAAATTAAAAATCGTTGGACATTTGTTGGTCGAGAAACACGAAAACACGATTTTGTCACTAAGCACATACTTTTGTCACAGAGTGTAGCGCGTCTCGCGATGATAAAAAATGGCGCCTTGTCTCTACCGCATTTACGGCCCCAAAAAAAAGTCAAGCCATAAACTTGTTGTCATTCCTGATTTGCCCGAAAACAAAAGCATATATAGATAGCTACGGAGGTTTATTTTCGGGAAATGAATATGTTTGAAAACAATTTAAGGTGCTTTCAAAACCGCATTTAATTGTGTATTAATTTCCATACAACGAATCTATAAGAAGTCTGCCGGTTGTCTTTTGATTTTTTCAACAAATGTATTTACCGGAAAAAAAATTCCGCCGAATTACGAATCTACAGATCTTGTCATGCTCGAAACAAATTAGCGCACGCGCATTACAGTTTAATTTTCACGGCTTAATTAGCTTATGTGACAGAAATGCGCGAGGTCTCAATTTTGGAATTTTGTGTGCGCGACGTCCAACGATTTTTAATTTTGGGAATACTTTACGTAGTTCTCTCGAACTGCGCCTGGAGCTTGAAAAAAATATCGCGCCAACCACAAAGATGACGAAATTGGGCTGGCGCGGACAAGAAAACGTTCCGAAACGGGCGAGGGTTACTTATATTGACCATCCGTGGAACTTTTTTGTTGTAGTTTTTTACTAACGGTGGATCCCGACTGATGAAACATGTTGCGAACTCACTAATTCTGATTGTATATATCGTGTCACTGACCGTACATGTTATCGAGGCCCCTAATACTGAGCGTCGATGCATTTTCTTAGAAAAATACAATAGGTAACATCAAACTAACCAACCCCCTGAGCTATGGGCGTGGAACATACCAATTCTGAACTTCTGAAAGTTAGAACGGTATGAAAATACGGTGATTTTAATAACGTGTGGTGTAAGTTTGTGTTAGAATACGAGAATAACTAGAACAGGTGAGAACAAGGGAAATATATGGTTGGAGTTGTACCCTCTAAGTACACACACCTATATAACATATAATTTCTACATACAAATATATGTATAAGTTGACAGTTTGGATGTTGCTCGAACGCTATGTCTGATTGATTATTTTCCGAGGTTGTAGTTCCATTGTCGATGGTGTATTCCTACAGTACAGTGTTCAGTACCGGCAAACCCAAAATCTGTCAAATCATATATGGTATATTTTATATATGTTTGTTAGGCTTTGTGTGTGTGCGACAATTCCTGAATCCTACTGTAGAGGTGACAACTGTCAAAAACTCAGCCACTAACCATTGAGTTAAAATGGCTTGTTAATAGCGGGTCAGTGCGCCCATAGCCCTCCAGGCTCTGCACCTGTGGCCCTTCCCCGAGGATCTTCTCAAGGGTAACCCCAGCGGGTCACTCGACACCCCCCCTTGCTGGGATAGGTGGAAGACACGAGCGCATCTACAGCGCTAGCACTAGGAATTGAAGCCGAGTCACTAACGCTCTGAAACCATGTCAGAAACTCAGCCACTAACCTTGAGTTAAAAGGGCTTGTTAATAGCGGGTCATTGCGCCCATAGCCCCCCAGGCTCCACACCTGTGGCCCTTCCCCGAGGATCTTCTCAAAGGTAACCCCAGCGGGTCACTCGACAACAACCCCCCCCTTCTTGTATCTCCTTCTCTTTCTTAGTGCCTTTCTTTTCTCTTGTAACTTCTGCCCCCCAGCTAAACATCTCCATCCTTTCATGGCTTCCTAGCTACTCCTACCTAACGTACTTCGAACATGGTTTCAGAGCAGGCCCTTCCGCTCGGACCTTCTTCTCACGCTTCCGCAGCGTCCTCTCCTCATTTCCGCGCCGCCGTGTCAGCCATGTCGTGCTGCCATGGTGGCTTCATGGTGCTGCCGTGGTAGCCTCGACGCGCTGCCGTTGCGTCGACGCCACGCCGTGGCGGAGTCGTCGTGCTGCCGCGGCAGCTTCGATGTGTTGCCGCGGCAGTGACGCCACGCCGTGGCGGCGTCGTCGAGCTGCCGTGGCGTCGTCGACGGGTGGCAGCGGGCAGCGCAATGTTTTAGCGTCGGCCAGCTCGCCCGCACGCCAGCCAGCGCCGCGCCGCCATGGCGCCTCGCTGCAGCCTCACCCCCCCTCCTCTGCATTTCCCTTTCTCCCCGCTGCAGCCGATGGCTGTCTCGCACTGTGCGGCCCCGTCGTTGCTGAGCCGGGCCACGTCGCCGGGTGCCGCGGTCTCCGTCGTCGAAGCCGCTGCCAATGCCGCAGGTGCCGCTGGCTCCGCCGCCACCCGCCGTCGCAACCGCCGCTGTCGTCGTACCATCGTCACCGCCGCCGCCGCAGCTGCCCCCGTAGCTGACGTTGCTGGCTCGCACGTCGAGAGGTCGACCACGCTGACCAAGCCACCGCTGCTGCAGGGCATGAGGGTGCAAGGGTGTGGGGGTGCTGCGGGTGGGGGTGGGCTTGCCACTACCAAGCCTAGGGGGTGTGTCAAATCATATATATATATATTTTGTATATGTTTGTTAGGCTTGGTAGGTGTGCGACATTGCTAAATGGGAAAGTATATCGATGCTCAGTATTAGGGGCCTCGATAACACGTACAGTCAGTGACACGATATAAACAATCACAATTAGCGAGTTCGCAACATGTTTTCGCTGGAGGTTCTAGTGTTGGAGTCGGGCACCAGTCGAAGCTGTCGCCGCCGGTGTCCGCTCTTCGCCTCCTCGGTCTCCCTTCCCCTGACCGCCCCTCGCTGCCTCCCCCGCTGCCGACGCCTCCTCCTCTGCCGATCCACGGCCCCGTGTTTCCTCCCCCGATCTCCTCTCCAGCTCGTTTCCCTCCCCGTTCTCCTCCTGTGTCTCCTCCCCTCTCTCTTGACCCGACTCCTCCGTCTCACGTCTGGTCTCGTCATCCGTCTCGTGCTCTTCCTACCTCCCCTGCTCCGCGTTCTCACCCTACGTTGCTTCGCTCTCACGCATCTTGTGCTCCTCTCCTCCCGTCTCCTCCTCCGTCGTCGCTTGCTGTGGCCCCGCCTCCGTTCTCAGACTTCCTCTGTGCTGCGCGTCCCCTTGTTCCTCGTGTCCTTGCCTCTCTTGTCATCGACCCTTCCGTTCCGGTCTCGAGTCTGTCTGCTCTTGTCGCTGCTGCCACTGACTTCGCCGCTACCCGCCGCCTGGACTATGCCACCGCTTTGGTCTCTCACCCTGCCTGCCCTCCAACCGTCGGGGGTGTGGCTGCTCTTGGCAGTGACGTCCTAGAGGACAGGCAGTTCGAGCTTGCTTTCCTGTTTGAGGCCGCTCCCCATCTCTGTTCCATGCTACTATTCCCTGAGGGTGACCCAGACGCCCTCGACATCCCGACCCCTCGCACCTACGCTGAGGCCACCTCGGGACCCGGGGCCTCTCAGTGGATAGCTGCCATGGAGCAGGAGATGGCATCTTGGAGATCCACCAGTACCTTCGTCGACGCAGTTCCCCCACCTGGGGTGAACGTAGTCGATGGCCGGTGCCTCTTCAAGGTGAAGCGCCCTCGTGGAGAGCCGCCTGTCTTCAAGGCGCGCTACATCGCTCGAGGCTTCAGTCAGCGTGAGGGGGTGGACTTCTTTCAGACCTTCGCCCCGACCCCGAAGATGACCACTTTTCGGGCGCTGCTACACGTAGCAGCACAGCGTGACTACGAGCTGCACTCCCCCGACTTCTCCACAGATTTCCTCTAGGGTAGTCTACACGAGCTGGTCTACCTGCACCACCCCCAGGGCTTCTCCGGTACCTTCCCCCCTGGCACCGAGTGGCTCCTCCGGCGCCCCGTCTACAGCTTGCGACAGGCGCCCCGTGAGTGGCACGGCATGCTGCGTGCTACACTTGCTGAGTTGCAGTTCTTCCCTTTGTCTGCAGACCCCTCGCTCTTTGTCTGTTCTGGCCAGACTCCGTTCTACATCCTTGTCTATGTAGATGATCTGGTCTTTGCTACTACAGACATAGACGCACTGGCCGCCGTGAAGGCCGAGCTGCTGAGGAGACACACCTGCACTGACCTAGGAGAGCTGCGTCGCTACCTTGGCTTGCAGATCTCCATGGACAGAGCAGCGCGCACCATGACTCTCTCACAGTCATACTTGGTGCACAAGGTCCTTCAGATGTTCGGCCTTCAGTTCTCTTCCGCACAGCCCACCCCTCTGTCAGTAGACTATAGACTCTCTGCCCCAGTCCCTGAGGAGGCCGTAGAGCCTAGTAGTCCCTACGAAGAGCTGGTGGTTTGCCTCATGTACCTGATGACTTGCACTCGTCCAGATCTCGCATACCCTCTTAGCATCCTGGCTCGCTTTATGGCCCAAGGCAGACACCGACCACAGCACTGGTCGGTAGCTAAGAGGGTTTTGTGCTATCTAGCAAGTACATCCGGAATGGGGCTAGTGCTAGGAGGACGGAGACCAGTGGTCCTTACCGGGCACACAGACGCTTCTTGGGCAGACGACGCCAAGACTCTCAGGTCCTCACAGGGCTACTCCTTTAGCCTTGGTGCAGGTGCCATCTTGTGTAGGTCCACCCGTTCCTCGTCTGTTGCCCAGTCTAGCTGTGAGGCTGAGATCTACGGAGGTGCCATGGCGGCACAGGAGCTCCGCTAGCTGACCTTCTTGCTCACCGACTTGGGTGAGCGGCATAGCTCTGCCCCGGTTCTGTACGCTGACAACAGGGCCATGATCCTCCCGTGTCAGGAGCCACGAGTTGAGGGCAGAGTGAAGCACATCCAGCTGCGGTACTTCCTCCAGCACGAGCTGCAGCAGCCTCACCAAGCTCGTGTAGTACACTTGGCCTCAGGTGCCAACATAGCTGATATCTTTACTAAGGCGCTTGCGCCTAAAGATCATCAGCGGCACTGTGTACAGCTAGGTCTCGTTCCTGTAGCGTCTCACTTGCTAGGACCTTGATTGTGTACAGACCTTTATATACTGTATATTACCCTGACTGGCCTTGTGGCCGCTTCCCAGCGGCAGGACTAGTAGTGCCACCTTGGTCTTGCTCTTGCCTTGTCTGCACTTGTTTGAGTGGTCTATAGACCTCTGCCTCAGAGGCTGGACTAGTAGTGCCACCCTGAGCTGTTTCTCTCTCATCGGGCACTGCCCCTATCCAGTTTGGGGGGTGTGTCAAACACATATTGTATGTTTCTATAGAATATATAGGGTTGTGCCTTAGGGAGTACAACCCATTATGTTATATTCCCTTGTATGCCATGTTCTAGACATTCTTTCACTTGAACACCGCGGTCTCCGTCGCCGCCACCGCCGTCGTTGAAGCCACCGCCGATGCCGCAGGTGCCGCAAGCTCCGCTACCACCCGTCGTCGCAACCGCCGCTGTCGTCGTACCGTCGTCGCCGCAGCTGCCCCCGCAGCTGACGTCGCCGGCTCGCACGTCGAGAGGTTGACCGGGCAGACGAAGCCATTGCTGCTGCAGGGCATGAGGGTGCAAGGGTGTGGGGGAGCTGCGGGTGGGGTTGGGCTTGCCATTACCAAGCCTAGGGGGTGTGTCAAATCATATACATATATTTTATATGTTTGTTAGGCTTGGTAGGTGTGCGACATTGCTAAATGGGAAAGTATATGGATGCTCAGTATTAGGGGCCTCGATAACATGTACAGTTATGACACGATATACAGTGACAGAAACAATTGTTCGGATGTTTTGCATTAACTAGGGTTTTTGGGCTTTCTGACCACAATACATTAAGACATATTGTTTAATGGTGGTATGCTTTGGGAGGGGCACATAGTGGATGCATTCACAATGCAAAAATTCAAAATAGTACACTGGATCTAACTTAGTGCCAAAAGATATACAAAAAGTACATTCGGACAATTGTTTCCCAGAACAAAGAGCAAACTTCCGAACAACGTTTCTAGTACCTAGTCCATCGACCCTTGGCCTGGATCACCACCCGCACCCTCCTAGGCGTGTTATCTAGGAGGTTAGTGCAAACCTTTTCCAGGATCTTCTCACACTCTTCTTGCACCCACCCTTTTGCATAAGGGGGTGAGCACTAGGAAAATCGCGAAGGATGTGAGCGTATGCAAGAGTATTGTGCACTATTTTTGATTAAATGTGATCTCTTAGACTAGCCATGCTAGCGTGTGGTCAAAGATGCCATTAGCCGATTGGTCCCGTCTTTTCATAGGTCGTCTCCGTCGTAGGGTTGTAGGGTAAAATGACAAACAGAGCGGCGAAAACTAGAGAATACGCTGCGAAACTGAGGGTAACGTAGCATGGTCGATTGTGCACCCTTGCACTATTAGAATCACGCTGGGATCCGCAGGTCTCATAACGGTGCAGTAGTCGAAGAATTCGCGACCGTTCGGGAAGAATGGTTGAGGTGAGGTCTGGTGAGGAAAAGGGTCACTCCAACGCAACATGCTCATGCTCTCCAAGCCATTCCAAGCCAATTGTCCTGCCTCGGCATGGAATGGCTTGGAGAGCATGAGTATGTAGCACTAGAGTGACCCTCTTTCTCACCAGACCTCAACCCGGATATTCTTCCCCACCAATCAGAGCTTCTTCGACTATTGCACTGTGACGAGGCCGGTGGATTTTAACGTGATTCTAAAAGAGAAAGGGTGCACAGTCGACCGTGCTGTGTTACCCTAAGTTTTCGCCACCCTGTTCGTAAATTTACCCTACAACGGTACGTTGAAGATGACCCATGAAAAGACGCGACCAATCGGCTAATGGCATATTTGGTCACACCTTAGCTTGACTAGTCTAATAGATCACATTCAATAGATCGTGCACAGTACTCTTGCATACGCTTATATCCTTCTCATTTTTCCTGGTGCTCACCCCCTTATGCAAAAGGGTGTATATAGGAAGAGTGCGAGAAGATCCTTGCAAGGGTTTGCACTAACCACGTAGATACCATGCCTAGGAGGTCGATAGACTAGGTACTAGAAATGTTGTTAGAAAGTTTCCTCTTTGTCCTGGGAAACAATTGTCCGGATGTACTCTTTGTATATCTTTTGGCACTAAGTTAGATTGTGGATGATGGATTTTAGCATTGTGACTACATCCACTATGTGCCCCTCCCAAAGCGTACCAACATTAAACATTAAGACTTAATGTACAGTGGTCGGAAAGCCAACAAACCCTAGTTAATGCAAAACATCCGGACAATTGTTTCCGTCATTGTAAACAATCAGAATTAGCGAGTTCGCAACATGTTTCATCTGTCGGGTTCCACCGTTAGTCAGAAACTGCTAGAAAAAAGTTCCACGAGTGGTCAGAAAAATAACCCCCGCCCGTCTCAAAACGTTTTCCCGCCCTCGCCAGCCCAATTTCGTCATCATTGCGGCTGGCATGATAATTTTTCCAAGCTCCAAGCGCAGTTCGAGAGAACTATGTAAAGTATTCCCAAATAAAAAATCGTTGTACGTCGCGCACACAAAATTCCAAAATTGAGACCTTGCGCATTTATGTCACATAAGCTAATTGGGCCACAGCGGGCCGCACATCGGGTGCAACATTTTTCAAACATTAACAACGCCCAAAAAACGAAAACATTTGATACGAAAGGGCAAATCTATCAGGGAGCGGCGCTAAGCCAATGAGGCGTGAATATTACACTGTAGTGCGCGTGCGCTAATTTGTTTTTAGCATGACAAGACCTGTATAGTCGTAATTCGGCGGAAAACTTTTCCGGTAACTAAATTTGTTGAAAAAATCAAAAGACAACCGGCATACTTCTAATTGATTTGTTGTATTTAAACTAATGCAAAATTAAATGCGGTTCCGAGAGTATCTTGACGCGCTTTTTAACATATTCACTTCACGAAAATATACCTCCGTAGCTATCTACACATTTTCTCCTCCATTGTCCCACCCAGAACAGTCTAAATTACAATCCCACCAACCTCGTTCTCAGCATGACTCATTTTGACACTGAACATGATTGGCTGCAGTCTGAACGATAGCGAACAACCAAGTCGTATTTCGACAATTGCGAGTTTCCGAGCGGGGACGTCGCGCAAGCAACTAGTCTAGTGCATGAGCGAGATTTTATAACCATGTGTCAGTGCTTTCTGTGGGTTTTCCCCTTCAAGGTCATGTTTGCCCGTGTTTTACAATTCCCTGCTTACAGGCTCGAGCCGCGTGCAAAAACCGTAAGACTAAGATGTATATATAGGAGAAAAAATGTATATATATATTCTTGTTGTCTTACGGTTCTTGTTGACTAAGATGTATACGTAGGAGAAAAGATGTATATATATATTCTTGTTTTCGGGCGACTGGGGAATGACAACAAGTTTATGGCCTGCCTTTTTTTGGGGGCCGTAAATGCGGTAGAGACAAATCCACCATTCTTAATCATCGCGGAGCGCGCTACCCTCTTTGGCGAAAGTATGTGCTTCGAAACAAAATTGTTTTTCCGTGTTTCTCGAATAACAAACGTTTAATTAATTTTAATTTGGGTATGTTGCGATATTTTTTTTTTTTTCGCTTGAACTGCGCTTGGAGCTCGGGAAAAATATCGCGCCAACCACAATGATGACGAAATTGGGCTGGCGAGGGCGGGAAAACATTCAGAGACGGGCGGGGTTACTTCTACTAACCATTTGTGGAACTTTTTTCCTGCAGTTTCTGACTAACGGTGGAACCCGACTGATGAATCATGTTGCGAACTCGCTAATTCTGATTGTTTATATCATGCCACTGACCGTACATGTTATCGAGGCCCCTAATACTGAGCGCCGATATACTTTCCCTCGCTAAATCCTACTGTAGAGGGGTCAACCCCCCCCCTTATTGTATCTCCTTCTCTTTCTTAGTGCCTCTATTTTCTCTCATAAGTTCTGCCCCCTAGCTAAACCTCTCCATCTTTTCATGGCTTCCTAGCTACTCCTACCTAACGTCCTTCGAACAAAATCGAGTCTCAAATGCGATACAGTGAGGTCCGAGTGTCGAAACGCGAATTCATGTGTGGTTCAATTCGGCAGTCGCGAAGTTTGGTTTCCTGGTACTGAACACTTTGAAGCAGGAATACACCCTTAGTTGGTTGTTCCATTCCCACCCATAACAGTATCTGAGCCGAACATTCACCGCATTTTACCACGCGTTTGTTTATATACAACATAGTACAACAATGCGTCATACCGATTTCAACCGTTTTGAAAGGTCGACCACGAGGTTTGTAAAAAATGTTCCACCATAAGGGGGTGTATCAAGTACAGCTCATATGCGAATGGTGAAACGACGACAAGCGCAAATATTCGCAAATCGAGGGTAAACCACGGGCCAATTAGTCGCTTAATGCACTAAAAGATGCTTAGCGGAGTTTGCGTTAAAGAATATGATTTGTAGCTCGAACAGCACCACGTCACGTTTTGACGTCCAGTCACCGCTTCCGAACGCACAGCCAACTTCTCAATCGTGCGAAAACCTACTGTATCCCATCGGGACGTCGGGTGACTCCGTTTTCCTTGCACATGATACACGCCCTTATCTCAGAATAGCACAATGAATTTTACAAGGGCATACATGATGTTATGTTTGTGTGTTGTACCCTCTAAGAGCATCCACCTATCTAGCCTATAACAATGAATATATATGAGTTGACATACCCCCTAGGCTAAACAAGGGGCAGTGCCTAGCAAGAGACATGCAGCTAAGGGTGGCACTACTACTCCAACCTCTGAGGCAAGGGTCTGAAGACAAGTCAACAAGAGGAAACCTAGGGCGGCACAATTAGTCCAGCCACTGGAACATGAGCCACAAGGCCAGTCAAGACAATATAAAGAGTAGTACACAATCAGGGTCCTAGCAAGTGAGGAGCTACAGCAACTAAACCAGGCTGTACACAGTGCTGTTGATAATCTTTCGGCGTAAGCGTCTAAGTAAAGATATCAGCTGTATTGGCACCGGAGGCCAAGTGTACTACGCGGGTCTGGCGGCACTGTTGTAGCTCGCGCAGGAGGAAGTACCGCAGCTGGATGTGCTTTGCTCTGCCCTCTAGTTGAGACTCCTGACACAAAAGAATCATGGCCCTGTTGTCAGCGTACAGAACCGGGGCCGAGCTAGAGCGCTCACCTAAGTTTGTGAGCAAGAAGGTCAGCCAGCAGAGCTCCTGTGCCGCCATGGCACCAGCGTAGATCTCAGCCTCACAGCTAGACTGTGCAACAGACGACGAGCGGGTGGACCTTCACGAGATGGCGCCTGCACCAAGGCTAAAGTAGTAGCCCTAGGAGGACCTGAGTATCTCAGCGTCTGTGTGCCCTGTGAGAACCACTGGCATGCGTCCTCCCAGCACTAGCCCCAAGCCCGATGTACTCGCTAGATAACGCAAAACGCTCTTAGCGGTCGACCAGTGCTGGGGTCGGTGTCTGCCTGTCGCCATAAAGCTAGCCAAGATACTAAAAGGGTATGCGAGATCTGGACGAGTGCAAGTCATCAGATACATGAGGCAACCCAGCAGCTCTGCGTACAGACCACTGGGCTCAACTGACTCGTCAGAGACTAGAGCCGAGAGCCTGTGATCTACTGGCAGAGGTGTAGGCTGTCCGGAGGAGAACTGAAGAACGAACCTCTGAAGGACCTGGTGCACCAAGTGTGACTGTGTGAGATTGATGGTGCACGCTGCTCTGTCCCTAGAGATCTGCAGGCCAAGGTACCGGCGCAGCTCTCCTAGGTCAGTGCACGTGTGTCTCCTCTGCAGCTCGGCCTTCACGGAGGCCAGTGCATCTTTGGCTGCAGTAACGAAGATCAGGTCGTCTATGTAGACGAGGATGTAGAGCGGAGTCTGGCCTGAACAAACGAAGAGCGAAGGTTCAGCAGAGGACGGGAAGAACTGCAGGTCTGCTATCGTAGCACGCAGCGTGTCGTGCCACTCACGGGGCGCCTGCCGTGAGGCTAGTGAGCTAGGGCCGGTGAGCTAGGGGGCCACGTGGCAACGAAAGGGGCTCTCATGGCGCGCGAAGGCCTGCGGCGAGCAAGGGGCCAGCGGGCGAGCTAGGGGCCAGCGACGAGCGAGGGGCCAGCGGCGAACTAGGGGTCAGCGCGGCGAGGAAAGGGGCCCGCGCGGCGCACGAAAGGCCAGCGGCGAGTTAGGGGCCAGCGGACGAGCTAGGGGCCAGCAGGCAAATGAGGGGCCAGCAGTGAGCTAGGGGCCAGCGGGCTGGGGCGAGGGCGCGATGAGGCGTGCTAGGGACTAGGGCTGAAGCGCTGGCGGGAGACCTAACCTAGCGTAATACCATCTCAGAATAGTACAATGAATTTTACAAGGGTATGTGGGGTGTTATTATGTTTATGTGTTGTACCCTCCAAGAGCATGCACCTACCTAGCCTATAACAACAAATATATACCGTAATCCCCCATATATAAAACCCGCCGAAATAGTCAGCCCATGGGTGGCATATGCGGGGGATAGCTTATGATATGGCGCATTTTTTAGAGTATCCGCTTTTCTGGGTTTGCATTTTACATAACACCCTGCTCGTTTTTCTTGCCTTCAAACAGTATTTCGTCCTTCATTACCAAGGTCCACTCAGCTGCGAAAAGCTGAGAATTATTCATCACCTGAACATCTGTCATTTTCGCGAGGATGGACAATGTCGTGGCGAAACTAGATGAAGGCTTCCACGACGCGCGAAAAGTACCTAAAGCTGTCGCAAAACCACGATCCACCAGACCCTCAAGATATCTGGATGCCCCGTTTACTACGACAGTCGAGTGTGGCTAAGAGTGTGTAACATTTTTTACGAAAACGCTTCAGGGTCAACCATTCAGAAAGGTTGAACGCAGTATGGTAAGAATTACTACGATGTGTACTGAAAAACCTATGGTCTAGCACTGTGAATGTTGAGTTAGGAAGATGTTTTTAAGGAATTTTCCACTCCTTACCGAGCGGTACTGCTATCGCGTACGCTCGAACACACCCAAAGCCTCGGTACATTCCTGGACCTTTCTGACATAACCGCCTCGGCTTCTCCAGACCTTCTAGTTCGACCTTCGGGAGTTCTCCGGGCCTCACCTCGTCACTTCGAAACCCTTTGATCTCTTTCCCAAACCTTCACAAATCATGGTTAGACTAGCTCTGGTGTTCCTTTATATTGGCTTGCCATTCCTTGTATCGTCATTCAGTGATTGAACACTTCGTTATTCATTTCCGCGCTACTCTGCTTGTTCATTCATAACACATGGTATTCATAGCCACTTTCCTCGCTCACCCGTTTTCGTGAGTTGATTTTTATTGGCGGGGGTAAGTCCCTCACGTAAGCTGCAAAGCGGTTGCTCGTGAATTAGATTGATTAATTCGCCCAACTACGATAGCGTTTGCGCTTACCTGAGTACAGGCATACTACGGATTTCCCACTGCCCCTGCGGAGCATTCGCAAAATGGACCAAGCTCAGCTCAACGAGCTTCAGGAGCAGTTCAACGCCATGAACACATGCATGGCTACAGTATTGGAGGACAACGAGCGACTTCGTGCAGAAGTTGCCGAGGTTCGCCAGGTGCGAGAGGATTCGCGCCAGAAAATTGCCGTCCAAGAGAAGAAGCAGCAGCAGCGACAGCAACAGCCGCCCAGTCAGAAGCAGCCGCTACTATAACCGCACCGGCATTCGTGCCGATAGTGACGACAACAACCATCAAACCGACGATGCCGCCCTCGTTCAACCCCACTGATAAGAATACTACTGTTACGGGCTGGTTATTTTTGGCAGAAAAATATTTTAATGCTGCTGCGATCACTGCTGACAATTTAAAAATTCGGCTGGCTGTATCATTACTGCGGGGAGCTGTGCTAGATTTGTGGCGATATACACTAGAAGAGGGGGAGTTTTCGGCAGGCGACACACAGGGGTTTTTCGGAAACTTTGGGTCTGCTGCCCAAGGGTCAACTGCGATTTTCGGATCGACCAAGATTCGCACGTGGAAGGCGTGGGGTACAGCTCTGCGTGAATGGTTCGAGCCCATATCCGCCTTGGACAACGCACGTACGAAGCTGGACAACTAGCGCCAGTGGAGTTCTGTCCAAGATTACGCGCCGGTCTTCATGGCGTTATGCAACCAAATCACAGAAATGCATGAATCTGAGAAGAAAGCTCGATTCATTTCAGGTTTGAAGCAAGACATTAAATGCGAGGTCCGACTGCGACTACCGTTGACGTTTTACGAAGCAGTCCGGATCGCAGACACTTTCGACGCACATCGGACGTATGCGAGAGCGGGTTCCCGGGAGGGAAATCGTTTTCGTGGCCAGGATCCACGGCCCACGATTCATGGCATAGTGGCGAAGGAGCACATGGAGGATTTTCGCAAGGGACAATGTTTCAACAGCCACTAGCTGGGTCACCAATCTCACGATTGCCCCTGAAAGAAGCAGATAAAGAAGAACGACGAAGGCAGGTCGGGAAACGCCAAGCGTCAGTAGCGGTCGGGCCCCCTACTGACCCTACCTCATCGCCCGAGAAACACCATCCCCACTGGCTGGTGGTCCCGATACAAGCTATCAACCGCTCCCGGCTGAATAAGGGGGATGACCCAGTGGACCACCCTGTACTGGCGGAGGGACGACTCAATGGAAGAAAAATAAAATTATTCATCGACGGAGGGGCAAGTCACAACCTGATAAATCGAGAGATAGCACGAAGACTACACCTATCGCTGGAGCGGTGTCTGCCCAAAATCGACGCACGATTGGTGGCCGGCACCCCGCTGGCAATCCGCGACAAAGTACCCGTCGTTTGAATGAAGTATGGCGAAGATTTCGGTTTCAGCGCGCCAATGCTGGCGACAACACTCGATGGCTACGATGTACTGTTGGGACATGATTGGCTGGGACGATTCAATCCGCAAATCGATTGGACGACAAGCGAGTGCACAGTGAAGTGCGAAAAAGGCTGGCAAAAATTACCCACGTGGCCGGAAGCAGAGACAACCTCGACCCGAGTCAACGCGGTGTGCCTCAATCGAGCAGTCAAGAATGGAGCGGATTTATACGCCGTCCATCTAACCGAATCAACGGAGCAGAATGAGGCGACCGACATCAACAAACTCTGCGCTTCGGTCCCGGATGACTTGGCAAAAATCATTCGGGAATATCCCGAGATTTTCCCTGATGACTTGCCAAGTGGACTGCCACCCGAACGACCCTAGGACCACAAAAATTGAGCTAGAGCCCGGCGCGCAACCTACTGTACGAACTCAATGGCGCTTGACTCAGCCGGAGCTAAACGAATTACGGAAACAGCTGGACTACTTGCTGGCAAAAGGGTTTATTCGGCCGAGCACGTCCCCATTCGCAGCGCCGATCCTGTTTACCCGAAAGAAGGACGGCGGACTTCGCATGTGTATGGATTATCGTGCCCTTAATCGGGTAACGATAAAATCGCGCTACCCAATCCCATGCACGGACGAGCTGATTGACAACCTTCGCGGAGCTTGCTACTTTTCGAAGATCGACCTTCATGGCGGTTACCATCAAATTCGGGTGTTCGCTGACGACTGCCACAAGACTGTGTTTTGTACTCACTACGGGAGTTACAAATACGCGGTGATGCCGTTTGGATTAACGAACGCCCCCTCAACGTTCCAACTCATCATGAACGGGGTGTTCCACGATCTACTCGAGAAATGTGTAATAATTTACCTGGACGACATCCTGATTCACAGCACGACCCGGGAGCAACATTTGAAGGACTAGGAAGCGGTTTTTCAGCGGCTGAAGTAGCATCGTCTCATCACCAAGGGCTCCAAGTGATAGTTTTAAAAACAAGAACTGGAGTTCCTGGGGCACGTGATCTCCATAGAGGGATTCAAATAGACCCGAAAAAACTCTGGGCTATGCAGGAGTGGGAACCGCCCACCAATCTGCAGCAGCAGCAATCATTTCTGGGTTTTGTGAATTACGTGCGGCGGTTTATATCCAACATGGCGGGGTTAACTGGACCTCAAACCGACCTACTGCAGAAGGGGACTTTTTACGAGTGGGGGGAGAAGCAGCAAGCTGCGTTCGAGGCATTAAAAACTCTTTTAATGTCGCCACCGGTACTTCGCATCGCTGACCCGGAACGACCTTTCGAAGTCATCACCGACGCAAGTGACATCGCCATCGGAGCTGTGCTCATGCAAGATTTCGGCAATGGTCTTCACCCAATCGCATACGAGTCTCGCAAAATGCAATCTGCTGAGCGCAAGTACCCGGTACACGACAAGGAGATGTTGGCGATTGTCTACGCGTTCAAAATCTGGAGGTGCTACCTGACTGGAGCAAATGTGATGGTGCGAACTGATCATAAATCTCTACAATACCTGAGAGCGCAGCCGAATCTCAACCCGCGGCAGATACGCTGGTTGGACTACCTGGAGTCCAACTTCACGTACAAAAAGGGCGCCAACAATATTGCAGACGCCCTTTCCAGACCGTCTGCCGAACTCGCAGCAGTACTAGTCGCCCAAAGCAACCCGCTACTGAGTGGACTATTTACCCACGGGTATTCGACTAACCCCTACTTCGTAAATGACGGCCATCTCCCAATCACTACAAGGAAAGGTGTCTATTACTTACGAAGTGGGACGGATCGAATTTGGGTCTCAAGTTATCGTCTACTTCGTGAATTACTCATTCAAGAAGTCCATGATTCGAATTTATCGGGACATTTCGGGGTTGATAAAACTCTGAAGGCATTGCAGTGATTTTATTACTGGCCAGATATGGTAACTGATGTGCAGCGTTATGTGGCCACGTGTCCGATCTGCCAGCGAATAAAATCATCACATCAACGATCGACAGGACTGCTACAGCCCCTTGAGCCACCTCAACGCCCATGGCAACACGTGACGATGGATTTCGTCACGGGTCTACCGGCCAGATCCAGCGGAAACGACGCAGTATTGGTTGGCGTCGACCGATTGACGAAAATGGCGCATTTCGCACAATGTCGTACAACCATCACAGCCGAAAAAACCGCACGACTGTTCATCTCGACCGTTGTTCGCCTACACGGGATACCAGCTGCACTCATTAGCGATCGAGACCCGAAGCTAACGTCAAAATTTTGACAGGACACGTGGGCTCGGTACGGCACGCGCATGCAATTCTCATCCACTTATCATCCCCAAACGGACGGTCAGACTGAAAGGACAAACCAAACGATGGAGCAGTTGATTCGGACAAACTGCCCCGACTGAAACAAATGGGAGGACGCGCTTCCGATGTTGGAATTTTCCTACAACAACGTTCCTTCATCTACGACTAATCACTCCCCGTTTTACCTCAATTACGGGATCGACCCCACCGTACCCATCTCCACAAACGTTGAGAGTCGAGTACCACGATCGCAGCAGTTCGTCAAAGAATTTCAGACCGGCCGGGATAAAGCTGTCGAACTTATTCGCAAGGCGAACGCTACTGCCCGATGGTATGCGGATTTACATCGACACGATATTACAATGGTAGCCGGGCAACTAGTCCTTTTGGACACCAAGAATTTACGACTGCCACTACCGACAAAATTACGAGCACGTTTTTGTGGCTCATTCAAGATCATGAAGATGGTGACGCCCGTGACCGCCCAGTTATGCCTACCCGACGACTGGCGAATTCACAATAAAGTTCCACGTGAGCCTGTTGCGACCTTTCATACCCGACACATCGGACATCGCTCGAGAGCGATTGGTCACGGATGTACGGCCACCAGCGGAGACGACCATCGAGCCTTCGAAGATTTTGAGCCATCGAATTCGTATCGACGGCCAAGGACGACACGTTGACTTTCTGATACGATGGACCAATCGTACCAGTGAGGACGACACGTGGTTGCCCGCGGACCAGATACAGTCACCTCCGATACTTGCGAATTATTTGACCCGCAAGCACGCGATTGATATAGGTCACCTTCGCTGAGGGGGGGGGGGGGGGGGGGGGGGGGGTAATGGTGTAAGGAATTTTCCATTCCTTACCGAGCGGTACTGCTATCGCGTACGCTCGAACACACCCGAAGCCTCGGGACAATTCCGGACCTTTCTGACAGAACCGCCTCGGCTTCTCCAGACCTTCTAGTTCGACCTTCGGGAGTTCTCCGGGCCTCGCCTCGTCACTTCGAGACCCTACGATCTCTTTCCCGAACCTTCACATCTCATGGTTAGACTAGCTCTAGTGTTCCTATATCTTGGCTTGCCATTCCTTGTATCGTCATTCACTTATTGAACACTTCTTTATTCATTTCCGCGCTACTCTGCTTGTTCATTCATAACAGCGCCTCTACCGTGTAACCCCTGCTTCCCCTGTTTCGTGGACTAACAGCTCGTTCCTGAAGTTGGGCCAACAGCGAAGCTGGGCCAAGAGTGGTGGTTTCTCAAGATGTGCGCCTATTTCCCCTGATATAACAGATCCGCAGGTTTGTCCCCCAAATAACAAACGTTTCGAGGTTGGGGTCTCTACGCCGACATGCTCTCGGTCGGTACAGTATACTGTAGGGAGGAATTGGTGACGCTGGCGAGTCTCTCGAAATTGCGTCGGATGGTGGCCCACACAATTATTCATCACCTGAAAAACTGCGAGCCACCCGCAATCTAGACCTACATTCAGGGAAAGAAAGAGCAACTCTTGGGCCAACTTCGTTGTTGGGCCAACTTCAGGAAGCAGCCCTAAGGCTCGAACCTTAGGGCTCATGACCCCGTTTCGCGAATTGAGCTCGCGAAACGTGCCTTCCCCAGTGCGAGCCAAATGCAGCCTGACACCACCTCTTTTATACAGGCGGTTTCGTTGCCGATCTCGTAAGATTCCCTTATTCAAATGGTGTTCTGAACCGCGTTTCCAAACCCAGCCCTACATTTGCGGAGGAAAACAACCCTTGTTCAGGAAATCGTTTCAAAGGTACGGACGAAGCGACATGAAAAGGAATACCTGTATAAAGTGGGGTTGTTTTCAATTTCTGCACAGCGATAAGGGGCCAGGAATAAGAGAACACCCACACGATCATGCTCGCTATCATCCAGTCTGGCCGTTTTGAACTCGTTTGAAGCGACGGGCTGACCCACAGAAGCCATGGTCCACTGGGTGCGTTGTTGGCCAATGGCCAGTGGGCCACCCACCACCATGTCTCACATGGGTTCTTCTAACCGTCACAGCCTTGAGTGTCACTGCCACAGACGAGACAAGGCACATCGCGACAGCGATGAGTGGGCAGGTGAGCTGTACTTCCACTCTTTCGTACATACATATCGACCCTCCTGACTCACCCACTCGCGGTCCTTCCACCCGAACCGCCGCGATTGGCGCATCACTACACTGTACCTTCCCTCCTCACTGCCAGCACTGCCCTCCCCTCCCCCCCCCACCTCTAACTCCCCATTCCGTACTCCCGTCAACCTCGCTTCTCCCAGAATCGGCATAAGCCGACTTACCACTACTTATGGCGATCGAATCACTCTCTTTTGATGTGGCAGACTTGCTAAACAGTGGACTGACTGACCCAAGTTACGCAGCACTGCTATTCGAACTAGACAGCATCACCGCGCAGCGGCGAAACCGAGCCTTGCACAGGCCTCAAGCATTTCGCGTAGCGAACCCGTTTTCTCAGAGGGAGCAGTTTTTTCGCCTGCTGTGACTAGCGGGCCGTTGAGTCGAGTCAGAAGTGTTCTCCCCGTCTCCTAAGTGACAATCCCAAGAGCTTTCGTCGAGGGATTTCTTTTGGCGACGCGAGTCTCTCTTCGAATATTCTTCAACTTGAAGATGCGGTCCGTCTCTGGCATCCCCCCCTGCGACTTGAGTCGCAGGCGACCAGAGTCATCGTGGTCGCCTGACGACCAGGATATCGACGTCATCATCTCGTACGACGACATGCGCGACGCTTGCGACCCTAAACCGCCGCCTGAAGACGACGATGTTTCTGAGAATTGTAAAAGCAGCGCTCGTTGCGACGGGGCTCTCGCAGGAGCGGCTGATATCCCGGCTGGTCGCAAAGATGCCCAGGGGATCGCGACATCCGTGCGACACGTTGCGACCACTTTTCGCATTCCTTGCAACGATTTCCCAGACACGAGCTGCTGTAGCAGCAGCAGCGGCAGCAGCCGTAGCACTCGAAGCTACAGCCCCCGCTGTAGCGCGGACAATGTAAATGCGAATAGTATGCGGAGCAACAGCCGACGGGAGAAAGCAACAAGTTGCGTCATCGACAGTGCTTGTAGCGGGACGGCCCCAGAAGAAGGTCGCCGCGCGACGAGCGTCAGCAGCACTTGCGAAAGTCGTCGCAAAGTATCGCACAGGAGTAAGGGGAAGCATCTAGCACCAGTGTTTAAACCCTTGAAACGCACGCGCACACCAGAGGGGAGATCGAACCCCCGTTTGGATCATCACGGGCGCCCTCTACAAGAACACCCAGCGGCGGCATCTGCGCCAGACAATGCGATAAATTTCCAGCTGCTCTCTCTGATCATAGACATGCTCGCTTCCTCGCGAAATGCCCCTAGCTCGCATGGTGCGTCGCACGCGCCGTCGCAGCAGCCTTTCGCTGCAGCAGCGGGGTCGCACGACATGCTGAATCAAGTTTCCGCATCCTTGCCGCAACTCTCCACTTCTCCGGTCTGCGTTCCGCGCTTCATCTGCCGTCCTTCCCGCGACTCGACTGACGCTGATTTGAATGCGGCCGATGAAATGACTCGGGCTGACGCGGACGTGGCTATGACGTGGCAGTGGAACGCGCTGCTCGAACGACTTGAATAGGGTTTAGGAGAACCAACTGGAGGAAATTGTGATTCAGAAAAGTGGTTTTGACCTAAACACGATGATTCTATGATTCTAATCACTGATTTTTTTATTTAATGAAGATGCAGGATCACACCAGATGTACCAAGTATGGGAGAACATAAAAGGACTTCAAGAACATATTTAGGCACAGATGCACCACAAAACACACTGTGCGTTGCAGCAGCAGCTGAGGAATATGCTGCACTGCACAGGAAAAAAAAATTAACACATCTAGCATGCTGCTAGAAAAAGGTGCTCGACGAGCCGAGCTGCAGTTGGGCGGCGAGATGGTTCACGGTCCAAACAGGCTGCGACAAAATCGACGAATGGGGGGGAGGAGTCCGGGGGAAGGTCCGGGAGAACCCTGCTGTGAGCGATGAAGAGCTGCACCTGATCTCCATCCCCCACATGCGCCCATGGCAGGGCTCCCGTCGCCATGTGCACTGCCAGACAGCCCACCGCCCATATGTCTGCTGCCGCTCCCACTGCCTCCTGCTTGACGCATGGCGGAATGGAGGGGGGAAACAAGGGAGAGGGAGGGAGACTAGTAAGAACCGAGCGAGCAGGTGGAGAGCGGTAAAAAGTGATTTTTGAGGCGCCTCAAAAATGGTAAAACGTGGAGTGCAGGGGGAAAGGAGGCAAGGAACAAGCACAAGTGGCTGAGGAGGGCTGTACCTTTCGGATCTCCTCAGGAGAGCACCACGGCACTTTGCTTCCCCTCCGCCCCGCTCCCGCATCACCAGCCCCACCGCCGCCACTCCCTGCCTCCCTCCCCTCTCCTCCCCCCTCCACCCCCTCCCGCGCCTCCCCGTCCAGAAAGCTCGTCCCGGCGAGCTTCACAACACCATCGTCCGGCACGAAGACGCTGGTGGTGCGCACGTTGCCATGGGGGATGCCGAGCGCGTGGAAGGCTGCTAGTGCCTCCACCACCTGGCGCAGGCAGAAGGAGAGGGTTTCCTCGGGCATGGGGCCGCAATCAGTGAGCTGGTGGGCCAGCGACGGCACGGGCACAAAGTCAAAGGCCGCGAACAGCAGGTGGATGCCGCTGCTGGTAGTGGTGGTGGTGGTGTTGCTGTTGATGCCGCTGGCGTGGCTGCTGCCCCCTCGCATGCTGTTGCTGGTGGCGGCGTTGGTGGGGGGGGATGGGGCTGTGGTGCGTATGGCCCCCACGCAGGGGACTATGTTCTCGTGCCTGCAGGGAGGGCAGGAGGGCAGAGGATGGGGGAGAGAGGGACAGGATGAGGCGAAGAACAGAGTCAGGCATCGGGACGCTTAGGCAGCAGATGCAGGGCGGAAAAGCAGGGATAGGGAGAGAGCAAGAAAGAACGGCAGGGCACTCACTTGAGCTTTAGAAGCGTCGCAACTCGCTGGTGCATCCGCCTCTCCCTCTCAGACTGCCCCTCAGCCATCCCCCCCCGCTCCCCCTCCCCCTCCCCATCGCCCCTCCCCCCCACATGCACGCGCTGCACCACCAGCCGCTGCTTCGTGCCGCGGTCAACCACCAGCCTCAGCCGCCCCCCGAGCTGAGACAGAAGCTGCCAGCGCCTCGGCAGGTACTCCTGGAGCAGCCGCCTGCTGCTGTCGCTGCTGGGCGTGCTGGGGGTGGGGGTGGCTGGGTTGGCGGCCGAAACAGGGTTAATAGGACCAGCAGCAGCAGCTGATGCGGCTGCAGCAGTGGCATCGGCAGCAGTAGCAGCCCTCTCGTGCCCCTGGCTTGTCTCACCACCCTTGGCACCCACGCGCTCTCCTCCCACAGCACCAGCTGGAGCAACGCCCCCCACATGGTGAGTCGCAGCAGCCCCCACAGCCGCAGCAGCCTCAGCAGCAACGGCAGGGCTGGTTACCCCAGCAGCTAAGGGGGCATTTCCAGCACCTGTGGGTGGCGTGGGTGAGGAGGAGGGGCCGTTTCGGGGGCGCTTGGAAGGAGGTAGGGAGGAGTCGGAGGCAGGGAGGGTGGGGCTGGGGAGGGGAGATGAGGCTGCTGAGGCGAATGAGCGAGAGGGAAGAGGAGGAGGCGGGAACCGTTGCCTCTTAGACGCTCCAGTAACACCTGCACCACCACCACCTGTTACACCACCCCCTGCAGCAGCAACACCAGCAGCAGCAGCAGCAGCAGCAGCAGCAGCAGCAGCAGCTCCTGCTGCTGCCCTATTTACCACTCCCACCCCCACCCCACCTCCTTGTGCTCCTCCCCCTCCCCCTCCTGCCAGGCTCCCAAGCACAAGCGACCCAAACCCTCTCGGCACTCTTGGAGAACAAGGAGGCACGGACGGCCCCAAACCAGCCCTAGGGCTGCCAGCCAAGGCTTGGCCCGTGCCTGGAGCCGAACCAAACGTCGGGCCTTGGTTTCCCGAACCTGAAACCGAGGCTGCTTTGATCGTCCCAACCGAGTGCCCAGAGCTCCTGGACGCGTCCAGACTCAGCTGGTTCACCTGCCCTCTCTGATTCGGATTCTGGTTCGGGGCTTGGTTTGGCATGCCCGAGCCTGGGGCACTGTGCCAGCCGAAGCTACCATCCTCGTTCCCAACCGAATGGGTGGATCGGGTGGAGGAGACTGGAGGGTCGGACGAGCAGGGTGGCGAAGGGGGCTCTATGCACAGATTGTTGTTACCAGTGTTACCGGTGTTACCGGTGTTACCAGTGTTACCAGTGTGATCAGTGTTGCTAGGACCCAGGGATCGACCTTGAGCAGGGAAGGGCGGGCGAGGGGGCGTGCCCAGAGGGCCATGAGAGGGGGAGCGAAGAGGGAGGCTGGGGGGTGAAAGGTTGGGAGAAGGACGGTTGGTGGGGTGGGTGTTCTGATGGTGAGAGGGGAGAGGGGGAGGAGGCGGGGTGGGAGTTCGGTTGCGGAGAGAGGGAGGGGGGGAAGGGCGCGGGGCAGGAGAGGCATGAGGGGAGGAAGGAGGAACGGACAGAGCGTTGGGGATGGAAGGAGGGGCTGGGGATTGAGAAGGGGCAGGAGGAGGGGTGGGGGGGCGTGAGGATGGGGGTGTGCGAGGCTTGGTTTGGGGAGGAGAGGGTGGGGGAAAAGGGGAGGGGGAGGAACGGGGAGGACCCATGGAAGGAGCTCTCAAATGTGGGTGGGTGGGAGAGCCAAGGGGCTGCTGCTGCTGCTGCCGCTGCTGCTGGTGCTGCTGCTGGTTCTCCCGCTGCTGCCCCCTCAGGTATCGCCCAAGGCTTCCCAGACTGTACTGCGTTTGATCCTCTCCTCCTTCACTCCTCTCCCCCACACCCCCTTCCCCATCCGCCCGCTCCCCTTGCTCCCCTTCCCCTTGACTCCTCTCCCCCTCCCCCGTATCCCAATCCGCCTGACCCTGCTCTCTCATACCCCCTGAACGGAAACCCCCTTCTTCTGAGTATAGGAATCTACCCCCAGAACGGAGCGCCATGCTGCCCAGCTGCAGCCTATCCCCCGAGTGCACTACCAGCTGCATGCCTGCCGCACCAGCCGCACCCTCCTCTCCTCCATCTCCCTCCTGCTCACTACACCCCTCGCCTCCTCTTTCCCCGCCCTCTCGCTCTCCCTCCCTAACCTCATCCTCCCTCTGCCGCCCCTCCCGCGCGTCCTCCTCCCCTTGCTTCATCTGCCGCCTCTCCTGCCCTGCGCCCCTCCCACACATCCCCTCCCGTATCCCAGCCGCTCTCCTCCCTCCCTCCTCATCCGAGCACTCCTCTTCTCCTGTACCCCTCGTCCTTGCTGCATCCCTACCCAATCCAGAAGGGGGGGCCGTTGCAGGCGCGCCACTGCCCGTGTTCCCGTCAGAGCACGGCTTTTGAGACGCCTCAAAGGCTCGAGGCCCACTCGCCCCGAGCCCATTTGGGGCTCTGGTCTGAGCCGCCTCAAAAGCCTCAGGCCCGCTGGCTGCATTCCCGTCCAGAGAAGCGCTGCGATGCTGCGAGCTGATTGGCGGGCTGCGGTTCAACCAGCTGCTGCTGAGGGGGTTGCCGTTGAGGGAACTGCTGGGGGGGTTGCCCAGCAGGGAGCTGCTGGGGGGGTTGCCCAGCAGGGAGCTGGTGGGGGGATTGCCATTCAGGGAACTGGTTGCGGGGTTGAAGGGGGAAGAGGGGTTGAACGGGGACGAGGAGCGGAGGGGCGATCCACTAAAAGCTGAGAGGGTGGCAGCGGGGTTGAAGGATAACGCGTTCAGGGCTGCGGGGTTTAGGGCTGAGATATTGAGAGCCGAAGGGTTGAGAGCGGAGGCGTTGAAAGATTGCGCATTGAAGGGATTGGCCTGGCTGAGCAGCGAGCCCAAGGAGCCCTGGAAGCTCATTGGAGGAGGACTGAGCCCGCCTGCCAAGGATGCTCCTTGCAACCCATTCAGCTGCCCATTCAGCTGCCCGTTCAGCTGCCCCAACCCCATCAAGTTGCACATGGGTGCACCCATCCCCCGAGCCTGGGCCAGCAGGGAGGCTTGGGACGCAGCTAGCATTTGCGCCTGTGCTGCCGCGGCTGCCTGCACCCGAGCCTGCACCACCCGAGCCTGCTGCATCTGAGCCTGCGCCATAGCCTGGGCCCGAACCTGCGCCTCTGCTTGGGCCCGAACCTGCACCTGAGCCATCTGCTGCAGCACGCTGGTTTCCTGTATGAGCCTCCGAACCTCGGCTTCTTTCTTCCTTAGCTTCTCCTCCTCCCGCTCTGAGACCTCCCTGCTGTCCCCCTCGTTCTCATCATCGTCATCATCCTCCTCCTCCTCCTCATCCTCCTCCTCCTCTTCTTCTTCCCTTCGCCTTCTCCTGCTTCTCCTCCTGGTCCTGCTCCTCCCCTTCTTCCTCCCTCCACGTGATATTCTGTTCACAGAGCTCCCCCCATCACTCTCACTCTCGCTCTCGCTCTCCCAACTCCTGCCTCTGCTCGGCGATAGGTCCCTGGTCCATCCATCCTCCTCCTCCTTCCCTTCCTCCTCTTCCCTCTCTTCACTCCCTCTGCCATCATCAGCACCCCCGGCCACATCAACCCCTCCTCTCCTCTCGCCCCTACTCACTCCCCTCTCCTCTTCCGCTCCTCTCCCACTCACTCCACACCTCTCCTCTTCCCCCGTCTTACCTCCATCCAAACGGCCATCCTCCTCCCCGCGACCGCCCAACTTGGCAGAGCCCCCATTCCCCCCCTGCCCACCACCTCTTGCACCCTGCCCCTGCCCCCCCTGCCCCTGCTGGCCCCCCTGCCCCTGCTGCTGCAGCAGCAGCTGCTGCTGGTACTGCTGGTACTTCTGCAGCAGCGCCATTTGCGGCGACATCTGCGCCTGTGCGTTCACTAGCCCACCACCCGACCCCGCAAGCCCCAATGCCCCAGACACCATCCCTGCAGCTGTCCCAGCAAAACCGGCACCAGAAAAACCTGCTCCAACAAAACCCGCTCCAGAACCAGCCATACCCAGCGCCCCAGGCAGCAAACACCCCGCGGGCCCTGCGAGCCCCATGGCAGCAGCACCAGCAGGGAGGGAGACGGAGTTGCTCTGCTGAGATTCCGCCTGGAGCCCTGCTAGCGCCCTGAGGTGAATGGATGGGCCCGAGAGCGGGTGGAAGAGCGGGATAGAGAGAGTGGGCGGAGGCAGAGGCATGGACACTGGCGCTTGCGAACCTGGTAGGACCTGGATCGGGAGAATCTGGTTCGGCAGGAGCTGGTTCGGAAGGAAGTGGTTTTGCAGGAGAGGGTTGGGAAAGGGGAATCCCTGTGGCTGACCGCCAGGAGTGGCGGCTCCTGCAGCGGCAGCACCTAGAGCGCCAATACCCGGAGCGGCAGCACCTAGAGCGGCAACACCTGGAGCGCCAGCATTGGCAGAGACGGCCGAAACGGCTGGAGTGTGGGAGAGCGCGTGAGGGAAGGACGGCGGGAAGGAGGGAGGGGCATTGGCGTTGAGAAGTGCGGCAGGGCCGGCAGCTTGCATGGCGGAGAAAGGGTTGGCAGGAGGCGTTGGGGTGCGCAAGTGGGGAGACGCCCACTGTTGCTGCTGCGCTTGCTTCTGCTGCTGCTCCTGCTGTTGCTGCTGCGTCTGCTGCTGCCTCTGCTCCTGCTGCTGCTGCAGATACAGCTGCTGCTGCTGTTGACCGTCTCTGATCTCCGCTTCCAGCCTCTGCATTCTCAACTGCGCCTCCTCCTCACTCTCCCTCTCCCTCTCCCTCTCCCTCTCACTACCCTCCGCTTCCTCCCTCCTCATCCCCTGCCCCTTCCCCTCCCCTCCCCTCCCACCCATTCCCCATCCGCTCTCCCTCACGCTCCCTCTACTCTCCTCCCTATAGTCACACTCCTCATCCTGCCCCTCCTCCCTAAAGCCAACCTTCCCTCCTGCCCTAGCATACGCGTTAGAAGCCCTACCCTCGCCCTCAGGAAGAATTCCACAATTAGGCGTGGGAGGGGTGGCGCGAGAAGGGAACTTACGAGGCCTATTACCCGCGGAAGGGGGGGGCATGCTACTAGGGCTAGACTGGCGGCGGTGCGTGATGCGCTCAAAAAGCGCAAGGGGGCGGGGGGAAGGGGAGGCGCTGCTAGGGGCGGGGGAGGGGGCGGGGGAGAGAGAGGGGGAGGGCATGCGGGGGGCGGGGGAGGATATTCGGAGGGCGGGGGAGGTGTGGCGGAGGGACGAGGGGAGGGGAGAGCGAGGGGCGGAGGAGCGAGAGGCTGACGTGGTGCGTTGTGTGGAGAGGTCGGGTGACTTTGGGGGGCGTTGACGCTGCAGGGGGGGTGGAGGAGGTATAAACGACTCCCTGTGCTGCTGCTGCTGCTGCTGCTGCTGCTGCTGCTGCTGTTGCCGGAGCTGCCCATCCTGCTGCTGCTGTTGCTGCTGGCTCATGAAGGCTTGGAAGGCCAAAAAAGCCTGTACGGATTCGGGGGAAATGGGAGGGACAGTGAACGAGCTCTGCTGCCCTGCTTGCTGCTGCTGCTGCTGCTGGCTCATAAACGCCTGGAAGGCCATAAACGCCTGCATGGTTTCAGGCGTGCAGGGTGGGAACTGCTGCTGCTGCTGCTGCTGCTGGAGGTCGCTGCTGTTTCTGCTCTCTCCATTCTTCCGCTTCTTCGCAAAATTATGCTTCTGCTCTGCCCCTCGCTCCCTCCCACTCCTCCCACTCCTCCCACTCTTCCCACTCCTACCGCTCCACCCGCTCCTCTCACTCCTCCCACCGGGCGACCTGCTCCTCTTCCTCGCCTCCTTCAAAGCGTACTCACTTGAATTCCTCGTCCCCCAGCCCCTGCCGCCATCCGCATTCAAGTCTCCACCAGAGCACCCCCGACTGCCGTCTCGCGTACCTGCAAACGCCCGCACCGCTGCTGCTGCCGACCCATCCCTCCCGCCCATGCCGTCTCTAAGGCCCATGTCATCCATACCACCTCTAAGACCCATGCCACCCATACCACCCATGCTGACTGCGCCACGCATATCGCCAATCCCACCCATACCCATACGATCCACTCCTGGCACATCATCCTCCAAGCAGGTAGAAAGCCCTGCCATGTGACCCATACCTGCCGCTGCTGCCGCCGCCGCCGCCGCCGCCGCCGCACCTCGCATCTCCCTTGCTCTTCCCCTACCCCTTGCGCCGAGCTCCTCCGACTCCGGGGATCCGGACGACGGCCGCTTCCCCCACTGGTCTTCCCTCCCGTCCATCTCCCCAGTATACGCGTCCATGCCTGAATTCGACGCGCCCGCAGTAACAGGGTTACCACTACACGGGGCCTTGCCTTTACCCCAGCGATCCTCCTCGCCCGATGCAGCTCCCATCTGCTGGGTCATTCTCTCCTGTTGCTGCTGCTGCTGCTGCTGCTGCTGCTGCTGCTGCTGCTGCTGCTGTCGCCACAAATGCTTCTGCTGCTCCTGCTGCCGCAGCCGCTGATGCTGGTACTGCTGCTCGGACGACCACCCTTCCCCGTGCCACCCCTCCTCACACCCCATCGCCTCACCCTCATCCCCTGCCGCTCCAGAAGCAGCAGCACTCCGATTTCTGGACTTCGTAAACGCTGCTTCTCCGAAAGCGACCTTTCCTCTGCCTCCTCCTGCTGTCGCTGTCGCCGCTGCTTCCCGGTCGATATTCCCCCTCCCAACCGCCGGCTCTCTGTCTCTCGGCCGGGCGAACAGTTCCCGCTCTCCTCCCGCCGCCTTCTCCCTCCCTCGCCGCAACCCTGCTTCCGCCCTCTCCTCCTCCTCCCCCCGCAAAGTCGCCTCCTCCCACTCGCTCCCGCCCGCGCGCCCGGGAGAGATCCCGCGAGCGTCCGCAACCTCCAACCCCGCGCCGTTCCCCCACCCAGGGGGACGAGCGCGAGACGGCGCAAAGGCGGCGGGCGGGCACGAGGAAGGAATATCGGAGGGGAGGGCGGCAAAGGCGGAGGAGGAGGGGAGGGAGCCGAACACGGAGGACCGAGCCCCCAGCACGCCTCTCGGGCAGCCGTAAGACGGCGCGGTCCTCCTCTCGAGACCCGTAGGTCCCAAGGCCGCGCCCAGCGCGTTAGCCATGCTTCCGTCGGCATCCTTTCTTCCGGACCCCTCCTCGTGCCCGGAGCCCAACGGACTGCCCTCGTCCCCGTTAAGCGCCACCCCGCTACCGTCGCACATCTCGTCCGGAAGTACAGGCGGCGAACGTGATTTCCCGAGACCGTTGATCCACACGCCGTTTCTCTGCGGCTGCCCGTCGGCGAAAACCGGAACTGCGCCGTCCACCGCCGTCAAGTTCCGCCTGCTCCGCTCCCCGCCAGCGTGCAACGCGGGGAAGTTCCCCCCGCCAGTTTCCGCGTCCCTTGCGCCGCTATCCGCCCCTGTGTAACCTCCCCCCGTTGCCCCCTCGCGGAACCCGTTAGAACCGGCGGAAGGGCCGCGGACCGGCTGCCGGCCAGACGCCTCAGGTGATTTAGAAGCCGAGCCGGAGTAGCACCGATCGGATAACGCGACTTCCCCGCCCAGGCGCTGGTTTCCCCGCCTCCTGCCGTCGTTTCCCCGCGCGTCGACACCCGCGCTTAGCTCCTGACTTCGTGACGCGTCAAAAGTCTCCGCGCCGCAATTCCTTCCTCGAAACTGCCGAGACCCATCCCGCGAAGACGCTCGCCCTTGCTGCTGGGTACGGTCCGCTTCATCCCACTCCCGCTGCGCGCGCTCCTCCCTCCATCGCTGTTGCAACACGGCTTCATTCCTCTCGTCCCCTCCCCACCTCCCCACATCCCGGTTCACTTGCAATCCCCCTTGCAACCCCACTTGCTCTTCCCCCTCCTGCTCCCGGGGGGGTGCTCCCCCGAACCCTTCCCCCGAGCCCCCTGACCCCCCCCAATCATTCACCGGCCGGTGAGCTTCGCTCCGCGTGCAGTCCGCGTCCCCTTCCTCCCCGTCGTCCTCGACCGAACGCGACAGCGTCTCGACCACGTGACGGGAGAACCTCGTGTTTGGACTTATAACGGGACGGCTTCGCCCTTCATAGTCGCCACCGTTATAGGAACTCGATGGAAACGCGGACTCCTCGGCTAAAACGAGCGCTTGAGACGTCGAGGCGTTGGCGAGGCGGTCACGATACGCGGGCTCCGAGTATCGTAACGCTCCTCCCCTCTGCCTATCGTAATCCCTATCGTACTCCATGCCTTCTTCTGCAGCTAACTCGATAGTACACGCGTACGCGTTAGTGGGCTGGTTTCCGTTACTAGCGTCGGCTTTCCTGTACACGAAGGACCTCGAGTCCCCGAAAACACCTCTGGTATTTACAGGAGCGAGCTGCGCCGTCGGATCTGCAAAATCGACGGGCCGGACTTCCCCAGGTTTGTTCTGCTCGATCCTAGGTCGCGCTTCTGCGAGTTGCTCTAACGAGGACGGCAAATTCTGATGCAGCGAGGTAGCTCGACCTGCTATCGCGTGTGTGGGGGTTCGACCTACTACCGCGTGTGTGGGGGTTCGACCTACTACCGCGTGTATCCGAGTGATGTAGCTCCCGTGAAGGGAGGTCGGACGGCTTTCGGCTGACTCCCTAGCCAGGGGTAAGGCGCTCGGAAAGTTGGAATCACGTGAAATGAACGCGGAAGGAGCGTGACGACTGGATACTTGCACGGGAGACGATGACCGGCCGAGCGACGAGGTCATGGCGCCGCCATCCATAAATCGAACTCGAAAGCTTACGAAGACAGGCTGGTGATGTCGTGACTCGTGTGCGAATGGATTACAGGCTCTGCAGAGAACGCGGGACAGAAAACACTATTGTAATTGTAACGAACGTTCCAACGGTTCTGAAAAAAGCACAAAATCACCTTCACTCCACTGTGAACCACCCTCTCACAAGCAACCCTAGCAAGCAACGCAAGCAATCCTCAGGAGAAGCACAGTCCAAGCTTCGGTTGTCGGCCTCGCCTTTGCTGTCCCTCTGCCATCACAGGGGGGTGTGGTGTGGTGGTGAGTGGAGACAGCAGCAGAGCTTACACATGAGAAATGTGTGGAGGGATGGATGGAGGCAGCGGCGGAACGCAACGGAGGGCAGTCAGCGATGACACTGGCGGAAGGGGAGCCGTGCGGAGAGGGGCACGGGAGAAGGGGGAGGTTTGCGGTGAGAAGCTGGCTGATTTGGGTTGGAGCAAATCTCCGCCAACTGCTTCCTCCAATCCGCGCACTTCAACAAAACCCAACCCCGAGGCTGGAATTCCCCCCATAACCGATCGCAGAGCGCAAGAACCTTTGCGCGGGTGCCTGGCAGTCTGCATCCAAACCGCCAAGGACTGACCACCAGAGCGGCTGCCTTCCGCCGCAGCAGCTGTCAGCGGAACATCGCGCGCGACAAACTCCAATGCCCCGCGGGCAAGCAAGTGCACTAAATGGCCCAAAATATTGGTTGGTTGGCGGGAATGCTTTGTGTGTGGACACGAGCACTGTTCTAAAGGATTTGGTTTGCTGGTTGTTGCCCGTAAAGTTCCACAAAATCCATGCTGGCCAGTGATGTCTCTAGATTTTGCTTTTCTTCGGCTGCCCAAATTACAGCAGTGGTGTTCCTGGGCTGTGACAAGGAGCATCGCCTCAACACACATCCACTTGCGCCAGGTCATTCAAGAAAATCTGATTCTTTTTGCAGCTTCCGCCACAACGAGTCACGTGGTATGATTTATATCAACCGTCGATGTGAGATGCTTTATTCCATTGAACGGCGAGATTAACTCGAGCCCAACGGTTTTTGTCTGTTTGTCGATCGATATCCACCTTTTTGCGGCGTGTCTGAGTGATTGTGTGTGAGTGGCTAGCGTGTCAAATTCCTTCGAAATATCTTTACGAAAAGCGTCAGCGTGTCGATGAATTTTGACAGCGCGGATAGCCCAGCGCGAAACACTTTTCCGGATTTTAGGTGAAAAGGACCATATCTCGGATTCGTCGGCGTGGTTCACGAGAACGCACGTGAGCGTGAGCAGTGCGAGCGCCAATACTAAATTAACAATAATCAAATGACCCTGAAGAAAGACTAGCAGCGGCTACTACCCTTTGGGAAAATGTACATCTTCCTGCACTGGACCCTTGGTGCATAAAATGCTTTAGGCGCACAGTCCAATGCTGATGTCCATGATTTTCCTAACATATCATTCAAATTGTACAAAGGCTTAAGTCCCTGAAACATGCTGAACTTTTAGCATCTGTAAGATCCATATAAACTGATGGGCCCTTTCCAAGTATTTGTGTTGGGATCCTAGAGAATATGGTAGATACAGGAAATGCCTTGTAATTCATGCCTCTAGACTAGAATAAGAGGGCATGGTACACCAGATAAAAAAGGATAGCCATCACCACCACCAATAGGCCAGTGGCCTCTACCCCACCCACCCAGTAAGTGTTCCTGATTACAAACGGAGCCTAGGGAGAGTACCCACTTCCAATGCCAATTTCACAGCCTAAAGACATTAGTGCCCAGACCAGGGAGTCAGGGACCCCATCAGACTCGCCACGATGTTGCATATACAGTAGGGCCAGGTGTAGTGTATTCACAAAGCTGGAATGGACAAGAAAATCAGGCCGCTGTCATGAGAATGACATCCCCAGCATCCCATTTGCGCGCCTGCATCCCACAATGACACACGAGGAAGAGAGGTGGGACAAGCAGCAGCAGCAGTAGCAGCAGCAACACATTTAAACAAGGTGGAAAAACAGAGTGAAGCGAAAAAGCAACACCCGTAGAACCCACCCCCCTACTCGCTGTTAAAATTATATTGAGTTATATAATTGATAGGCTTGGTAGTGTTACTGAACCTTTCTGTAGATGGTACAATCCCATCCTTGTACCTCTCTTTCTTCCTAGTCCTACCCCTTCTTTCTCGTCAACTTTTCACCTCACGCTCCTAGATCTACTTTCCTCACGGCATTCCATGGCGGCCTTCCTAGTATCCTAGCTAAGCCAGGTTCCTAAGTTTAGTTAGTGTCCTAAGCTTCTTTGAGATGGTATCAGAGCGGGAGATCCTCCCTGCTGGACCGCCTCCTCATGCTTCCGCCATTTACTCCTCACCCTCATTCGCTCGAGCGGCCATGGCGGCCGCGTTTTGCTGCAGTGGCGACGTCGCGCTGCCACTGGCCGCGTCATGCCGCGACCGGCTCGACGCGCTGCCGTGGAGTCGGGCCGTCGTTCTGCAGTCGCAGCGTCGTCGTCCCGCTGCGGCATCGACGCTGCCTCTGCCGTCGCGACGTCGACGTCCTGCTGCAGCGTCGACGTCGCTCTGTGACGGCGCCGTCGGGCCGCAGCCGGTTGCGCGACGCCTGTGACGCCGCCACCGCCCGCATGCCAACTGTCCCTCCTTTCCCTTGTCGCCTCCTCTTATCCACAGTCGCCGCAGACTCTCGGCAGTCGTCCCCCTGTCGCGGAGGTTGGACACGCCGCCGGAAGGGCGGGGGCCGCTGCACTCACCACCGCCGTAAGCCGAAGCCGTCGCCGTCGCCGCTGCTGTCGCCGCAGGCCGTTTGCCGCCGCACGCCCGTCGTCGCCGTCGCTGTCGCCGCGGTCGGGACTGCCGCCGTCGCCATCTCCAAGGCCTTTTGGGCCCTGCTGGGAGCATTGTGGCTGATGGGAATGGGGGTGCTAGGTTAAGGGGTGTGGGGGTGTGTGTGGGCTTGTGACTACCAAGCCTAGGGGGTGTGTTAAAATTATATTGAGTTATATAATTGATAGGCTTGGTAATGTTACAGAACCTTTCTGTAGAGGGTACAATCCTCTCCTTGTACCTCTCTCTCTTCCTAGTCCTACCCTTTTTTTCTCGTCAACTTTTCACCTCACGCTTCTAGATCTACTTTCCTCACGGCATTCCATGGCGGCCTTCCTAGAATCCTAGCTAAGCTAGGTTCCCAAGTTTAGTTAGTGTCTTAAAGAAGCTTAGGACACTAACTAAACTTAGGAACCTAGCTTAGCTAGGAAGGAAGGAAGGACGCCATGGAATGGCGTGAGGCAAGTCGATCTAGGAGCGGGGAAGAGAAGTTGACGAGAAAGAAGGGTAGGACTAGGAAGAGAGAGAGATACAAGAAGAGGATTGTACCCTCTACAGAAAGGTTCAGTAACACTATCAAGCGTATCAATTATATAACTCAATATAATTTTAACACACCCTCTAGGCTTGGTAGTCACAAGCCCACACACACCCCCACACCCCCTAACCTAGCACCCCCATTCCCATCAGCCACAATGCTCCCAGCAGGACCCAAAAGGCCTTGGAGATGGCGACGGCGGCAGTCCCGACCGCGGCGACAGCGACGGCGACGACGGGCGTGCGGCGGCAAACGGCCTGCGGCGACAGCAGCGGCGACGGCGACGGCTTCGGCTTACGGCGGTGGTGAGTGCAGCGGCCCCCGCCCTTCCGGCGGCGTGTCCAACCTCCGCGACAGGGGGACGACTGCCGAGAGTCTGCGGCGACTGTGGATAAGAGGAGGCGACAAGGGAAAGGGGGGACAGTTGGCCTGCGGGCGGTGGCGGCGTCACAGGCGTCGCGCAACCGGCTGCGGCCCGACGGCGTCGTCACAGAGCGACGTCGACGCTGCAGCAGGACGTCGACGTCGCGACGGCAGAGGCAGCGTCGATGCCGCAGCGGGACGTCGACGCTGCGACTGCAGAACGACGGCCCGACTCCACGGCAGCGCGTCGAGCCGGTCGCGGCATGACGCGGCCAGTGGCAGCGCGACGTCGCCACTGCAGCAAAACGCGGCCGCCATGGCCGCTCGAGCGAATGAGGGTGAGGAGTAAATGGCGGAAGCATGAGGAGGCGGTCCAGCAGGGAGGATCTCCCGCTCTGATACCATCTTAAAGAAGCTTAGGACACTAACTAAACTTAGGAACCTAGCTTAGCTAGGAAGGAAGGAAGGACGCCATGGAATGGCGTGAGGCAAGTCGATCTAGGAGCGGGGAAGAGAAGTTGACGAGAAAGAAGGGGTAGGACTAGGAAGAGAGAGAGGTCTAAGGAGGGGATTGTACCCTCTACAGAAAGGTTCAATAACACTACCAAGCTTATCAATTATATAACTCAATATAATTTTAACACTCGCATCTCAGAAGACCAACAGGGTCACATGGGGTGAACCTCTAGAGCCGCTTCGAAGGATTCAACCCTCACCTCAGGCACGTGGGGGGAGAGCAGGATGCGCAGGCAAGCGTGCATGCAGAGTGGATGATGTCTCAAAGCATGTCTCAAAGCATGTCTCAAAGCATGTCTCAAAGCATGGCATCTCACCTCGGGCACGTGGGGGGAGAGCAGGACGCGCAGGCAGGCGTGCAGGGAGAAGAGCGAGAGAGGCCACTCCATCGACCTGGACGAGAACTCTGATCAAGGCCGCTTGGCCGAACCGCGTTCGTGGACAGGTGGGGATAATCTCAGGGTGCCTAAATACATCATGCACAGGTGGGAAATCTCACCTCGAGCAAGAGTGGGGAGAGTAGGATGCGCAGGCAGGCGTGCAGGGAGAAGAGCGAGAGCGGCCACTCCATGGACCGCGCCGCCTGGGTCTCGTGAGCGCTCCACAGGGGCGTGCTGCTGTCGGCGACAATGGCGCCCCACGCTACTTCTTGCAGGTACGACTGCTCCTGTGGTGGTGGTGGTGGGACGGAGAACATGCTAGGTAAGCCTCTCATGGGAGCTCCACAGGGGCGTGCTGCTGTCTGCTATGGTTGCGCCCCATGCCACCTCTGCTAGGTATGACCGCTCCTGTGGTGGTGAAAGGGGCGGGGGTGACGGGAAAGTGTGCGCGTGCTGCTGGCATGAGATCCGAGCGGCATCACAAGGGTTCCACAAGGGGGTGCTTCTGTCGACGGCAATGGCGCCCCATACGACTTCTTGCAGGTAAGAGCGATCCTGTGGTGGTGGTGGTGGGACGGAGAACATGCTAGGTAAGCCTCTCATGGAAGCTCCACGGGGGCATGCTGCTGTCTACTTTTATGGCGCCCCATGCCACCTCTGCTAGGTATGACCGCTCCTGTGGTGGTGGTGGTGGTGGGACGCTCAAGAGCACCCATGCTCAAGAGCACCCACGCTCAAGAGCACCCACGCTCAAGAGCACCCACGCTCAAAGAGCACCCACACTCAAGAGCACCCATGCTAAAGAGCACCCCTAGCCTCCCTTGCCTCCCTTGCCTCCGTAGGCTCCCTTTGTTGGCACCGAGCCATGAGCACAGTATTTATCCTCACCATCGAGAAGTCAATGGGCGTGGCGTGGTGTGGTGGTCGCCACACCGGATTTGAGACGTCTGTCCACCACCAGGTGTGAGCACTGGCTTGCTTGCTCCCAGTTACTGTAGCAACTGGCGCCGGCCAATCAGCACTCACCATGGAGAAGACAACAGGCGTGGTGATGACAAGATCAGTCTTTATCCGCATCTTCCCCACACGTCCCTCCTCCCCTTCTCCCATCCCATTCCCCTCACCCCCACCTCCACCCCCCCTTCCACCATCGCCCATTCCTCCTCTAACTCCTAGCAACCCTCCCCCTCTCTCCGCTTCCTTTTTAAGCTCCCATCGCTTAATCACCTCCCTGGTGGCCTCGCTGCCCCTCAATACAGTCACACTCAGCCCAGGCACCCTCTGCTCTAGCAGCCCCTCCCACGCCGCTACAGCCGAGCCCGGCACCACCAGCAGGCTGGGTCTCATGCGCCCGGCTGTAGCAGCTGTAGCGGCTGGAGCGGCTTCCATGCTTGCAGCATCTGTGGCAGCTGTGGCATTTGCGGTTGTAGCAGTGGTGAGATGTGGAGAGGGGGAGGGCAGGTGGGCGGATTGCTGGGAGTGGAAGTCACGTGAGTGCGTCGCGAAGAAAGCAGCCACTACAAGCTGATTCGCCTGATGGGGCGAGGGGAGAGGGGTGAGCGGGAGAAGGGGTGAGCGGGAGAAGGGGCGAGAGGCGTAAGGGGCAAGCGGCAGGCGTGAAGGTCGTGCGAGTGAGTGGGTCGCGAGGAGAGCAGCCACTACAAGCCGATTCGCCTGATGGTAATGGGGAGAGGGGAGAGGGGAGAGGGGAGAGGGGAGAGTGTTCCGGGCATGAGGGAACGACTTGCTCACCCACGTGCAATCTCTAAGGCGTCTCAAAACCCATGCTTTGACATCCACAAACATCAGCGGGATACATTTCGTGAGGTGGCTCAATAGTGAGCAGTGAGCACCCATCGTCGTACTTCATGAGCCAGCACACAAATCCGTCCCCTGCGCATCCCTGACATGCCTCATGCCCCATGCCTCATGCCTCATGCCTCATGCCTCATGCCTCATGCCTCATGCCTCATGCCTCATGCCTCATGCCTCATGCCTCATGCCTCATGCCTCATGCCTCATGCCTCATGCCTCATGCCTCATGCCTCATGCCTCATAACTGCCAGATGCCTCCCCCAGTAAGCGTGCCCCCCACAGTCAACGCAAGACGCCCCCTTCCCCGCCCCCCTCTCTCCCCACCCCCCTCTCTCCCCGCCCCCCTCTCTCCCCGCCCCCCTCTCTCCCCGCCCCCCTCTCTCCCCACCCCCCTCTCTCCCCACCCCACTCACCTCATAGCTGCTCCCTAGCCGCACTTTGCAGCACCTTTCCTGCCTGCTTCCCTTCCTCCTCCCTCTCCATCCCAACCCTCTCTCACCCCCCAGAGGCCCACACGGCTTCCACCTGCCGCTGAAGGCGTTCAAATTGTCCACAGCACACCCCTCATCACCCAACTACAACTCATCTCACACCTCCTCACCCCTCAAAGACCACTCACCTCACACCTCCTCACCCCTCAAAGAACACTCACCTCATAACTGCTTCCTAGAAGCACATCGCGTCCCACTTGCTGCCTGCTGCCCTTCCTCCTCCCTCTCGCCCCCATCCCGCTCTCACCCCCCAGCGGCCCACACGCCTTCCACCTTCCTCTCAGGGCGTTCAGATTCCCCAGCTGCTGCTGAAGGGGGGCGTCAGGCAGTGCGATCCAGTGCGGTGCAGAGTGGTCAGGTACGGCGCACAGGGCACCCTGTTCCAGTGCCGCGCCCCACTCTGCTCCCCTCCCCCCTTCTCCCCCCTCCCCCACTCCCCCTCCCCCCTGCTCCCTCTCCCAATACCGCGCCACCAGCCCCCGCCCCGCACTCCCCTGCAGCACGCTCCCATTGGCTGGCTCCCACGTGCACTGTTCATTGCCCAGGCCCCGCCACAGGACAAAAAACTCCACCCCCCAGTCAGGCCGATACCCCCTGCCTCTGCCCCTGCCCGCGCCCGGCCGTACAGGGGGTCTGGTGACTCGCTTGGCTATGAGCTTTCTTGGCTGGGACCACTGGGGGCTCCATGTGGGAGAGCACTGAGGGGGGCGATGGTGGGAGTAGCGCGGGGGGGGGGGGGGGCAGCGGAGGGGAGAAAGATGAGCGGAGGTGTGGAAGGGTGGAGGTATTTTTGAGGCGCCTCAAAAATAGACTCCTCGTGCGGGGGGCAGGGGAGGGGAGAGATGAGCGGAGGTGTGGAAGGGGTGGAGTGGAGGTACTGACGCCTCTGCCACTGCCCCTGCCCGCCCCCGGACGGCCTCAGAGGGGATCTGGCCACTCGCTTGGCTATAAGCTTTCTTGGCTGGGCGCACTGGGGGCTCCATGTGGGAGAGAACTGGGGGAGGCATGTGGGGGAGAACTGGGGCAGGCATGTGGGGGAGAACTGGGGCAGGCATGTGGGGGAGAACTGGGGGAGGCATGTGGGGGAGAACTGGGGGAGGCATGTGGGGATGGAGGCACAGGAGAGAATGAGGAGAATGCCTGTAAGGAGTGGATTGGCATAGAGGTGACTTTTGAATCGACTTTTGAGTCGACTTTTGAGTCGACTTTTGAGTCGACTTTTGAGTCGATTCAAAAGTCGCATGTAGGGGAGGGGAGGGCATTGGGATGGAGGCACGGAAGAGAAGAAAGAGAATGCCTCTAAGGAGTGGATTGGCATAGGAGCTTGGAGAGTTGATCCGCTCTGTACAACCATGGCTCCTCCACTCCCTGTTATTGTGTGCATGGACGTGCTTTGAGCGTCAAACTCAAAGCACACCACACCTGATCGGCGTCAGTCTGTTCTCACCTCCATGCATGATGAGTCTATTTTTGAGGAGTCTAACGACAATGAGATCTATTTTTGAGGCGCCTCAAAAATAGACTCCTCAAACCACACACCTGATCATCATCGAATCTCTTCTCACCTCCACTGTGGCTGCCCGGGCTTTAAACACTGCGAGCTCCCTGGGAGCGTTGCTGCCGAGCCACTCCTCGTCCACCCAGCTGTTGTGCGCGTGGGACAACCCCCGCCACTTAACAAAGTACTCGCACTTAGCAGGCCCGCTGCCAACACTGGTACCACTGCCACCACCAAGAACACCAGCTCCTGTTTCGACAGCCCCTTTCCCTTCCGCTCCTGCTACCCCTGCCCCTGCCAACCCATTCAACTCTATCTTTTCTGCTGCATCCACTCCTCTCCTTCCTTCATCTCGCGCCACCCTTCCAACCGCATTCTTCCCTCTCCGTTTCACACCGTTTGCACCATCCCTCCCTTTTCCAATCCCCCCCTGGTGCCCTTTATCATGGTCAGTTCCATCTGCCCGCATTTCCACATGCTCCCTCCCTCCCCCCCCTTTTTGAGGCGCCTCAAATGACTTTTGAGGACTTTTGAGGCGCCTCAAAACATGCTCCCTCCCTCCCCTCCCCCATCTTCCTCTTCCTCCTCCTGTCCCTCCTCTTCCTCCTCCTCTTCCTCCCCCTCCTCGCATCTGCCTCGCAGTGCTGTGCTCTCCTAGTCTAGACGCGTCTGCTTGCCTTCCTGCTGCAGCGCTCGAAGAAACCAACACCTGCTCTACTTTCCCCATGTTTCCTCCTCCCTCGCGGCCTTCCCCCTCGCTCCCTTGCCCTTCCGTCCCTCCCCCCTCGGTTCGCCCAACCTCGTTACCCCTCCCCCCCTCCTCTTCCTCCCCCTCCTCGACCCACACCGCCATGCTCGGAATCTCATCCTCCTCCTCGCTACTCTCACTGTCGCTCACAGCCGCACTGGACTCACCGCCAGGCCTTTCAGACTCATCAAGCCCGCCAGGCGCAGCTGCTGCTCCTGCAGCAGCAGCAGCAGCAGCAGCAGCAGCACCAGATGACCCAGCAACATCAGCGGATGCAGCAGCACGAGCAGCAGCACCAGGCGCAGCTGAGGTGACAGAAAAGGTAAAGTGCGGCAGGGAGGCCGCAGCTGCAGCAGCAGCGGCTGTCGCACTGGCAGCAGCAGCAGCAGCAGCGGCAGCAGCAGCAGCGGTGGTCAAATCCCGGGCAGAAAAAGCAGGTGAAGCTGCCCGGACATCCCAAATAGACTCCACAATTCTCTTGAGCACCGCATGCGCCCCCAGGGAGAATCTCTTCTGCGTGCAGTCAGGGCAGAACCAGTGGCCGGGTGGCACGTCGTCCAGGGGAGGGTCCAAGCAGTGCAGGTGGTATGTGGCGTTGCACCCCGTGCCGTCACAGCAGCTGGGTTGGGGGGAAGGGGGAGAGAGTGAGATGAAGAGTTTTGCGAAAAGGCAGGCTCCCAGCGATGCAGGTGGTATGTGGCGTTGCACCCCGTGCCGTCACAGCAGCTGTGTTGGGGAGGAAAGGAAGGGGAGGAAGAAGAGGAGGGTTGGGGGGAGGGAAGGAGAGTTGAGAGAACAATTGGGAGGGTGCAAGCAGTGTGGGCGGCATGTGGCGTTGCATAGCATGGTGGCGTGGGGTCACAGCTGCTGGGTCAGAGGGAGGATGGGAAAGACACGGAGTTGACTGTTGAGAAAGAAGGAGCAGGTGGTATGTGGCGTTGCATGGTGTGCCGTCACAGCAGCTGGGTTGAGGAGAAACTGGGGGAGGGAAATGAGAGTGAGGGAAATGTGAGATGCATGGGAATGAGTTTAGATGGGTGGGAATGAGTTGAGATGCATGGGAATTACTTGAGACGCATGGGGATTACTTGAGATGCATGGCAATGAGTTGGGATGCATGGCAATGAGTTGGGATGCATGGGAACGAGTTGGTTGGGATGTATGGCAATGAGTTGGGATGCATGGCACTGAAAAGGCACAAAATACACCCTACACGAGGGACTTACAGCATGAACCCAACCTCGTGGCACCGCTTGCAGCTATCCCCATACCCATCCATCGCCTCATCACTCTCCTCCCCATCCTCCTCCGCCTCCCTCCCTCCCTCACCACCCTCTGGTTCCAACCCCGCTTTCAACCTTCTCTTCCCTTCCCCCTTCTCCCCCTCCTTCTCCCCCTCCTTCCCCCCCTCCTTCTTCCCCTCCCTCTTCCTCAACTCCCTCCTTTCATTGTTCTCGCCCCCGTTCCCCTCCCCTGCTCCGTCCTCCTCTCTCCCCTCCTCTCCCTTCTCCCCTCCCTCCTCCCCCCCCTCCGATCTCACCCCCGTCTCAACCTCCTCCACATTCCACTCCTCGCGCCACAGCTCGCCCCTCCATGCGGCTTTGGCCCCCCGACATGTGGATGTGGGCGTGGATGTGAGAGGGGATATAGATGTAGGGGGGGCTGTTGGTGCCCGTACGCCCATGAGGGCTGCGCGCTCACACGCCTTTTGAAACGCCAGTGCTGCTGCTGCTGCTGCTGCTGCTCCTTCCCCTGCTGCTGCTGCCACTGCTGTTCCTGCTGCTGCTTTCGCACCATGCTTCACTGCACCGCTCTCCACCGCACCGCACCCCACCTCACCATGACGCCCACGTTCCGGCCCATTCCTCTCGTCACACAACTGGTGCTGCAGCTTAGTCGTTTCCCTTAAGTCACGCTTCGTTATAGTCACAGGAACATCCTCATCTCCACCCATAACCCCATCCCGTTTCTGCTGCTCATGCTGAGCTCCCTCCCCTCTCCTCTCCCCTCCCCTCTCCCCTCCTCTCTCCCCTCCTCGGTCCCCTCCTCTCTCCTCCCCTCTCTCCCCTCCTCTCTCCCCTCTCCTCTCCCCTCCTCTCTCCCCTCCTCTCTCTCCTCTTCGCTCCCCGCCCCGCTCCCCGGCCGTGCTGCATCTTGTCCTTGTCTGTGCCAAATACTTCGCGTCCAGACACCTATTCACATCCAACCGTCTGTTAGGGCTAAGCTTTTGAGTCGACTCAAAAGTTGCCTGTGCCAAATCCTTCGCGTCCAACCACCTATCCACATCCAACCGTCTGTTAGGGCTAAGTCTGCCTAACTCCGTGCTAGGTTTTCCTGACACCTTCCTCACCTTCCCCTCCCCCTTCCCCTCCCCCTTCCCCTCCCCCTTCCCCTCCCCCTTCCCCTCCCCCTTTTTCTCCCCTTTCAACTCCCCCCTCTCCTCCCCACTCCCCTCCTCTCTCCCCTCCTCTCTCCCCTCTTCCCTCCCCTCCTTTCTCCCTGCATCCTCCTTTCTCCCTGCATCCTCCTTACTCCCCGCCCTAGTCATCCTCCGTTGCTGTTCACTCTGCTTCCCAGCTGGGCTGCCTCTTGTCACTCTACGTGGCAGCCCACTAGGCGGACAGCTGGCACCTCCTGATTGGTCCCTGCATCGTTCCTCCTGGCTGTTTTCTCCCCCTTTCATCTTCCGCAGCTTCTGTTTTAATGGAGGGGTACGTGGCAACAGGTGATTCGCCGCTGTAGCAGTAGCACCAGGAGCAGCAGAAGGAGCAGCAGAAGCAGCAGCACTAGTAGCAGCAGCAGCGGAAGCTAACACAGCCTTGGGCTGCTCCCTCTTTTCTTGTGGGCCGGGTTTGGCTTTCTTCCTAGCATTCCCTCCAGGTGCATTCACTTCAGCAGGCTTCTGACTAGATACCTTCCGAGTCGACTCGAGAGAAACATGAGGCGCCATGACTTCACTAGTCACAGCACCCCCTGCTCCTGCTTCGGCCACTTCGTTGCTGCTTGCAGCTTCGGAAGTCCTGTTGCCGTCCAGAGGCCCAGGCCTAGACCTTAGGTTCGGCAGTTGCGCTGCTGCAGCCTGCAGCTTCCGGAGCCTCTTCTGCTCGTCCTTAGCAAGCCGAAGCCCCTTCTCTATGGCGTCCTGGAACGCTGCTCGCTCACTCTGCCCTCTTAAGTGATTCAGATTGGATAGGAAGTCCTTAAGAAACCTAGGGATGGACGGGGTAGTTGGAGTGAAGAGAGAGGGCCAATGGAGCGGTGTACATCGTTGAACCCAATTCCACCTGAAACAAGGTTGAATCTCAGGGTGGGTTCTTGCAAGAGAACTAGCAACCGCCATGTTACTAGTTGTTTTTAGTCTAACAAGGTTGAAACTTACTGTGGTTTCTTGCATAGGTGCTTTGTCTCCCCTGCATCTCGCAAGAGTAGCCGCACCACGTGATCACTCTCGTGCTCTTGTAGTAGGCGAATCGTTATAGGCACATCCATCCAATCCTCCACCACTGCAGGCCACCAGCCTTTGCCATCATCCACCTGATCAGAATACAAAGTGGATATGTAGTATTCCATATATAGATATTTGAATCTTTGCAAGTCAAGTATAAAATTGAGCAAATTTTATATGAGGAAAAAAATCAATGACTCACCTTGGCCCAAACTACAGTTTGTGGAAGGAACTTTATTGTAGCCATTTCTTTTATGTCTTCCTCTTCACACTTCACTGTAGCACATCTCCTTTGGCTCACTGTAGAGCATATGTCATCCCATCCATCCGAGGAAGCCCCATCACTTCTTCCCTCGCTACAGTCACCCTTGTTGCAGTCATCCGTCAGCAAACTGTCCTCTGCTTCGCCTCTGTGTTCCCCGCTCGGTAAATTCACGCCCGCTTGAAGTTTACCCTTCGATTTTGCAACCCACAAGCGACGCCACCCAGGTCCCTCCAAACCGTCATCAGCTTTTAGCGAGCGAGCAGCGCTTCTGTTTTCCTGCGATAAGCTGGTGCTAAAAACGGGGGTTTGCTGGTCGAACTCAAAGGAAGGCCTACCGCTCCCCTCGTTACTCTCGCTCGCAGTCCGCTTAAGCTTGCGCGCGTGGCTTCTGCTCGACTCCCCCGATAGTAACGAGTCCGCCTTAAAACGAGACGGCGCGAGGATCGACGGTCGCGCGGTCGTGTGTCGGTCGCCGGATCTCCCTGACGCCTGGAGTCACGGAATGGCAAGAACAGAGTTCAGTACAAAACATGTTTAGGTGCCTCGAATCCGAATGGCAAGGAGGGTGGAACACTAACCAGTGGTATACGAAATAGCACGAAGGGTCGGGTGCACAGGGGTCGGAAAAAAATAGTTATTATTACCGCTATAGCCAACTCAGAGCTTAGTACGAGACGTAGTACTACGCCGCTAAACGGTGTGCGTGCGCTGAGAGAAACAGCTTCCTTACTAAGCTTCGTACTAGTACCTCAACTACGCTCGACGTCGTCACGATGTCGCGCCGCTTCGACAGCCGCGACGACCTGTCGGTGCTAGCCCCGCCGCTCTCCCGAACTTGGGGAAACGCCTCCTTCTGCTGGTCGCGATCCGTAGACACCTCCCCAATACTCTTCACTTTCGGCTGCTTCCGCTTCTTCCGCGTGTCTCTTATCGCTCCTTCTGGGACGCCTCTCTTCGCAGAGAATTTCGAGCCGTCGTCGCCGTGATCAGACCTAGTGTCGCCCGATAGTAGTATGTCACCGCTCCGGTGCTCCCCACTCCGAGTGGGGACGGCAAGAACAGTCTTCCTTTCATCCTCCGTCAATCCGTTCGGCTCGCCAGGGGTCAAAACCGCCGGTCCCGGGGGGGCCTTCAGGTTTCTCGTGTCAGAACTGCGCGCTTTGCCGTTTCCTTCGGTCCTTAATCGCGGCGCCGCTGGGTCCGCCGCGGCGCTGTCACTGACGGCTGCGGCGCGAGTGGCATCCGGGAGCGTCGCTCCAGTGTCCTTCAGGGAACTTCCCTGAAGAAAAGTTTTTGAAGAAGTGGGGGGTCGCGGTGGCTGGCTGTGCTGCTTCCGCTGTGGACCCGAACCCGTTGAGACGTCGAGCGACTTGTGAGGCGCCTCAACGGTTACCTGCTTCTTGCGGGGGCCCAGTTCGAGCGCGCTCCACGGGATGAAGCCCGGAAGGAGCGCCGGCCGTCGGATCCGCTTCGCGGCCCTCACCTCGCCGTCCCCGCGCTCCGCCATTTGTCCCGGTTCAGTGAATCTCAAGGTGGGTGTAACAGCCGCCTGTCAATTTTGTGAAGGTATGTTTCCTTTGTACGAGTTAAGGGGCTATGTACAGCTACTTTGACGCGAGCCGAATCAGAGGTCGGAACGATGCTTCAAGCTGGTCAAGCTGTATGCAAGCCCATACCGCGTACCAGTGAGACCAGCACCCTCGTACGGTCGTAGTAAATGCGTATTGGAGCGCGCAGTCGACAGGAAGCACCTATATTGTATGTTCTACAAACATGACGTATTTACTACTAGGAGGTGAGATCGATACTCCGACAGAGGCTTCAGTGCCACCTAACAGGGTTGATGGAGCCATGGTGTCTGTTTCCCCCCCGCGACGCTCGGTGCGCGGGAAACAAAGGGATCCATCAAGCTGAGAAACTCTCCCATCAACCCAGATCAGCAGAACAGGAGCGAGAAGCTGAGGGTTTCAACGGGATGCTTCCAACAGGAGCAAGGTCATTCTGGTTTCCCGACAAACACAAGGGGCATTCTTTTCCCGAGGCCCCTCAAATTTGCGTTTGCTCCTTCGGGTTGCCATGGCTGGCAGGCTGGGAGTGATCCCTGACGGGACAGACTGAGGGCAAGTAGGACCGCGTGTCAGGCGGTCGGTACAGCCCTACCTGACACGCGGGTGTCAGGGATGCTGCACGGTGGCGGCAACAGGTCGACCTGTCCCTCGGGTCAGCTCGCCAACCTGTACCTACCGCCTGACACGCGGTCTAACTTTGCCCTGACCGAGTCATTTGCTGCCCAGGCTACCACTGCTCTGATTCTGGTCTACTAGTGCGAGGTTTGCTTTCTCGCCAGGGAGGTGGCGGGGGGCGGCACAATAGGGTGGATTTTCTTGTGTCAAATTCAGATCGGACAGACTCGAGGAGAGGGATTTTGTTTCGCCGCAATGCTTCAAGGAAGAGACGACGCGGCGGATGGTTGTGATTGGCGGAGGTCGTTCAGGGACGCTCGGATGGCTGGAACGTGATGTGGTGTGGACCTTGGGGACTGCGCCGCGTCTTGGCAGTGCAAGTTGGTGGTCAGTCGCACCACTGTTTTCGGAACTCAGCTCCGTGATTCGGGAGTTGAAATTGTTTGTACCACGCCCTAATTTGCACAACTCACACTAGCTGCCACTCGGAGAAACTGCGTTTTAACACCACACAGAAGTCATGCTTAGAGATTCGATTTGGCCAAGTTTGACAAGCCGAAGGGTTGTTGCGGCGAAGCCAAGGAAGAAACCCAATCTTCCCTCCGAACAACCAGCCTAGCCAGAAAACCTGTTCCAAAATGCATCTAGTGCAGGGCTGATTTTCGTTTGTTTGTTTGTTTTTTTTTTTTTTTTTTTTTGGGTTGCGGAGCAACCTATTGCAATCGATCGGGCTGGTTTTTTTTTCAAGTTTGTGAAATAAAAATCAAATGTTTGTTGTGATGGAAATAAAACATTTTATGTATAATAAAGTCTCATCATGAAATGCTCCGCAATCCTGAGACGATCTCGTTGCCTCTTGTTTTTTTTTTTTATCCAGAAGGCTCCGGATTCGCGTCACTGAGACCCTGAAAAATCAGCATTCCCTGGGAAATCTCTCTTTATTCCAGGATCACTTTGAACTTTCAATCTGAAATTCAGAGCGTTTTTCGGAACGCCCTACATATCAGTAGAACCTTTGGGCAGTTCGAGAAAGCAGGAAGGACAAAGATGGAAGAAAGGATGGAAGAGAATACAAAACACTTGCTTCCTGCTGCTGCTGTCCCTCACCAACACACCAAGTTCGACACTTTTCTTGTCCATCGCGACAGAAATGCATAGAGCTTAGTGAGAGTGACATTGCGCAACCTGGCTTAGATGGTAAGGGGATGTGATTAGTCTGATCACCCTGCGCTTGTGCGGCTGTGGAAGTTCCACAGGTCGCGCCTTCAGATTGCGTGGAAAATTGGTCCGGGGTGAGGTTGCAATTCCGGCACGGGTATTTTTCCATACCAGTCGGATAGCCAGGACAATTTTTTGCGCAATCCAGATTGCTCAGGGATTTCCTTGGAAACGTCCGGAATCAGTCAGGAGGTTGGGGAGGCCGAAATCCTCAAAATTAGGATTTCAGCGGGAAATACCCGGAATGTACCTGACATTCCGTATGTTTACCCTTGAACCGAGAGCCCTGATCTAGTGTACAGAGCAGGAGTGTACAGAGAACTGTACACTCCCTAGAACAGCCCCCCCAGCCCAGCCCCAACTACTCGTCTCTCAACGTTGACTGGTGTACAGCACAGTACCCTACCGTACTGTACCGTAACTATGCTACAGAATCCTCTTTCTGGAGTCTAGCGTCGTCATTGATGACTCCAGTCCTACTCTCTTCTGCAGATAGTTTCTTCTTTCGTTAGGCAGGCACAAAAATAACTAGCAAGCCCAAGGGCATGGATGACGCGTCTGGCTGCGGCAGCAGCCGCGTTCCTCCGGCTTTCTGCGGTCAGCGGTTGAAACCAGCGCGCACGATTAGGGTGGGTGGCTCCAGCGCTGATCCCGACTATGTCCTCCAGACCGCCGTAAGGTGCGTTCGCAGTCTAGATACTAAGTTAGCTGTTTGAATTAACTTAGTATCTTCTGGCGGCTCTTCTTTTCCCCTGTTTGTAAGCACCGCTTTGCTTTGTCTCGTCCCATTTCGAGCACGTGAATAAGTCTCCCTGTACTGTTACTAGTTGTAGCTCCCTCCTAAAATAAATAAATAAAAAAGATCAGCATCCGTGTATTAACGTGCGAAACTCCATCTTTATCCGGTCGTTTCCAATCGCGGTAGCGTTCTGTCCAATAGATTTCGACGTTCGCGCCTATTTTCTCGTACAGCCTCGATGAACACGTGGGCTGTCTTCACCTGAAAACCCTAATCTTTCCCAACTTCACAGCCCGATTTCGCCTCTCCTGGCGGTGTCCACGTCAGCTCCTGCCATCAAATCATTCGACGTGGCATCCGGAGCGTCCCTGGGTGACGTGGCGCCTCGCCACCCTGGCACGGTGACGGATTTAGGGTTTGCGGAAGCCGCTTTCGGAGGGGCGGGGCCCGGAAGAGAGGTGCTCCTCTCGTCGTCGTCCGAATCCGCCGTCTATGCTTGGGACGCGCGGGCCCGATCGCAGGTGAGTGCAGCAGTAGCAGTAATCCGTTCAACCCTGAATTAGGGTTTGTCTCTAACTCATACTCCCTCTCACGCTACCTTCCAATCCGCCGCTGATAACTTTCGGGTTTAAGGGGCGTGGGCTCAGTCCCAGGGGAGCGTACGATTTCGGGTTTATCGTTGGGTGTGGTTTATAGTTGAGCCAGGATGACAGTACAAGATTTTTGGTAGGCGTAGTCATCAAGGTGACTTTTGAGTCGACTCAAAAGTCATCATATGTCCCCCCGTAACCTGCTTTTCTGCTTCCGCAACGTGGGGCATTACCCTCCTCCTTTTCCCCTTCCTCTCCCCCCCCCCCGCCCCCTCTTCCCCCCTCCGCACCCCCCACTAGGCGGGCGTGTTCCCCGCGTATGGGGGCGCGGGCGAGCTGTGGAGCTGCAGCGGGGGAGGGGGGTCCACAGGGCACCTGCTGGCGGCTGGAGGCAACTCCCAGGTCAGGCGTTAACTGGGGAAGGTGAGGTTTGTCAGGTGTGTCTGGCGATGCGGCTCCAAGGTGAAATCAACAGGCAAAGCGATTCCTAGGCGGGGGGTTTGGGATTTGGGGTTTAGGATTCCTAGGCAGGGGGTTTCGGGTTTAGGATTCGTAGGTGGGGAGTTTGGAGTTTAGAATTCCTAGGCGGGGAGTTTGGGGTTTAGGATTCCTAGGCAGGGAGTTTGGGGTTTAGGATTCCTAGGCGGGGAGTTTGGGGTTTAGGATTCCTAGGCGGGGAGTTTAGGTTTTAGGATTCCTAGGCGGGGGGTTTGGGGTCTAGGATTCCTAGGTGGGGAATTTAGGGTTTAGGATTCCTAGGCAGGGAGTTGGCGGTTTAGTATTCCTAGGCGGGGGGGTTGGGATTTAGGATTCCTAGGTGGGGAGTTTGGGGTTTGGGATTCCTAGGCTTGGAGTTTGTGGTTTAGGATTCCTAGGCGGGGGGTTTGGGGTTTAGGATTCCTAGGCGGGGAATTTGGGGTTTAGGATTCCTAGGTGCGGAGTTTGGTGTTTAGGATTCCTCGCGGGGGGTTTGGGGTTTAGGATTCCTAGGCTTGGAGTTTGTGGTTTAGGATTCCTAGGCAGGGGGTTTGGGGTTTAGGATTCCTAGGCGGGGAATTCGGGGTTTAGGATTCCTAGGTGCGGAGTTTGGGGTTTGGGATTCCTAGGCTTGGAGTTTGTGGTTTAGGATTCCTAGGCGGGGGGTTGGGGTTTAGGATTCCTAGGCAGGGAATTTGGGGTTTAGGATTCCTAGGTGCGGAGTTTGAGGTTTAGGATTCCTCGCGGGGGGTTTGGGGTTTAGGATTCCTAGGCGCGGAGTTTGGGGTTCAGGATTCCTAGGCTTGGAGTTCGTGGTTTAGGATTCCTAGGCAGGGGGTTTGGGGTTTAGGATTCCTAGGCGGGGAATTTGGGGTTTAGGATTCTTAGGTGCGGAGTTTGGGGTTTAGGATTCCTCGCAGGGGGTTTGGGGTTTAGGAGTTCTAGGCACGGAGTTTGGGGTTTAGGATTCCTAGGCTTGGAGGTTGTGGTTTAGGATTCCTAGTCGGGGAGTTTGGGGTTTAGGATTCCTAGGCGGGGAATTTGGGGTTTAGGATTTCTAGGCGGGGAGTTTGGGGTTTAGGATTCCTAGGCGGGGGGTTTGGGGTGTAGGATTTGAGCTGATGTCTAGTCTAGGCAAGGCAATGCCTGGCCGACTGGGGGTGGCAAGGGAAGGTGGCAGCGAACTGTCCTGGGGGGCTTACGAGTCGCCGCCGTGTCAGAGTCAACTGTGTTCCTCCTGGCCGTGATAGGTTCTTGACAATTCTCAAGGACCATGTTTCTCCTGGCCGCCCGCTTCCTTGTCCGGTCCAGATATTGCTGTGGGACATGCGCTGCTGCTGACTTCGGGCCGGCTGGAGGACCGCCTGTGGGAATGAGTGACGTATGGTGTGGTGTCTGAGGCCATTCGTCTTCCTTCCTCTCTGCTTCGTATGGTGTGGTGTCTGAGGCCATTCGTCTTCCTTCCTCTCTGCTTCGTATGGTGTGGTGTCTGAGGCCATTCGTCTTCCTTCCTCTCTGCTTCGTATGGTGTGGTGTCTGAGGCCATTCGTCTTCCTTCCTCTCTGCTTCGTATGGTGTGGTGTCTGAGGCCATTCGTCTTCCTTCCTCTCTGCTTCGTATGGTGTGGTGTCTGAGGCCATTCGTCTTCCTTCCTCTCTGCTTCGTATGGTGTGGTGTCTGAGGCCATTCGTCTTCCTTCCTCTCTGCTTCGTATGGTGTGGTGTCTGAGGCCATTCGTCTTCCTTCCTCTCTGCTTCGTATGGTGTGGTGTCTGAGGCCATTCGTCTTCCTTCCTCTCTGCTTCGTATGGTGTGGTGTCTGAGGCCATTCGTCTTCCTTCCTCTCTGCTTCGTATGGTGTGGTGTGGTGTCTGAGGCCATTCGTCTTCCTTCCTCTCTGCTTCGTATGGTGTGGTGTCTGAGGCCATTCGTCTTCCTTCCTCTCTGCTTCGTATGGTGTGGTGTCTGAGGCCATTCGTCTTCCTTCCTCTCTGCTTCGTATGGTGTGGTGTCTGAGGCCATTCGTCTTCCTTCCTCTCTGCTTCGTATGGTGTGGTGTCTGAGGCCATTCGTCTTCCTTCCTCTCTGCTTCGTATGGTGTGGTGTCTGAGGCCATTCGTCTTCCTTCCTCTCTGCTTCGTATGGTGTGGTGTCTGAGGCCATTCGTCTTCCTTCCTCTCTGCTTCGTATGGTGTGGTGTCTGAGGCCATTCGTCTTCCTTCCTCTCTGCTTCGTATGGTGTGGTGTCTGAGGCCATTCGTCTTCTCCCCTCACCTCCAGATACTGCTGTGGGATATGCGCTCCTGCCGCCTGCTGGGGCGTTTAGAGGATGCACACACAGAGGATGTCACTCAGGTGGGTTCTGACGTCACTCAGGTGGGCTGTGACGTCACTCAGGTGGGTTCTGACGTCACTCAGGTGGGCTGTGACGTCTCAACCGCGCCACCTTCCCTTACCACATGCCCCTCCTCTCTCCTTCCATTGGTGCTCCTTTCACAGCTTTTCTTCCACCCTCTCCACCGCACTGCAAACCTCTCTTCACATTCTCCAATAGAGGGTCTCATCTGCCGCCTTGACTCAGCTCAGCAACACTTACTCCCTTGCTCACCCTACCCCCCTCCCCCCCTTCCCTCCTCCCCCTTTTCTTCTTTCACTCCACCCTCCCCTCCTCGCAGGTTCGCTTCCACCCTCTCCACCGCACTGCACTCATCTCAGCCTCTCTGGACGGCCTCATCTGCCGCTTTGACCTCTCCCCACCCCACGAGGCCGCCCTCGCCGCTCCGGTTACCGCAGAGCGTTACGGCGACTCCGACCCGCTACAGTCAGTCCGTTTCCTCTGCCTGAACCCTGCCGCCCAACGCTTTCCTTCTCCCTTCATATCTCTTACTTCCTCATTTCCCCTCCTTTGCTCTACAGTCAGTCTGTGTCCACTCCACTGCCTAAACCTTCGCCTCCTCTTCGCTTTTCCTCGCCAGTACATCCTCATCCGCATTCCTTTGCTCCTTTTCCGGCCGCGCTTGCTCTCCTTTATCTTTGCCCTTGATTTCAAACCCTCTGATTACATTTGTAACCCGCCTGGTTTTCCAATATCGTTGGCTTCTATCGCTTTTCTCCTCCTGCGTCTAATTCCCTTCGCTCCCCACATCCCTGTCTCTCACTCGTCCTTTGCACTTCCCATCCTCTTCCCCAGGTGATCAGCCCGGGTACATCGATCTCCCGAATCGGCTTCTTTGGTCCCTCTGCCTCTGCCGTTTGGTGTCTCACCGGCATTGAAACCCTCAGGTGAGCACCTTGTGTTTTGAAAAAGCTAATGGGAGTAGGCTTTCCGACACTCTGATCGGCTTCTTCGGCTTCAGGCCTTCGGCCCCTCTGCCGGTGACTCGCCAGCATTGAAACCCTCTGGTGCGCGAAGGTCTGGCTCTAAAATATCCGGGGGTGTTTTGTGTATTTACCCCCTACTCTTCCCGCATCTGTGACTTCAATCCCCTCGCGTTCCACCTAGGAACCTCCACTTGCACCCCGCCCGCTCCGTCGTAATTTCACTCCGCCTCTTAGCTCCATCTTGTCCAACCTTCGTTTCCCTCCTCCCCCCCACCCCCGGGCTCTTGTTGTACCATTAGTCTCTGGGAACTGTGGACCGGAGATCGCATTGCCGCTTTTGACGACATTCGATCGACCCTCTCTCAAAATTGGCCGCTCCAGGTGCCGGTGAGTGCTGTGATTTGAGCCGTCCAAGTTAACTCCAGGTTTTGGGTAACATTGTCAGAGATGGCTGCTCCACATGCTGGTATGTGTTGTGTCCTTCCCACGCCATGATATCTCGCACCTTTCTGCCCCCACACATTCCGTAGCTGCACCATAATTGCACCATGGTTGGCACCATTATTGCACAAGGAACACACCATAATGGCACCTTAGTTGCACCATTATTGCACAAGAAATACACCATGATTGCACCATTATTGTACAAAAAATACACCATTCTTGCACAAAAAGTACACGTTAATTGCTCCATGATTGTGCCCTGGTGCTGTCAGTAGCTGCTGCACTAACTCACTCTCCCCACCCTCACGCTCGTTCACAGGTTGACTATCCCATATCCTGCGACTACTCCCCCTCCTCCAACCTCCTCCACCTATTCGCCAGCTCACAGCACGACCATGCAGCAAGCTTCCCCATCTCCCTCCCTCCCAACCTCCATGCATGCTCCTAGGTTTCCTCACCTACCTACCTGCACCCCTGTTTCCCCTATCATCCCCGGCCCCCCACTGCCCTGTCAGGTCGACTATCTGATCTCCTGCGACTACTCCCCCTCCTCCCACCACCTGCACCTCTTCGCCGGCTCACAGCACGGCCCTGCAGCCTCCTTCCCTGTCTCCCTGCCCTCCTCCCTCTCCTCTCCCTCCCATCCACCGGGCCCCTCTGCTGCCGCTGATGACGATGCCACGATGTCGGAGCATCCACCTGGCGGCAGCGCAAGCCTGCCAGCTGGCAGCTGCCAGGTCAGCGGCCCAGACATGCTGTTCTCAGGGGCGCATTCGGCCGTGGTTAGGGATGTCGTGCGGGTGGTAACTGGGGAAGGTTTGACTGCTGGGTTCTGGACCGGAGGGGAGGATGGGTGTCTTTGCCAGTGGGAGGGGCTTGAGGGACAAGGGGAGGAGGAGGAGGTGGTGGAGGAGGAGGGGCTGAAAGCGAGTAAGCGCAAGGGCAAGGACCGCTTTAAGCCTTACTAGCGTGTGTTTTGAGTAAACTCAACAGTCACCTCGTTCGGGAGTGGAGGGGAGGGGAGGATGGGTGCCTGCGACAGTGGGAGGGGCTTGAAGGAGGGGGCGGTTTTGAGTCGACTCAAAAGGTCAAGCACAAGAGGAGACAAGAGGAGGACAAGCCTTACTAGCTTGAGGAGGGGGGGGACAAGAGGAGGCGGCGGTGGAGGGAGGGTGACGGGCTGATTCTGAGTACACGCAAGGGCAAGCACAAGAGCAGGGATCATTTCTTACTAAAAAGTATGGGTCGGGCGGGCGGTGGTCTGAGAAATGCCCTTCAGAGCGGTTGACGCCTGAAAGCATTGCACTCTGAATTGTGCTGAATGTCTTTTGCGTGGTTCTAGCTCGAGTAACATCCGCTGTTCTAGCTGAAGTTAGTTATGGTAGGGCTCTGAAGTGGACAAGTATCTGTGTGCCATAACAAATACGGTACATTGGCAATACTCTCGCTTCTGTTACGTATCAGGCAAACTGCATGATGTTAATTACCGTGTCTATTATTTCTAGCACAAGGGAGGAACCACTGACCCTGTCTGAAAACAGGTTATAACCCTCTAGACAATGCGAGAATCAGAGCACGGACTGTGTGCTATGAGGAACATAAGGGGAAAGAGACGGAGATCAACAACCAGTCGGCCACTTCAGGAGGTAGAAGGGTGTATGCTGGTACCGGTATATGGTATGGTACAAAAGGGAAGCATTTGAAGCATTTAATTCATCTGCACAAGAGAGCGAGCATGGCACACACACTGATGTAAGAGACGCCAGAGGAGCCAGTGCAGAGCAAACATGCTGGCAATGCTCTCATCAGTGCCTAAACAAAACAACCCCCCGTAGAGTGCTGGTCACTTGCGTCAGGAGTCTGGACACTCCACCCAGCCTGGGGCTTTCAGTTCTGCTTCTCCTTGCGGTCGCCACATGTATAAGTCAGGGCCATTGCCTGACCAGGAGAGGAGGGCCAGTCCCACTCAAGGGTGTGTCTCTTATGGCCAACTCAGTTGCATGCCCACAAGTCAACTCAGGGGTTTAAGGGCAGGCGCTTCGCGTCGTGGGTCTCACACTTCCTAGGAGTCATCCAGAGTCTGACTTGGAGCCAATTCTAAAACAGACTCTCCCAACTTCCCAAGGCCCCCGTCGAACCCCGAAGGCCAACCCAGCAGCATCTTCAAACGAGCTGCTTCCTATCGTGGTTCTCACACTTGTATTATCCCAGGTAGGTAGGTAGGTAGGTAGGTAGGTAGGTAGGTAGGTAGGTAGGTAGGTAGGTAGGTAGGTAGGTAGGTAGGTAGGTAGGTAGGTAGGTAGGTAGGTAGGTAGGTAGGTAGGTAGGTAGGTAGGTAGGTAGGTAGGTAGGTAGGTAGGTAGGTAGGTAGGTAGGTAGGTAGGTAGGTACCACCCGCACTATCGAATAGCATCCCAGGGACCACCCATCCACACTTCACCCAAACATGCACCCGTGCTTGCGATCTGAGTGCCTTCAGGCCAGCTGTTTCTCGTCGTGATTCTCGCACTTATAGTACCCCAAGAACCACCCACACTTGGCGCCTGAAAAGCTTGCTGGTGGTGGCGGTGGCGTGGAGGGCGGAGGGGGAGAGGGGGGTGGGGGAGAAGGGGGAGGGGGAGAAGCGGGAGACGGGGGAGGGGGAGACGGGGGAGGAGAGGGAGGGGGGCGGGGTGGAGGGGAAGGAGGAGGAGAGGGAGGAGGGGACGGAGGGGGGACGGAGGGGGAGAGGGAGGAGGGGAGGGGGGAGGAGAGGGAGGAGGAGAGGGAGGAGGGGAGGGAGGGGGGCTTGGGGGTGGCTGGGGAGGGGGAAACGGAGGGGGTGAGTCTGGGGGTGGTGGAGGAGGGGAGTCCGGAGGTGGGGGAGGGGAATCCGGGGGAGGGGCATCAGGGGGAGGGGCATCAGGGGGTGGAGATGCCAGGGGGGGTGGGGGAGAGTCGGGTGGGACAGCTGGCAATAGCTCATTGGAGATCGAATCCAACTCATCCCTCTTGTGGCTTGGGGAGGGCGGAGGAGGGGATGGGGGAGGAGGAGAGGGCCGGGGTGGGGAGGGCGGTGGGGGAGATTCGAGGGGAGGAGAAGGGGGAGGGGAGGAGGGCGGTGGGGGGGATTCGAGGGGAGGAGAAGGGGGAGGAGGGGAGGGAGGGGGAGGGCTGTCCACAGGAGGGGAGGGTGGGGGAGGGGAAGGGGGAGGGGGACTCTCCAGAGGAGGGGAAGGTGGGGGAGGGGAGGGCGGGGGAGGGCTATCCACTGGGGGAGAAGGGGGGGGAGGGGAGGGGGGAGGGGGGCTTTCAGGGGGAGCTGTGGGCGCAGGGGTTGGGGCAGCTGCAGCAGATTCAGCCTCAGCAGCGGCAGAAGGGGGCGTGGGAGGGGGAGGGGAAGGCGGAGGGGGGGAAGGGGAAGGGGGAGGAGGGGAAGTGGGGGGGGAGCGAGGGGGAGGTAGGGGGGGTGTTGGAGGAGGGGACGGGCGGGGGGGAGGAGGAGAAGGGGACGGCTTCTCTGCAGTATGGAAATGAGGGGGCATAAGGGGGGGGCATAAGTGGGGGAGATAGAACAGAAGAGGGAGCAAAGAAGGAGAACATGTGAGTCGGGAAAAGGAGAAAAGAAATGAAACCTACGATGACCCAGGCACACCCAGATTTAAAATCTCCAGTGGAGGGGGGGTAAAGTGATGCCTGGCAAAGGGCACCACATGAGTACACTTTTGAGCCGACTCAAAAGCCTGGCAAAAGAGCACCACATGAGTACAAGCTAATACAAGAGCACAAGTGAATGCACAAGTAATTTTTTGAGCATGGGATATGGTAATCCATGCGTGAAGCCCGTAATACGAAACGTTGCATGAGGATAATGAAACGCATGCGAAGCGCACAGCAACAACACAAGCCCTAACCTCTTGACTTTTGAGGTGACTCAGAAGCCATAGGAAGCGCACAGCGACAACACAAGCCCTAACCTCTTGCCTAACATGATACGCGGTCGGCGGAGCGAACGGCCCCCTTGGCACATTCACAGGAGAAGGAGGGGCGGGGCGAGCAAGCGTAAACACAAAGGGTAACACATAACCATGGTCACAAGAAGCGCACACAAAGTCTTACCGGTAGCGGTGCAAGACTGCCCATCAGCGGAGCGCACAGCCCCCTTGGCGCACTCGCAGGCGAAGGAGGGGCGGGGCAGGGACCCTGTCATCTCCATCACGCACGTGGGGCCATACTTGCAATGTCAAACATGGGCTTACCGATAGCAGTGCAAGACTGCCCATCAGCCGAGCGAATGGCCCCCTTGGCGCATTCACAGGCATAGGAGGGGCGGGGCGGGGACCCTGTCATCTCCATCACGCAAGTGCCCAGGGAGCCGCACTGGGAGTTGGCGGCTGTGCGAGTGATGTTGGTGCGGCAGAAGGACAGACAGGCAGCTTCAGAGCGCTGGGCGTCCACCTGATGGGAATGGGATGGGATGGGTGTGGTATGGGGTCAAGTTTTGAGGCGCCTCAAAACCTGATGGGAATGGGATGGGATGGGTGTGGTATGGGGTCAACACAGGGATGGGGTGGGGCGAAAGGCCTGTTGGGTCGACACAGGAGCCCCAGGCAGGGACCCTGTCATCTCCACATCGCAAGTGCCCAGGGAGCCGCATTGGCGGCCGTGTGGTGATGTTGGTGCGGCAGAACGAGAGACAGGCAGCTTTGGAGCATTGGGCGTGCACCTGATGTCATGTGGTGCGATGGTACACATCACACACATCCTCTCTCAGTCCACATCACACGCATCCTCTCTCAGTCCACATCACACGCATCCTCTCTCAGTCCACATCACACGCATCCTCTCTCAGTCCACATCACATGCATCCTCTCTCAGTCCACATCACATGCATCCTCTCTCAGTCCACATCACACGCATCCTCTCTCAGTCCACATCACATGCATCCTCTCTCAGTCCACATCACACGCATCCTCTCTCAGTCCACATCACATGCATCCTCTCTCAGTCCACATCACACGCATCCTCTCTCAGTCCACATCACACGCATCCTCTCTCAGCCCACATCACACACATCCTCTCTCAGTCCACATCACACACATCCTCTCTCAGTCCACATCACACGCATCCTCTCTCAGTCCACATCACACGCATCCTCTCTCAGTCCACATCACACGCATCCTCTCTCAGTCCACATCACACGCATCCTCTCTCAGTCCACATCACATGCATCCTCTCTCAGTCCACATCACATGCATCCTCTCTCAGTCCACATCACACGCATCCTCTCTCAGTCCACATCACATGCATCCTCTCTCAGTCCACATCACACGCATCCTCTCTCAGTCCACATCACATGCATCCTCTCTCAGTCCACATCACACGCATCCTCTCTCAGTCCACATCACACGCATCCTCTCTCAGCCCACATCACACACATCCTCTCTCAGTCCACATCACACACATCCTCTCTCAGTCCACATCTAAGTTGGATCTGACGTTTACAGTGTTTTACGTTTTCGAATGTTTACGTAGTTTTTTTACATTTACAAATGGTTGCTCTATTTTTGACTAACGTTTATGGTCAGCCTGAAAATTCACAGGGCTGCCCAGGAAAAAAAAACCCATAGGAAATTTCCATAGCGAAATTCCAACAAGCTTGGAATGCCAATGCTGTGATTTCCTGGTTGGGGATCTGTGAAATTCTAGAGCACGAAACTCCACATTAAGCGCAGCAACCTCCCCAAATAACCCCTCTTATCGCACCCCTCCCCTTCACAACTCAATTCCCCCCAGCAAACATATCTCTATACCGCTCATTCACACGCCCTACTTTCAGAGAGGCATGCTGACGACTCGCTGGTGTCCCTAGACAGAGTGTCATGATGAAACATTTTTTTTTTAATTAATTTATTTATAGTTTTTTTTCCAGCTGCCCCGCATGGATTAACGCGTTAGTCAGCGTTCGTAAACGAAATCGTAAATAATCGCGTTTATTTACGATAACGGTACCCTAAAAAACGTTAGGGCCCAACTTAGGTATGCAGTGGGATGGGTTCGGATGCGATGAGAACAGGTGGGACGGTATTGCAGTCGACTGGATGAGCATTATAAGAGGTGACGGCAGCAAAGAAGGTGCTGCGATCAAAGCTCCCTGCTTACAACCCCCAACCCCAAACAAACCCCATGCCTTGTACCTGCAGCAGCAGCAGCAGCAACAGCAGAAGAAGAAGCAGAATCCCTTACCTGCAGCAGGTCTCCAGTGCTCATAGGGCCAGTGCGGGTGGGACATGAGTTCTCCGTGGCAGAGCCGTACACCAGGCAGTTGGCAGCTGCCGAGAAGGTGCCCGGCTCGAAGCCCGTCTTGCAGAGCGGCAGTGCGAGGGGCGTGGTATCTGAGACGAGCCCCGGGCCATAGAAGTAGTTGGAGCTGATGTCGTACGACACCATCTGCTGGCTGTCCACCACCCTTGGTACTAGACCTGTGAAGAAGTTGTTAGATAGGTTGCTGGGAGGGCGGACGGAGAGACGCAGGGAAGGGGCAAGGGAAGGGGCAAGGGAAGGGGCAAGGGAAGGGGCAAGGGAAGGGGCAAGGGAAGGGGCAAGGGAAGGGGCCAGGGATGGGGAAGGTGAGATGCTGTGGCAGCACGTGGGGTGTGGTGTCTGAAACGATCCCCGGGCCATAGAAGTAGTTGGAGCTGATGTCATACGACACCATCTGCTGGCGGTTCGTCACCCTTGGTACTAGACCTGTGAAGAAGTTGTTAGATAGGTTGCTGGGAGGGCGGACGGGGAGAGGCAGCGAAGGGGCAAGGGAAGGGGCAAGCAATGGGGCCAGGGATGGGGAAGGTGAGACGCTGTGGCAGCGCGAGGGGCGTGGTGTCTGAAACGATCCCCGGGCCATAGAAGTAGTAGGAGCTGATGTCATATGACACCATCTGCTGGTGGTTAGTCACCCTTGGTACTAGACATGTGAAGAGGTTGTTTGGTAGGTTGCTGGGGAGAGGTGACTTTTGAGTCGACTCAAAAGTTACCTCGTTACAATGTCACACAACATTTTGAGTCGACTCAAAAGTCACCTCGTTACAATGTCACACAACATTTTGAGTCGACTCAGAAGTCACCTCGTTACAATGTCACACAACATTTTGAGTCGACTCAAAAGTCACCTTGAAGCAGTTGTTTGGTAGGTTGCTGGGGAGAGGGGATGGAAGAGAACAAAAGGAAGGAGAGGGATGGCAGGAAGTTGCTCATGTCATATGACACCATCTGCTGGCTGTCCGTCACTCTGGGAGGGCTTTGACTGCAAGAAAGGAAAGGTCAGACGCAGGAGGGGGGGCCTCAAAAGCGCAGATAAAAGTAAGAAGGGAAAGGTTAGACGAAGGAGGGGAGGCCTGTGGCAGGGAGCGGGAGGGCATACAGGGGTTCAGCTGTAGTAAGGCTTGAGGGGTTCAGGAGTAGCGTTTCAAGACTTGGGACGTACAGGGAATTTTTTAGAATTCTCAAAAATACCCTGCAAATTCAAGGGTTCAGGGGTTCTGTAGCAAGACTTGGGACGTACAGGTAGGAAAGCGATTCTAGTTTTGAGGCGCCTCAAAACTAGACTTGGGACGTACAGGTAGGAAAGCGATTCTAGTTTTGAGGCGCCTCAAAACTAGACTTGGGATGTACAGGTAGGAAAGCGATTCTAGTTTTGAGGCGCCTCAAAACTAGACTTGGGACGTACAGGTAGGAAAGCGATTCTAGTTTTGAGGCGCCTCAAAACTAGACTTGGGACGTACAGGTAGGAAAGCGAGGGCATGGCGCTGACGGTGGTGCTGGGCGACCCACTGAGGGCGTTGCTGCTGACGTCCCTGGTGGGAAGAATGGGGTGCGAGGGTGGCGGCGGGGGGTGTGAATAAGAGTGTTGGGTTTGACACAGCAGTGGCTAGGACATGCTGCTGGCGAGGGTTAGGCGCTGACTGTGGTGCTGGGTGCCTCACTGAGGGAGCAGCTGCTGACGTCCCTGGTGGGGAAGAATGGGGTGCGAGGGATCGAGGTGTATTTTGAGTCGATTTTTGAGTCGACTCAAAAATCGACTCATTACACACGTGAGGGATAGGGGGTTGGGAAGGTGTTGAGTTAATGGGGGATGGGTTGCGGTGTGGGGGTCGAGGGTGTGAGTGATTCCACTGCAGCTGGCGCCGTAATATTCACACAGCACATCGCATTTGAGCTTAGTTTTGAGACGTCTCAAAACTAAGAAATCCCACCAGACCGCGTTCAACCTTTCTGAATGGTTGACCCTGAGGCGAGTTTGTAGAACTTGTTACACGCCCTAATATTCACGCAGCACATCGCATTCGACCTTAGTTTTGGGACGACTCAAAACTGATTACACTGCAGCTGCCACAGAAATATTCACACAGTATATCGCATCTATAATACTTATCAAAGGGCGTTGAAAAGAGCTTAACGGCAGGAACGGCAGAGCTGATAGGGATCTCCTATATCGCGTATATGGCAAAACGGAACTGCTTACAGCGTGTACAGGGAGCCACAGGAGGAGAGGCTGGAAGGGAGGGGGCCTGTGAGCGCATTGAAAGAGAGGTCGCTGGGGGAGACACAGGGGGGGTGGGGGAGAATGCAGGGAGAATGAGTGTAGTTTTGAGGCGCCTCAAAAAAAGAGGCTGGAAGGGAGGGGGCCTGTGAGAGCATTGAAAGAGAGGTCGCTGGGGGAGACACAGGGGGGGGTGGGGGAGACACAGGGGGGGGGGTGGGGGAGACACAGGGGGGGGTGGGGGAGACACAGGGGGGGTGGGGGAGACACAGGGGGGGGGATGGGGGAGACACAGGGGGTTGATGGGGGAGAAAGCAGGGAGAATGAGTGAGTGCGGCAGAACGAAGGGCAGGAGAGGATGGAGGGAGGGGCCCCGTGAGGGCGTTGGAAGAGACGTCACAGGGAGAGAGACACGAGGGGGATGGGGGAGAATTAGAGGGGCTTGAGTGAGGTAGGTAGAAGGCCAGGCGGTGAGGAAGGGAGGGGCCCGTGAGAATATGAAAGGGCAATCTGCTGGGAGAGACACAAGTGGCACGTTTGAGTATACGTGGCAGGCACAATGAGTGTACTCAAACATGCCCCTTGTGTATGCAATGAGTATACATGTTTGAGACTTGCGTGAGGGAGCCACCAGAGTGGAAGGAGGGAGAAGCTCACATGGAATTGAGCGCGGGCTTGTCAGCGAATGCATCCGGGATGGCTCCGGACAGGCGGTTGCGAGACAAGTCCCTGGGAGAGAAGAGAGGTTTAGGGGGGTTGGGGAGGAGAGGGGCCAAGGAAGGGCGAGGGAGCGCAGGTTGGAGGACAAGTACGGAGTGGCAATAGACAGGCAATTGCAGGTTCTTACTTAGGTTTCTCAGGCAGAGTGGCACTAGACAGACAGTTGCAAGTAACAAGGGGGAGCAGGTAAAAAGGGGGATGGGGAAGGGAAGAAGGCGGAAGGGGTGGAAAAAGCAGGGAGAAAAAGCTTCTATAGTGCACACAGAATGGAGTGGTGACAACATCAACGGCACTCACAGTATCTGCAGGTGCTTGAGCTGACCCATGGTCGCAGGTAGGGGGCCGGACAGGGAGTTGTTGCTCAGAGAGCTGTGGCCAGGGGAAATGGAGGGATGGAGAAAGGCACAAGCGAGAAGGAGTGTGTACTCTGAGATTCACTTCACGCGGGTTGCAACTTGCTTCACCCACCCACGTGCTCATGGAGCGGGGAAGGATGGGGCTGTTGCTGCTGGGGCTGTCGCTGCTGGGGAAGTCATGGGGTTGCCACTACTGGGGCGCGAGGAAGCTATCAGAGGCCGCTGCTATCCTGTCTGGCAGGTGGCTATCCCGTCTAGCAGGTGGCCAACCTGTCTGGCAGGTGGCTATCCTGTCCGGCAGGTGGCTATCCTGTCCGGCAGGTGGCTATCCTGTCTGGAAGGTGGCCATCCTGACAGGGAGTGAGTACTACTGAGAGACCCGCCATCAGAGGTAGACGGTGGAAGTGAGAAGGGCTTCTCACAGGAATGCGAGGCGGGGCAGCTGGCCGATGGTGGGGGGGATGGCGCCTGACAGCAGGTTGTGGCTCGCAATGCTGGAAAGGGGCCGTGGGGAGAGGAAAGGCAGGTCGGAAACAGAGTAGGAAGCATGGTTGATGTGCTGGCGTAGACGAGAGCACTGAGCACGAGGTGAATGTTGAGTCGAATCGAAAGGTAGACTTGGTTGGCACGACCGAGAAAAGCATCGCACGGGCTACATGGGGTGCTCTCACAGGTAGACGAGAGCACTGAGCGCGGAGACGGATTCAGGGATGAGCCCACTGAGCACGTTGGAGTCGAGGAACCTGCCATGGGAGGATGGTGGGACAGGGGATGCTTGTAGTGAGGGAGGGCGCGGGAGTACTGAGAGTGGAAACAGATGCAGGGATGGGCCCACTGAGCACGTTGGAGTCGAGGAACCTGCCATGGGAGGATGGTGGGACAGGGGATGCTTGTAGTGAGGGAGGGCGCGGGAGTACTGAGAGTGGAAACAGATGCAGGGATGGGCCCACTGAGCACGTTGGAGTCGAGGAACCTGCCATGGGAGGATGGGGTTGGGGTAAGGGATGGTGGCATGTGTGATAGGGTGATGCGACATGCATGACGTGTTGTGTGTTTCAATGCATGTTACAATGCACGTTCGAGCGCATGTTTCAACACATGTTTCAACACATGTTTCAATGCATCTTGCATGCATGGTACCATGCAGGAAGGATGTTTTCGGCACTGGGATGAGATGGCACGACATGATACCCCTTGCAACAGCTATCCAAGGTGCAGAAACCCCAGACACATGCCTTGCAACCGCCGTTCACGAACGAATAAAAAGGGGGGCGCGCAGCAGGCTCGCATGCAGACATGGGCAGGGGCCGAGCCGAGCCGAGCCCGAGCCAGGTCGAGCCGGTCACGAAAATTTGGCGACTCGGCCAGACCAAACAGGGTCGAGCCGGGGGCCGGCTCGGTTTCGAGCCAGCTCGACAAGTATGGATTTACGGGGGGCCAAAAGGGAGCGCCCATAGAGAGGAGCATTGGCTGGGCAATGTTCCTTGTATTGGGAATCGGGTTTAGGCGGCGGCTGGATCCGTGCCAGCAAGGCCCAGGGCTCGAAATCGAGCCCGGCTCAGCCCGGCTCGGCTTGAGCCGGGCTGGTCATGGAAAAAGAAAAAGAGAGGCTCAGCTCGCCTCCGGCTCGGCCATAAGCCCATATCTACTCACATGTACCGGAGGCGATCTATGCGGCCAATGGAAGCAGGGATGAAGCCCGACAGCCGGTTGTTGCTCAGGTAGCTGCATGTGGTAACCACATAGCCAGGGTTCACAGCAGGGTGGGACGAGGAGGGTTTGGGTCGGAGAGGAATGGAATGACCCCGACCTGGCGGTTGATGCTAGGGTAGGTGGTGGTGCGTGCGTGAGCCAAAGGGCACTAGTGGAGGGCCACAATACGACACTGACAGCCAGTGGAGGGCACAAAACGACACTGACAGCCGGTGGAGGCCGCGAAAGACACGCTGGGAGGTGGTTGTGTGAGCAAAGGAGGGCACTGACAGCCAGTTGAGGTTGTAGTTGTTGCCGATCTGTGGGGGGATTGCTCCTGAGAGGAGGTTGTTACGCAGATCGCTGCGAGGCACACAGTAGGATTGGGATGCATGGTGGTGTGATGTGAAGTGTGGCAGGAACGTTTTCTGAGGTCCCGAAAAAATCGTCACACAGTAGGATGGGGGATGGACGGTGCAGAGGGGTGGAACATGGCAGGAATGTGGCAACTAAGCCAGCATATACCTCTCCCATAATGTTTTCAAAACGCACGGGCGGTGGCAGGATGATTGGGAGACTTCAAAAATATGGATATGGGGGAATGGGCTGTGAGTGAGACGCACATTCTGAGTGCCATGAAAGCGAGTAGCTTCGGAATGAGGAGCAGAACAGCAGTGATGGGTTGAGACGGAGAGAGGCAAGGCCGAGGCTCACATGTACTGCAGAGCTTGTAACGCGGATATCTGTGGGGGAATGGCCCCTGACAGGTCGTTAGACGCGAGTGAGCTGAGGGGGAAAGGGGGGAGAGAGAGAGAGGGATGGGAGAAGAGAGAGGAGAGTGAAAAGGGATGGGAGAAGAGAGAGGAGAGTGAAAAGGGAGGGGAGAAGATGGGGGAGAGTGAAGAGGGAGGGGAGAAGAGGGGGGAGGGTGAAGAGGGAGGGGAGAAGAGGGGGGAGGGTGAAGAGGGAGGGGAGAAGAGGGGGGAGGGTGAAGAGGGAGGGGAGAAGAGGGGGGAGGGTGAAGAGGGATGGGAGAAGAGGGGGGAGGGTGAAGAGGGATGGGAGAAGAGGAGGGGAGCGAAGAGGGAGGAGATCGAAGAGGGAGGAGAGCGAAGAGGGAGGCATGGGGGAGGGAGTACAGAGTGCAAGCGAAGGGCTTCATCCATGGGGATGCAAGAGGGTAAGTACGTGCATGCAGGCGGCCTAACAGGGCGAGGTGAAGTGAAGCTAGCAATGCTAGCCCGAGGAAGTGGAGATAGATGCAGGAGATTAAGGGAACAACGGGAAGGAGCATAGATAGGGTAGGAGCATAGATAGGGTAGGAGCATAGATAGGGAAAAGGGTGCGAGGAGTGGAGAAGACTGAAGGGGAAAGTCACAGTGTGTAGGAGAAGACTGAAGGGGAAAGTCACAGTGTGTAGGAGAAGACTGAAGGGGAAAGTCACAGTGTGTAGGAGAAGCGTAAAGGGGAGCTCGCTTGGAGGGTGCAGAGAGGAGAGGAGGAGTGATGGAGAGCAAATCGCAAGTAGGAGAGAGGCCAGAGAGGAAGGGGTTGCGGGAGGGAATGGGTGAGATGATTGCGAGGTTGGGAGGTGAGAGAGATGTGAGAGAGATGTGAGAGATATGTGAGAGGGTGCTTACAGGTAGGAGAGGGCAGAGAGCGAGGAGATGAGGGAGGGGATGGGCCCTGAGAGGTGATTTCCATCCAAGCGCCTGCAGGATTCAGGGCAATAAAGAAACCAGATCAGGCGAACTCAACAATTGGCACGTGGTGATAGAGGGGTTTGGGCTAGGGAAACACATGGCTACACTCAACAGCATTTCAAGGAAGCAAAGAGGGAGGGAGGGTCACTCACAGCATCTCCAGCAGCGGCAACTTGCCAATCCCTGGGGGGAGTGGGCCGGAGAGATCGTTGTCAGCTAGGCTCCTGGGAGACAGAGAAATAGGGATAGAGGAAACAGCAGGAGTTGTGTTTTGTGGAGTATGGGTGGAGTTTGGGTGTAGTTTGGGTGGAGTTTGGGTGGAGTTTGGGTGGAGTTTGGGTGGAGTTTGGGTGGAGTTTGGGTGGAGTCTATTTTTGAGGCGCCTCAAAAATAGACTCCTCTAGTTTGGGTGGAGTTTGGGTGGAGTAAATGAGCAGTAAGCAGAGAGAAAAGTGAGGCGCAATATTGAGGGCACTAAACACTCACAGTTCTTGCACAGCAGTCAGCTTAGTGACGGCTGCAGGGAAGCTGCCCCTGATGTGAGATCCCCTCGTCCCTCACCTCGCCCCCTCTCCTCGCCCCGTGCCATATACTGCTTGGCTGGACACTCACAGCTCTTGCAGAGCAGTCAGCTTCGTGACGGCTGCAGGGAAGCTGCCGCTGATGCGAAATCCCCTCGTCCCTCACCTCGCCCCCTCTCCTCACCCCGTGCCATATACTGCTTGGCTGGACACTCACAGCTCTTGCAGAGCAGTCAGCTTCGTGACGGCTGCAGGGAAGCTGCCGCTGATGTGAAATCCCCTCGTCCCTCACCTCGCCCCCTCTCCTCGCCCCGTGCCATATACTGCTTGGCTGGACACTCACAGCTCTTGCAGAGCAGTCAGCTTAGTGACAGCTGCAGGGAAGCTGCCGCTGATGTGAAATCCCCTCGTCCCTCACCTCGCCCCCTCTCCTCGCCCCGTGCCATATACTGCTTGGCTGGACACTCACAGCTCTTGCAGAGCAGTCAGCTTGGTGACGGCTGCAGGGAAGCTGCCGCTGATGTGAGATTCCCTCGTCCCTCACCTCGCCCCCTCTCCTCGCCCCGTGCCATATACTGCTTGGCTGGACACTCACAGCTCTTGCAGAGCAGTCAGCTTGGTGACGGCTGCAGGGAAGCTGCCGCTGATGTGAGATCCCCTCGCCCCTCACCTCGCCCCCTCTCCTCGCCCCGTGCCATATACTGCTTGGCTGGACACTCACAGCTCTTGCAGAGCAGTCAGCTTCGTGATGGCTGCAGGGAAGCTGCCGCTGATGTGAGATCCCCTCGTCCCTCACCTCGCCCCCTCTCCTCGCCCCGTGCCATATACTGCTTGGCTGGACACTCACAGCTCTTGCAGAGCAGTCAGCTTCGTGATGGCTGCAGGGAAGCTGCCGCTGATGTGAGATCCCCTCGTCCCTCACCTCGCCCCCTCTCCTCGCCCCGTGCCATATACTGCTTGGCTGGACACTCACAGCTCTTGCAGAGCAGTCAGCTTCGTGACGGCTGCAGGGAAGCTGCCGCTGATGTGAGATTCCCTCGTCCCTCACCTCGCCCCCTCTCCTCGCCCCGTGCCATATACTGCTTGGCTGGACACTCACAGCTCTTGCAGAGCAGTCAGCTTAGTGACGGCTGCAGGGAAGCTGCCGCTGATGGCATTGCCGCCCAAAAATCTGGGGGAGGGAGACGGTGGCAGGGGGGAACGTGGAGGATAGGCGAGGACAGTGTTCTACAAGCCTGCTGCCACGTATGGCTAAAACCACCACCAGGTGGTGCTCCCTAAAGGGAGACGGTGATAGGGGGAAACGTGGAGGATAGATAAGGCGTGAAAGGTGATGGGTCGGGAGAGGGGAGGTGGTGGGAGAGAGAGTTGGATGGGGGAAGAGGAAATGGGAATGCGGACTGTTGAGTCGGCTTCATTCAATTCAAGTGCTGGTTCTGAGATGGACTGGCGAAAGAGAGAGATGAGAAAGTGATGGTTCTGGTTAACACAGGAGAAAGAGAGAGAAAAGGTGAAAGAGAAAGAGAGCAACCGAGCTGGAAGAAAGACGAGTTGGGAACGCGGAGGGAGGAAGATGGAGACGTGAAGAGCGGGCAATGGGCGGTAGAGGGAAGATGCAGAGGTGTGGCGGGCCGTACAGGGCAGAGAGTGTTGAGCTGAGCTGGGCGAGCGAAGACGGTATGCTGGTCACATTGTTGCCCACCCACCTGAGCTCACACACCACAAGCATGCACCAGCCAAAGATGAAATCAGCAGCAAAACTCTCTTCCTTTCTCCTAAAGAGACTCTCTCATTGGCTCGGCAGGGGGGCTTTTGGAACAAGGGCGAGGGAGGGTTCGTGGTGAGGACTAGGGTCAGATCAGAGCCTAGGGAAGGATAGGACGAGATGATTTTTTAGGCGCCTTAAAAATCGTCGGATCAGATTTTTTTTATTTTTGAGGCGCCTAAAAAATGGTCAGATGAGAGCCTAGGGAAGGATGGGACGAGATGGTAAACATGGGGATGATATCCCCCACCTCAGAGCGGGCTCATTGCGTCTGACAGGAGGACATCGTTATGTGCCTTCAGAGGGAGTGCTTACAGCGAGGTGAGTGCAGTGAGGTTGGCGATTGACTCTGGCAGAGGCCCGGTCACTCCCCACAAGGACCTGAGAGAAGGGAACGACAAGCCATGCCATGCCACGTCATCCCATGCCACGTCATTCAGCGCCAGATCACAGCAACAAGAGGGATCATGTCAGAAAGAGTGAGGGAAGGGAAGAGATGAAACGAGAGTGAGCTTAGGAAGCGCTTTTGTTTTGAGTCGACTTTTGAGGCGCCTCAAAAATCGACTCAAAAGCGCTTTTGACCCGACTCAGAAAGAGTGAGGGAAGGGAAGAGATGAGACGAGAGTGAGCTTAGGAAACGGGAAACGGAGGGCAGGGAGGAGCGTGGGAAGATACGCCAGAATCCCCTTAAAAGCACTCTCTCTTGCGTCAGTCAGCGCTACAGTGCCCTGCACATTTCCCCCCTTACAAGAGTCGGGCCCTATCCAATAAGTCCGGGACGACTCATACAGCCACTAATGCAAGGGGCGAGGGCTCACAGCGTGACTAAAGCAGCGAATGCGGGGGGGCGCAGGGTAACCGCCACTCACAGCGTAACAACGCGGCCCTGGTCGTCGCAGGAGACCCCGAAGATGACGTTGCAGTTGTCCCTGGACCGCCAGTACACCTTGGGGCTGCGCTGCGGGTTGGTGAAATTGAGCTCCTCCCTCAGCCGCAGCAGCGCTTGCCCTGGCGGCATGGGCACACGAGAGGGTAATGCGGAGCGCCGGGAGCGGGACAGGGCAGTCGTTTTCCAAGTCATGGAGTTTTTACCCGGGATAGATCCGCTAGTTATGGTCCAGGACGGATCTGCTAGTGTGTAGAGCTTACCCGGGACTCCACGCCTATGTCACGCGGAAAGAGCCTGCTGACAGGAATCAGACGCAGTTTTCCCGTTTAAGGCAGCGGGACCCGAACTTGTCCGAGACGCTGCAATGCGTCGCAGGCTACTGGACAAATGATTCACAGAAAGCTTCACGGAATGTTAATACGAGCCTACACGCGACGGGGTGGCCCTCGCACGGAACAGGCAGACAGCAGTTTCTTTTCCTGCACGCGTATGGCTTCAGGCGGAAAAAGCGTAGCTCGCGGAGACTATCAAATCGCGAGAGCCAGGAGATACGGCGAAGCAGAGAGAACGAGAATCGAATCTCTCGTTAGACTCACAGTCTGCTAGAGCGACGGAGCGCGCGGCGGTCACTGGGCAGAGGGTCGCGAGAATCGCAACAACTCCGACGAGAAACGAGACGACTTTGGCGGGTTGGGCGTGTGAGAACATTGCGCGTGGGGATATGTTCCCTAAGCCGCCATTTTGGCGTGGCGACTCGGAGCTACGAGCCATCGAAGGAGGAATGCCCATATCGGGCCCTCCTTCCCCTCCACTGGCTCACCACCCCCCAAGGCCTTCGCTCCTTAGTCCTCGTTCCTAGGAGCGTCTGCTCGAAGCTTAGACGACGACTTCCCCGCAACGCAAGTCGCTCACAAAAGCACTTATCGACCTGGGAATATTTCGCGTATGAGGAAGATCCCTCCCAACCAATGTAGGCGAGGGAGGTGCTGCCAAGCGAAACGGCGTGGGGGGAACTCCAAGGCCTTTCTTCCCAGTAGTGTACGGCCCAAGGGAACTCAGAATAGGACATTACAGTGCGGCTCAAAGAATTTCAGAACGGTACAGGGCTTTACAGACTTGTGGGGCTCTTTCCAACCAACATGCAGGAGCACAAACATCGAACCTGTCAGTCAGAGCTGAAGCACCTCCAGCCAAATCTCTGCTGGGGCCGAACCATAACCACCTGGCGCTTCGGCTCGGCTAAATCAGGCCTGGCTGAAGTTGGCGGCTGAGCCTCGCAGAGTGGCTCGATGAACTGACCAAACTCTGCCCCACGTTGACGAGCCTACGTGGCGATTTTCCGCTGGTTTTGATGCGGAGACGGGAGGCTCTGCCAGACCACCTGACCTACCGACACGGTTCGGTCAGGGTATCTGGTAGTCGAAAAGGACAAAAAACTAATAACGCATAGGGTTCGTCTTGTGCTGTACTGAATACAGCATACAAGCAGTATTTTGACTACCGTACTATGAGGGGGCATTTACTTTAGCATGAAGCCATGCACGTCCTCTATGGGAAATTCGTGGTGTAACAATTTTTAAAATATTTATTTATAATATATGTATTATATACAAGAACGTGCAATATACTGGAGTAAAACTCGAAGCATACTCGATATATTTCATTGTTTTTCTTTCACTCATATGTGATGATAACACACACTTTGATATAACGTGATTCTGTTCCCCTCCCCATCCCATTGGAACATGTGCCATGCCATGTCTTTGTGCTCCATTGCGGGCATATGTTGATATCCTCACTTCGTAATGCATCATAGCATTATTCAAATGGTGGAGACTGTTGAAGGATGGGAACATTGATTTTGCCATGGGATGGGTTCATAATAATGCTCTCAAGTCACACACTCTCCTAGGGCTTGATGTTTCATTCCCTCACTTTCATGAGACTGTATTACATGTGGCGATGCAAATGGTAAGCATCCTTGATGCGACTCCACCTTCAACCGAGTATTCTGGTTGGGGATGGGGTTTGGACGCGCCTTGTCTTTGAAGTCGTGCAGTTTCGCAATGCCCATTTCCGTGTGGGTGCCCCACATTGCCGCCATGCTCAAACAAGCATGAACCTACCGAACGACACGTTGGGCAGCCCGTGCGACGAAGGCTGTTCGGCGACCAAACCATGTGTGCGACGCATCTACGTTCGGGAAGGCTTTGGGGGCTTCCGCGGCTGGACGTAGCTTTGGCAACCATAGGCATTCATCGCACCCAGCTTGGCTCGTTTCCTCCCCATACCGCGCCATTGTTAGGTGAGTCACCTACGTGACCTTACCATGGCTAGCCATGGCGGACCTAGTCTTTGGCCACTCCACTTCCTCAGACTAGAAGAAGTCCTTGCCACCTTCTCGCTCGAAAGCTAAAATTGGGAAACTATCCTCGTGGCAGGTTTTGCAAGAGCTAAAACTGGGATTCCATCATTGAGGTAGCGTCAGTTGAGCTAGAAGTTGTGAATCCATCAAGCGATCATGAGTGGTCGATTCTTGACTGGTTATGCTTCAGCTCCTGTTTCACCTCAAGTTAGTCGGCAATCATCTCCTGCTCTAAGCGACCATGATTCGTAAGGGTTTAGCTTACATCACCTTTTGATACTTGAGGCCGAATCTAGTGTTTTCAGTTACTCTATTGCATCGGTAGAAGACAGGGAAATGACACAGATTTCGTTTCATCCCTGTTCTCAGGTATTTGTCGGAGCTCTTGTCCGAGAGGCAGAAGCTTAGTCCGTTCATGCAAGTTTTACCGATTTGTAGCCGCCTGATAAATCAAGGTAGGCTGAAATACGTTTGTAGCGAATCTGGATCACGTTTGGCATGGCGGGTCTTTTGCTTACTCAACGGCTTGTGTGACCTGCAGAAATTGCTCGAGTCACATCCCTCGTTGGCGCGCAAGTGTTTATGGACCATGACTCGATCGAGCATTCGCCTCCAATGTCCCATCAACCTCACTCGTCTCATCAGCCAATCTCGTCTCACCAGCCACATTCATCGCATCAGGCTCTCTCTCATCCTCCTCATCCACCACATCAGTCTCATTCATCCCATCAAACACATATCTCGCATCAGTCTCACCAGATTCGGCCGTCATCTAGTGGATCGCCGTTTGATTCTGGAACATGGGCTCCGATGCCATCTGAGGTTGGGGTAAGTTTGGATATTTAGCAACTTTCTTTCTAGACGACAGCACTTCGTGGCTGACCTGAGCCTCCGGCTTCCATGCTTAATGTGCAGCCATCGTCGTCTCTCTTCCTGATGCAACCCACGAGCCAACCGTCAGCTTCGGGAACCCTTGTAGGCTGGACGGCTCAGCCTGGCGCTGCTCCGATTGTAAAAAAGACGAGCCGTTTGGAGGTTCCTGTGGATAAATATCCGACATTTAACTTCGTCGGAAGAATCTTAGGGCCACGAGGGAATTCGCTGAAACGAGTTGAAGCCCAGACAGGCTGTCGTGTGCTCATTCGCGGTCGTGGATCGATAAAGGACGCTGGCAAGGTATGGCCCTTTTCGATCGCTTGCGAAAGTTGACGCATTCTTCCATGTGCTTTTTCAAGCTGTCTTCTTCGCTTATCCGACGCAGGAGGAGAAGATGCGAGACAAGCCTGGATTCGAACATCTGAACGAGCCTCTGCATGTTATCGTCGAAGCGGAGCTCCCTGCCAATGTTGTTGACGCGCAGCTTGCTCAAGCTTGCGAAATCCTTCAGGAGCTTCTGAGGCCCGTGGTGAGTGATTCTGCTTATGAATTCGTAAAGATTTATCAGCATCAGTGAAATCAGGTGCGAAATCAATGCCGCATTCCCCTTCTTTTCAGGACGAAACCCATGATGTGGTCAAGCGTGCACAACTTCGTGAATTAGCCATTCTAAACGGAACTCTCCGGGACGACCTGGGAGCTCACAGTTTGTTTTCAGGGTCCCCATTGCCCTTTGGTGACGTGGGACTGAAGAGAGCTAAAACTCGGCGATAGCGAGTACTGAACGCGACAGCTGAGATTAGCACGCACAAGGTTGGTCCTGGAGGTTTGAGTTCTTGCTTAGAACTATTTCGCTGAGTCAGTTAGGTAAGGTCTGCACCTCCACATCCCCCTAGTTTCTGTGTCGCCCCACGCGTCCCACTTAGTTGTTCAGGGTTCCATCGAATATAGATATAGGGCGTCCTGGAGATTTTCGACCTGTATTGCTCTCTATGGAAGGAGTTATTTTCTTTCAGTTTAACCAATGCGGGTCGCTTGCTGTCGTTTCCATCATTTCGTCCACCTTTGGATGGGGAAAGGGGAGGGGGGAACGGGGAGGGGGGGAGGGGGTTGGTTTTGGGGGGATGTTCGGGGACTCAGCCCACAATGGTAAGTGTGTGTGGTTTGTGTTTTTTACCTTGGTCTTTGAGGCCCCAAGACCCCCCTCGTTCTGAGTTCAAGTGAATGAGCACCCTTGAAGCTCTCTTATCCCAAACGCCTTGAGCGTTTAGTTGCTACATCAAGGGTATCATCCTTCCCGGTGACTTGGTTCTCCTGATTGGTGGGGGCGCATGCCGGCTTCTGACTAATGGGTACTGGTGCTTCCTGACCAACTAACGACTACTACTAATCCTACTGACTGAATGGTATGAGTAACTGACCTTTGTCTGTGTCAAGCACGTCCTTCTGGAGCAGGTTCTGACCTTTCTCGTTGTTGCAATGTGCAGGCTGACCCGGATTTTCCTGTTTGGCAATGCGTATCTTCTGTTCTGGACGACTAAGTTTACATGCCACGGTTCAAGGGATTACCTCATGAAGCCATCAATCAGGTATGAGGCCGTTTCTAAGGTTAATCCAACCCATGTTGGGACAGCCTCATAAGTTGACCTGACATCTGCTTTTTTCCATTGCCAGGAGTAAATGTTGGAACTAAGTGGAGTGGAGCAAAGGATAGCTACTTCTGGCAGCCAATTTAGTTTGAAGCAAGGCAGCAATCTTCGGCCAGGTCACTTGGATTGGCATGAGCTTCCCTGCACTAGGCGATTGTCACAATTCCCAATATCCTCACCCACGTGTTTCCTAATTTTTAAGAGAGTGTCTTGGCTGCACAACATTGGTTTGTTATACAGCCACAAGTTGGGTTCTCAGAGCCATCACAGAATTCAGTTAGGATGGTAGCATTGAAACAATGATAGACGTTGAGCATTATGTAATTTTTTGAAAGCGTGTAACACTTTCTAAAAAATGTGTATTGTGAAAGTGTAGCGAGGGCCAACGCAGCAAGGTCAGCGTCGAAGCGCTACTCACCCTCTTTTGCCTACAAAAGAGGGACGTGAGGCCATTCGACCTCACCCACGTTCTTCATTTCTAGTTCCAGTTTCGTTTTCCCCACCCACCCACCCTATTGGACGGTGTAGTCTATTGGACGAGAACCATGTACTGTAGCCCATATGAAATGAAGCACGCTGCCTTTGCCAAGGTGACCCAAGCAAGCTTTCACAATACCACTAACAGTGAAAGCAAATACAGTGTCACCAGCAGGCAGGAGGGAGGACAAAAGCATATGGTCTGGACTCTGCTCGATTGTGAGGGGAAGCTTGAACCCCTCGACCCTGCAGTGTGGCCACAAGCACATCTTCAAACGCCCGCGCCTGCATTAGATGGCGACGGAATGGCAATCGCGACAGCCTTGTGAATGTTGGAGGAATGCAATGCAAACTGAAGCTCTAATTACTTCCATGCACTATTTATGATAGGTGTGCGCACGCCTTTGGCTGGCATAGTAATCTGGAATGTACCCACCTGACGGACAACTACTGGATCTTTTCCAGGAGAGAGAGGAGCTGTCAGAACAGTGAGGAGACCATTGCGGTTGCCAAATACAATGTCTGTCAGGCACCGGTCCCCAACCTGCCAGTGATGGGAGGTGTGACAGGGTTAATGATTTTTGAGGCGCCTCAAAAATTGGTGTAACAGGGTTAATGGTTGCGACTGAACATTCAATGAAGCTACATGCGATACCTGGAGCAATGGTGGAAGCTACGTTGTCCAGGAAAGAACTAGAGGCTCTATGCAGAGGCTCAGGGGTCTAGGCTCTGTTGAGACCCTGACTGGCATTCAGCTGCAATCTCAGACTAATCACTCACCAGAACCATCTCATCTGCCTTGCATCCAAAATGTGCCTCCAGCTCTGCTGCGCCCCCGCCCGGTTTCTTCTCTGTGTGGCGAATCACAGGCACCTTGAGTGCCTGTTCCATTGCTGCTGCCAAGCTCCCATCAGGGTCGTACTGCTTCAGCCCTGAGCTGGAGGGCAAGTTGGAATCCATAAGGACGGGAAACTTAGGAGCTAGGAAAGCAATGACAGGACGTCAAGAATCTGGATCAGCGTAAGCCCGGGTACCACTTTGAACCTTTTCAGCGATTTGGTCCTCGCGAAACCCCCGACATGTTTCGGTAGTTTTCACAACACTTTTCCAGCTGGCCGAAATCTGGGGCTTTCATACATATTAGGTTTGGTGCTCAATTCATGCCATGCGGTACTCGGGCTTTAACACTTTTCCATGCCAGCCCATGCTCCCCGCCGTCCGTTCACCCATACACCCATACACCATTCCAGTGACCAACCTGCAGAATTGCTCAGAATGGCAATGCCTTGAGAGCCGAATGTCTTCAAGCACACATCCAGGGAAGCCGTCAGGCCGTCATCCACCTGAATTGGTAGGGAGCCACATGTGGGTTGTATGAGCAGATGAGGATGGGTTGAAGCAGGGAAGGCGGATGAAAACATGGTGGAGTTAAGAGTAGAATGGCCAGAGGGCGGGATGTGGGGGGGGGGGGGGGGGGGGGGGGAGGAAGAGAAATCATCAGCTAACCAAAGAGACTAGGCAAGGTTTGGTAAATTGGATGAAAAGCTGATCACAGGGAGATGTGAATGACATTTGTATAGCTAAGTCACCTGCATGGCGTACGGATGTGTGAGTGTGTTGTCCTTATCAAACACCACTGCCTTGAATCCCGCCGCATGGAGAGCCTTCCAATCTATCCACCTGCTTCAGGCAACGGACAACCATGGGACGAAAATGAAAATGAGTTCCGTTGGTTTTTTTTTCCATTTCTCAGAAACCAACTCAGCTCACATGGTACGGAAATGAAAATGCAGGAAAGTAGTCGATCGGCAAAAAGAAACGTCTTCCTAGATTACTGGATTTCCGGCTTACCTGATATCAGGCACCGACACGTGCGGAATGGCGAGGCTTGGATTCGAAACGGCTACGCTGGCCACTGCCGTGATCCCTTGCAGGTTGAAACTCTGCCCGAGCTTGGCCCAGAGGCTAGGCGAATGAGCTTCGGACGCCGAGGCTGATCCTTCCGAACCACCCTTTTCCGAAGCAGGCGCCTCTCCCGAAGCTCTGGTTCGGAAATTCCTACATGGTGGACTTTCAGCACTCCGAGCAGGCGATTGAGACATTTCGACAGCAGTTCGTAACGGCCGGGACGAACGCGACTGGGACGAGCCTAGCCGCCGGAACTTATGAAATTGACGGCAAGCCGGGTGGCCGTAGGACTTGGCTTGGAGAGCTCTGATCGGCACCCGAGAGGCCAGCAGGGAGGATCCGGCGCAGGACACGGACGACAATATCGATGCTATCGATGCCATACGACTTGGAGGAGGGATGCCGCGCCACACAGGGCTGCAGCAAGACAAATCCGAGTGCCTAAACCAGGTACGCGCGGTGCGAAACAACCTAACGCGAGGCACTGCCTGACATACTGGAATGAGCGGACCAAGAGTCAATCATTCCATTAACGCGTACAGTTTTCTGCACTGAACGCGCGAGGACAAGCTTTTAGAGTTCACCAAGCAATACACCACCACCAGGTTGCCGGGCTTCGCGACGTTGCGACATCGCGAAGGATGACGGGCTCATCGGGTAACCCGAATAAACTTCATCGTACCCTTCTCAAGCTGTCTGCCATGTGGCTACCACAGAGACTCTACAATCTCCAAGCGATAGAAAAATACCTCAAAATGCTCATTTGAGCAAATGCTTCCTTATTCATTGCATAAAATCTCCTAGCACCTGACATCCTTAGACAGAATTGTCGACAACATGGTGAGGCCGCAGATGGCATAGGAAGCTAGGCCAGCTAATGGCAGCATTGCAGCAGCTATGGTTATCTAAAAGGGAATGGAATGGCCGAGTTGAGTTCTAGATATGAGCATCTCACTGCTCCAAGAATCCGCTCTGGCAATTCATCCTCCGTTTCTCCCTGCAGGCAACAAGACGAACAATGAGCAACGGACAAGTCAGAAATTTGAAACAGGTCACAGGCATGTGGAAAAAAACCCGTTGCGGAAAACCAACGACCACATATGAGAATTTAAAAGAGAAGCCATACCTTGAGGTAGAACGCCATGTCGACGACAAGGTTTGTGATGTAGCCAAAGACCATGCCCATGATGCCCCGCACGACCGATGACGATGCCATGTTCACATCAACCTGCATGCAAGCATGGGTGAAGGCGATGTGATTGGAACGAGGTAGGCAGCGAGGAGAGAGGTTTGTGATGGAGCCAAGACCATGCCCATGATGCCCCCCACCGTGGATGATGATGCCATGCTCACATCCACCTGATAGGGTGCATGGGAGAGGAGGGAGTGTGTTTGGAAGAGGCTCAAAACATCACAGCAATACTGCTCGCACCACTGATCATGATGATGCCATGCTCACATCCACCTGATGAGCATGGGGAGAGGAGCGAGGGATGTGTATGTATGTCAACAAAAAAACACATCACAGCAATACAGCGTACACCTCTGATGATGGTGCCATGCTCACATCCCCCTGATTGGGTGCATGGGAGGAGGAGGGGGTGCACTTGGAAGCGCCTTTGGAGTGGCACCGCCTTTGAAGTACTCCTCGGTGGAATGGTAAGCTGTCTCCATAACCTTACCCATGAGCACGTTGTGGATCTACATCCCATCCCAGCACACTGCCTACATAACAGCATGCATCAGCTTGCATCCCACATGCGCACCTCAAAGTACTCCTCGGTGGAATGATAGGCCGTCTCCATGACCTGCCCCATGAGCACGTTGTGCGACCCCACCGCCTGCTTCACTAGCCACGAGCCCTGGAAATGTTTGGAAGAGAATGCACGAGGGCAGGTGGGGAGTTCGGAATAGACGGGGGGACAGGGAAAGAGAGTTGGTTTACGGACACGGGCACAAGAACAGGATATTACACATGGCATGGGCGGGACACACACGACACGGCCTTACCTCTGGTGCTGACAGCAGCAGGGAAGTGGAGCAAGGAGGGTAGGCCGGGTACATGAGAGGACTAGCAGGGGAGCTGTTCCCTACCCCTGGTACCGATGGCAACAAGGACAGCCGGTTGTTGCGGTACGAGTCGTCGGAGCCCAGGAAGCGGTGCATGGAGGGCAGATCGAGCGCATGGCGCGAGGTTTACTACAGGGATGTGGCATTCATTCCTCACCTTGGGGACGGAGGGCAGCAAAGACAACCGGTTGTTGCGGTACGAGTCATCTGATCCCAAGAATCGGCGCATGGAAGGTAGATCCAGCACATGGCGCGAGGTTTACTACAGGGATGTGGCATTCATTCCTCACCTCGGGGACGGAGGGCAGCAAAGACAACCGGTTGTTGCGGTACGAGTCATCTGATCCCAAGAATCGGCGCATGGAGGGTAGATCCAGCACATGGCGCTCAGCTGTGAAATAGAAGACCATGGAGTAGACGGCGTTGCCTGCTGGGACCTGACGGGGGGGAGGGGAGACAGTAGCAGTCGCACAGTAGCATGAGGGTGGAGCAAAGGTGCAGGTCCAGCACATGGCGCTCCGCCGTGAAATCGAAGACCATGGAGTAGACCGCATTGCCTGCTGGAACCCGGCGAGCGGGGAGAGACAGTGGTAGATGGTGAATGAAGGTGAAGCAACGTTGCAGGCCGAGCACATGGCGCTCAGCCGTGAAGGAAAAGACCATGGATCAGACGGCATTGCCTGCTGGGACCTGGTGGTGACTGTCGGGGGGGAGAGTCGTGCTGGTGAACGAACCAGGCCCGAGGGCGGCAGTCCAGCACATGGCCCTCAGGTGTGAGGTGGAATACCACGGACTAGACGACGTTGCCTGCTGGGATGTTGGTGGAGGGAACGGCGTAGACAACGCAAGAGCTGAAAACGACAAGCTGCATGGAGCACAATAATCAGCAGACGATCACGAATGGTACCTGGAGACTGACGAGGATGTATTGAGTCAGCTTTTGAGTCGACTCAAAGCTGTATTTTTAGAATACTAAAAAACCAACTCAATGATGGTAAGTGGTACCTGGAGATTGATGAGGATGAAGTATGGCGCTTGATCGCCATAGCACGCCCTCACTCTCTGCACGGAGAAAGAGTGAGGCACGGTGCAGAGAAAGGAAAGGACCATTTGAGAAGGAATAAGGCAGAGCGACAGGGATGCCGATATGCAGAGGAACGCAATTGGTTGAGGAACACGTATGACTGGGAGAGACTTTTGAGTCGACTCAAAAGTCACCTCGGGCGCAATAAGTATGGCGAAAGCAGAAGTCTAGATGTCCTTGTGAAGCCATACCGCACAGCACCACACCATACCCCCCAGCACTGCCCACATGCACGACGCACTTCTCATGGGCTACCACGTGTGCAGCTGAATGCTTCTTTCCAATCACGATTCAGACCACAATAAACCAATCACACCACACTGCACAGCACCGCACCGCACCACACCACACCACCTCTCTCAGAACCCACCTGCACGAGGCACTTCTTCTGAGCTGCCACGTGTGCAGCTGGGTGCTTGTCTGGCCGCAGCCAATCCACCGCCACCAGCTGGCACAGTGGCTCGCCAGCTGGCGCCTGCGAGTTGGGCGGTGTCAAGAGAAGCACAATGGAGGCAATACAAGAGAAGCCATTAAAAGTTACTTTCCCTGGGTTTCCCAAGTTTTGCACGCCTACAACATCCCTGGGCTTTCATAAACATTAGTTGTTGAAGAGCATTGCACTTGGTCGAACATCATTTCCTTGGTGTTTCTTCCAAGGATTTGCTCAAAATTGTGCACTCACCATGCTGCTATCAGTCAGTCAGCTCCTGCTCCTCAGCAAGAACACGACATTGCAGTCGGGCCGGCTCCAGCAGCTCCTGCTCCCCTTGCCCACCCAGCAGCATCAAAAGCTCACTGCAAGGGCTCAGCGCCTCTCTGTTCTCTTCTCTGTTCTTGTGCTTCTTCCACAAAAAAGCACTCACCATGCTCCCATCCGTGAGGTAACTTCTGCTCCTCAGCTTGTATACATTGCAGTCGGGCCGGCTCCAGCAGTTTTTGCCCTTGCCGGAATGATTCGGGTGCACGGATCCGCTCAGCTTGCTCCAGTCGATGAAGAGCGGCAGCGAGAGGGAGTCTGGTGCGAGTTCCCGAGGCACTGACGAGAGAGCGGACCAGTCTGGGGGAGGGGGAATGAGGGGTGGGTGGGAGAAGGCACAGAAGGGCGAAGGGGGAGAGGTAAATCCAGCAGTTGTTAAGTTCCTGCCCTTTCCCGAGTGCTTGGGGTGCACTGATCCACTGAAACTGCTCCATTAAAACAGGAAAATAAACAGACAAAAAAAGAGACACGCAGTTCCAGCATCCTTTTACCAGCATCTGGGCCGTCCACTCACCATCAGGGAGCTTGGAAGCATCAACACCGTCCACCATGACTCCTGATAGATCCCTCTGCAGCACGCCCTAGGAGCATCGGTGGAAGAGGGTGTTGGGGGGGAGGGGGGGGGAGGAGGGGGGGGGGGAGAGGGAGGAGGGGGAGGAGGTTGGGGAGGGAGACTCAGAACTCACGACATGCTTGCAGGAAAGGTGTACCACAACCACAGCGTCCCCAAGGTTTTTGGTGCGTACGGTGCAGCAACTCACATCACTGCATCATTAGGCTTTTGAGGCTTCTGGGGTTTTTGGGGTTTGGGGGCTTTTGGGACTTTTGGGGCTTTTGGGACTTTTGGGGCTTTTGGGGCTTTTGGGGCTTTTGGGGCTTTTGGGGCTTTTGGGGCTCGTTCCCCACATGTGTTGAAGCTCGGGGGTGATTTTTGAGGTGCCTCAAAAATAGACCCACACCCACTGCATGTGCAACCACACCCACTGCATGTGCAACCACACCCACTGCATGTGCAATCACACCCACTGCATGTGCAGTCACACCCACTGCATGTGCAGTCACACCCACTGCATGTGCAGTCACACCCACTGCATGTGCAGTCACACCCACTGCATGTGCAGTCACACCCACTGCATGTGCAGTCACACCCACTGCATGTGCAACCACACCCACTGCATGTGCAACCACACCCACTGCATGTGCAATCACACCCACTGCATGTGCAATCACACCCACTGCATGTGCAATCAGACCCACTGCATGTGCAGTCACACCCACTGCATGTGCAACCACACCCACTGCATGTGCAACCACACCCACTGCATGTGCAACCACACCCACTGCATGTGCAATCACACCCACTGCATGTGCAACCACACCCACTGCATGTGCAATCACACACACTGCATCACACCCACTGCAAGTGCAGCTGTGAGCCTTGTGTGGCTGCCATGCACTGGGCTGCACTGCAGTGCAGGGCTCGAGGCTTTTGGGTCGTAGGCTGCAGCAACTCACATCACTGGAGGTTTCCGAGGGCGCGCTGGAGGGGCGCTCATAGAACTCGTCCGGTCCTCCATATCCAAAAAGTTTGACAGCGCCCGGTTCCGCCTAGTGCATGACAAGCATCACTAACCGCAGGGCCCAAGGCTTTTGGGGCGTAGGGCTCAGGGGTACTCACATCACTGGACGTCTCAGAAGGAGCGTTGGTGGGGCACTCGTAGAACTCGTCTGGGTCCTCCATATCCAAAAAGTTCGACATCGCCCGATCCAGCCTAGGGGTTCTCCTGCCATCCCCCCCCACCTCCCCCTTCCCTCCTGCTGCCACTGCCGCTGCTGCCGCCGCTGCCACAGCTGCTGCCACTGCCCCTCCAAGCCCTGCAGACCCCCTATCCGAACTCACAATCACCCCCCCTCCTGCTCTTCCTCCTACTCCTCCTCCCTTCTCTCCTGCAGACTCCTCCTGGCTCTTCCCATCTTCCGTCCCAAGGCTAACAAGAGACGCCAGACCCCACGTCCCCGAACCAGAGCCAGCTCCCGAGCCTGACCCCGTGGCTGAGCCCGAGGCTAGGCCCTGGAAGACAAACCCACTGGCAGCGCCGGTACCGATGGTGGATGTGGTGGGGAAGATGAGATGGCGCTGGATGCCGAGGGAGTAGTAGGCCAGGGGTGCGCCACCCCTACAGGCGAAGTACTCTCGCAAACCTGGGGGAATGGGAGTAATGGTTGGGGCAGAATGAGACGAGGGCTGATGGTGGATGTGGTGGGGAAGATGAGACGGCGCTGGATGCTTGGAGAATAGAAGGCTAGGGGGTCTCGGCCCCTGCAGGCGAAGTACCCTCGTAGCCCAGGAGGATAGGGAAGTGAAGAAGCAGGAACAGGGGGGGAAAGACGAATTAAGAAGGCGGGGGAAGATGAGATGGCGTTGGATGCCCGGGGAGTAGTAGACCAAGGGAGCTCCGCCCCTGCAGGCAACGTACTCTTACAAGCCTCCAGGAAAACGGGGAGAGAAAGTGAGAGGTGAGCGACAAGGAGTAGAAGGCCAGGGGCAGGGCACTCCGCCCCTGCAGGCAAAAATAACTTGCAAACCTGGGAGGGGGGCGTGGGGGGGGGATGAGGTGGAAAGGGGATTGAGAGGGGAGGGGAACATGACACGCAGGAACACGGGATGGGATGACACATGCATAGCACTCAGCACATGGCATACGGCGCATGCCATGCCATGCCATGCAACACGGCAGCTCACCAGCTACACTGAGCAGAAGGGAGTCGCGCAGGAACACGGGATGGGACGAAAGGCCGATGCCAACCCATGAGGACCACCCTGACACGTCCATCTCCAGCACGTGCTCCACCTGGGGGGGGGGGTGTGTCAGAGGGAGCAAGGTAAAGGGGGAGGAGCAGGTCAGGGTCACGTCAGCCCATGAGGACCACCCCGACACGTCCATCTCCAGCACGTGCTCCACCTGGCGGGGGTTTGTGCCAAGGGAGGGAGTGGTTGGCGGAATGGGGCATGGCAAAAGGAAGGGGCAGGAAGGGGCAGGCCCAGGTCGCGTGAACCCATGATGGCCACCCTGACACTGTGGGGGAGTTTTTGAGAATTCTCGAATTTGCAGGGTGTTTTGGAGAATTCTCAAAAATACCCTGCAAAACCAGGTCGCGTGAACCCATGATGGCCACCCTGACACGGCAGGGGAGTATAGGCAGACCAGATAGGAAGCGCATTCGCATACCAGGGGGGATGCGAAACCAAGCAGTGCAGAAATGAGGAGATGCAAGGAGAAAGAGAGGGGGGCGGCTCACCTGGGAGCGAGGCTTGCGCGGAGGAGGCGGGGCGCCACAGATGCAGGCGGGTGAAAGGGGGCCGTCACTATGCTGCAGAGGCGATATGATGTAGCCGCCACCTGGGAAGATGTCAAAGGCGAGGGGGGAAGAGGGGGGGCGGTGAAGGTAGTGTGACAACTCGAGACAGTGCAATGGGCTATGTTGCTGCCGAGGCAATATGATTTAGCCGCCGCCTGGAGCTAGCGGGAGAGGAAAAGGAGGGTTTGCTGGGATGGGGGAAAAAATACAGCACACTACAAAGATGATTGCAGCTTCTGGGTCGACTGAGAGGCTGTTTACCAGCTGTTTTGAAAAACATAAGGGACGGGTAATCCCGTTCCGAGAATGCACTAGAAATACAAAGTGCGCGGTCGGAGAAAATGAGAGAGTGAGGGAGGGAGTGAAAATGCGGGTGGAAAGGATGCAAGCCACTCACTGCACACAAGCCGCTCACTACACACAAGCCGCCCCGTTATGATATGATAGATGTGTGCACGATGTGCATGATGTGCACGATACGCATGGTCCTCACGCACTGGTGGTGCCATGCGATCCATGCACTTGGATGCACTTGGATGCACTTGCACTGACTAGTCACTCACTGTAAATCAAAGCGCGCACGCGACCCCATGGGCGATGGCACTTGGGATGGCTGACAGACTTGAAGAACACCACTGGCAGGGCGTCAGGGCGGCAAGACAGGGGCATGGGGGGAAGATGGGGGGGATGGGGGGAGATGGGGGGGATGTGGGCGAGATGAGGGGATGGGGCCGAGATGAGGGGATGGGGGGGATATGAGGGGATGGGGGGATATGAGGGGATGGGGGGGAGATGAGGGGATGGGGGGGAGATGAGGGGATGGGGGGGATATGGGGGGATGTGGGGTAGATGGGGGCAGGTGCATGGATGGCACCAAGAGCGTTTAGAGCATGCGCATTATGCATAAATGTACATATCATCAAATTGCGACATGCATATCAAGCTAGCATACACATGTGATTCGGATGAGGCGATGTTATGTTGGGACTGCTAGACACACCAAAAGGCATGGAGTGATGTGGCTGGGAAAAGGTAAGAAGTGCAAGTGCGTGGAGTGATAGGGCCAGACGTACATACGGTAGGCTCCATTCACTTCTCTCTAGGTAAGACACAGCACAGCACAAGGCATGCAAGGGCATGGGGCCAGACGTACACACGGAGGGGCATAGGGCCAGACGTACATACGGAGGGGCATAGGGCCAGACGTACATACGGAGGGGCATAGGGCCAGACGTACATACGGTAGGTTCCATTCTCTTCTCTCTTCCAGTAGCGCAGCAGACAAAGGTCCCGCGACCTCGTCCACCTGAGGAACAACGACGGCAGAGCAATAGAGGAGACCCATTGACATACTCATTATGGAGAAAACAGCAATAACATACGAGTAAGAAATGAAATCTAGCAACACGGCACATGGAGGCGAGGGTGCACATGAGAGCACCTGCAGCCTATTTTGCACAGAGCATGCATTCATGGCCCCTCCAGTGTGCTGCAAGCACCATCCCTTACAGTGACGTTCGTTTCAAGCACATGTGGACCACGTCTGTGTGCCCGTCAATAGCTTCCACCACTCGTGCCTCTGCAAACATGGCGTCCCACCTAGTGAAAGACACACACAGGGGCCAACAAAGGGAGACAAACAGGGGGGCACACACACAGAGCAGTGTGAGCATTGGGGACTTGTGGCACCTCAAAGCGTGGTTTCCACCACTCATGCCTCTGCAAACATGGCGTGCCACCTGGACAAGGGGGTTTGATGCACACAGAGAGGCACACGCAGGGGGGGCGCACACATGAAAGATGTCCAGCTGTGTCCTGAGGATGAGGACCTCGTATTACTTCCACCGCTCGTCCCACCTGCACAGGGGCGAGGCGAACGCAGGGGGTTGCACAGGGAGGCACGCACCGGGAGGCTCACACAGGGACACAAGCACAGGGACGCACACGCAGGGATGCACACACAGGGATGCACACACAGGGATGCACACACAGGGATGCACACACAGGGATGCACACACAGGGATGCACACACAGGGATGCACACACAGGGACGCACATACAGGGATGTGAGTTGTTGTGCCTTGACTTGAGATGCTGGGAAGCATCCGCCCAAACACCGCTGTGGCAAGCACAACGCCCACATCCAGACACTTTTATAAAAAGGCGGCTAATCAGGTGAATATTCAGGTGGTACTTCAGATGTAAATCCAGGCAGAACCACTCACTCTGCGCGCTCGTCCCCAAAGCTCATGACCAGGTCGAATATCTGGTCCGGTGCTGCCTTCACCACCCCCACCGCTTTCATCACTGGCAGCTGGGGGAAGAGGGGGGAACAAGAGAAGGGGACACGAGGAGAGATGTCCAGAGGATGTCATAGGGACGAGGTTTGAGGAGGCCCTTCTAAGCCCATGACAAGGTCGAATATCTGGTCCGGTGCTGCCTTCACCACGCCCACCGCTTTCATCACCAGCAACTGGCGGAAATACGAGGAGAGTACACAAACAAGAGATGGGAGGGCCGGGAAACACATGGGGCTCGGATAAGATGGGCGAACACATGAGAGGGAAAAAGAGGATGGAGGGACAAACAACCACAGAAGGCATGGCGCAAGACAAAACATTGTGGTCAGAGTAGCTCGACAGTCAAGCCTTCGAGAGAGATGCATTCGATGGGGAAACAAGTACAAGTGTACCAAATCGGTGTACTAGGCGGTGGAGAAACTAGTGGAAGAAATACTAGTGTACCTTGTACAGGCGGTGGAGAATCGGCGTCATGCTGGCCTCTTCAAAGAATCGGAGCCCTGGAGAGGAATCGGAGCGAGGGAGAGGGAGAGGGAGAGGGAGAGGGAGAGGGAGAGGGAGAGGGAGAGGGAGAGGGAGAGGGAGAGGGAGAGGGAGAGGGAGAGGGAGAGGGAGAGGGAGAGGGAGAGGGAGAGGGAGAGGGAGAGGGAGAGGGAGAGGGAGAGGGAGAGGGAGGGAGAGGGAGAGGGAGAGGGAGAGGGAGAGGGAGAGGGAGAGGGAGAGGGAGAGGGAGGGATGCTTCAGATTCTGTCCACAACGACAGGAGAGCTGAGAAGCACAAGGAGGGTCGGACGAACAAACACACAGAGCAGTGGCCACTACAGCCAAAACAAAGCACAGGAGGCCCACAGCAGCACAGGACTAACAGGCGCACAACCCCAGCAGCACTGACCATTCTGGCAGCGGTCGAGGCGCCACTCGGAGGGAGAGAGAGTGCAACAGCGGAGGAGGAGGGGGGGGGCAACAGGGGGAGCCTGGGACGTGCAGGCTGCAGGCTTGAAATCTCTTACAAATCTCACGAATCTCATAACAGTTACATATATCCAATCCAAACACACTGACCGTTCTGGCAGCGGTCCAGGCGCCACTTGGAGGGAGACAATGCAACAGCAGAGGAGGGGCCGGCGGCGGCAGCAACAGGGGGAGCATGCGAGGACGAGGTGGGCTGCTGGGGGGACGGCTGACGAGGGCCAGTTCTGTCAAGAGACGACGCCACTGCTGCTACCCCTGCCCCTGCCCCCACTCCCGCCCCTGTTCCCCCAGTCCCCACCCCCCCTGCCCCTGCCGCCCCTGCTCCCCCTGCCCCCCCTGCCCCCCCTGCCCCCCCTGTTCCCCCTGTTCCCCCTGAAGGGCCCACGCCTGGGCCCCTGGGAGCAGATGATGATGAGCCCAGGGGAGCGAGGGTGGGGAGGAGTGCGGGCGAGAGGGAGGGCGTGGGGTGGAAGGACAGAGCGGGAGAGGTGCCAGTGAGTGGGGTCACCATGCCGCTGCTGCTGTCGCCACTGCCGGCACCACTGTCAGCATCAGCAATGGCATTAGCTGCCCCCACAGCCGCAGCAGCAGCAGCAGAAGTAACCGGCAGAACTGGTTGTGTCACCTGTGCTACACGCTTGACTTGTGGCGCGATTGGAGGCAGGGAGGGAGACAGCGAGGGGGAGAAGGATCTTCTCATGCTAGCTGTAGCAGCTGCAGTGGCGGGGCCAGCAGCAGCCGCTGCAGCAGACGCCATGGGGAGCATCAGAGCAGCAGCAGGATTCATAGCAGCCGCAGCAGGGAGCATAAGATTGGCCATGTCAGAAGCAGCAGCAGCAGGATCGGAAGCAGCCGCAGCAGCAGCAGCAACCGGATCCATAGCAGCAGTGGCAGCAGCAGCAGCAGCTGGGCCCATAGCAGCAGCACCTGGAAGCATTAGATTGGCCATGGCAGAAGCAGCAGCAGCAGGGTCAGCAGCAGCTGCAGCAGCAGCGGCTGCCGGATCCATAGCAGCAGTGGCAGCAGCTGGGTGCAATAGACTGGCCATGGCAACACCGGCAGCAGCGGGATCAGAGGCAGCTGCAGCAGCAGTGGGAGCTGGATCCATAGCAGCAGCAGCGACAGCAGAAGGGAGCATCAGATTGACCAGAGCAGAAGGTGAAGGAGCAGCGTCAAGGAGAGAAGCAGCAGAGAAGGCAGGGGAAGCAGGAGAATCGGTTGGCACAGCGAAAGGGTTGGCTGGGGCAGCAAGAGAGTTGGCTGGGACTGAAACCACAGAGCCGAAGAGGCCAGTTGCGAGAGAGACAGCAGACGTATGCTGTGGCGGCCTGGGGAAAGGTAGGCACAGGTACAGACGGAAGGGGTCGGGGGGGGAAGGGGTTTGGGTGAGAGCAGATGGTCAAGCAAGCCAGACGAATGAGACGATGTGTGCAAAGGTAAAGTGGTCAAGAAGAAGAAGAGGTGCTGCTGAAGATACACCGCGCCCACAGAGGCACTCAACCGGCGTCGTGAACTCGAGGTGACTTTTGAGTCGACTCAAAAGAGACACCGCGCCCACAGTGGCACTCAACCGGCGTCGTGAACTCGAACTCACGATGGTATCGGGCTGAAATCTCGCGAGTTGCGCGTGGATAAAGCCTGCTGCCTCGGCTGTCTAGGCTGTGCTGGCTGTAGCGGGTGTGCTGGCTGCGCTGGCTGTGACGGTTGTAACGGATGTGATGGGGCATCGACCGGCGTTGTAAGTAGAGGGAGAATTGGCTGACGATTGAGTGTGAGGGAGATGGGAATGGCACGAGGATAGGGATATCAGGAAAGAGGGTTGTGAGAAGAGGAATGAGGGAGACAGTTGAGAGACTTGCGCGCTGAAAGGCATGCATTGATAGTCCATGCATGAATTGATAGTCTATGCATGAATTGATAGTCCATGCATGAATTGATAGTCCATGCATGAATTGACTCCAAAACAAGATGGACTGGGCGAGCAGAGCATGCATCGCATAATAGCTGCAGTTCAGGCATGGGTAATAACAAAACAACCAGAGCTATGCCCTTACAGGGAGTATCAGCAAGTGCCAGAATGAGTGCTTGACTAAGTGTTTGCTAAGATGCCTCAGCATCCCACAGTGAGCCGTAGCAAGGTGAGTGAGATGCCAGAGCGACGAGCTCAAGCCAGAGTGACATACATTTAAGCTGACTCAGGCTGACTGGCGGACAGGGGCATACCCGCGGCAGTGCTTTGGTGAGAGCCTCAATCCACGCAGCAGCAAGGTGAGTTCGAGTCGACTAAAAGGCACCTCAAGCTGGCTGACAGGGGCATACCAGAGTGAGTGCTTTGGTGAGAGCCTCAATCCATGCAGCAGCGTCCTCAGCACTGGGCGTTCCCAACTGCATGCACGCCAGAACAGACAGAGGGAACAGACAGAGGGAACAGACAGAGGGAACAGACAGAGGGAACAGACAGAGGGAACAGACAGAGGGAACAGACAGAGGGAACAGACAGAGGGAACAGACAGAGGGAAGAGACAGAGGGAACAGACAGAGGGAACAGACAGAGGGAACAGACAGAGGGAAGAGACAGAGGGAACAGACAGAGGGAACAGACAGAGGGAACAGACAGAGGGAACAGACAGAGGGAACAGACAGAGGGAACAGACAGACGGAACAGACAGAGGGAACAGACAGAGGGAACAGACAGAGGGAACAGACAGAGGGAACAGACAGAGGGAACAGACAGAGGGAACAGACAGAGGGAACAGACAGAGGGAACAGACAGAGGGAACAGACAGAGGGAACAGACAGAGGGAACAGACAGAGGGAACAGACAGAGGGAACAGACAGAGGGAACAGAGGGGACAGAGGGAACAGACAGAGGGAACAGACAGAGGAACAGACAGAGGGAAGAGACAGAGGGAACAGACAGAGGGAACAGACAGAGGGAACAGACAGAGGGAACAGACAGAGGGAACAGACAGAGGGAACAGACAGAGGGAACAGACAGAGGGAACAGACAGAGGGAACAGACAGAGGGAACAGACAGAGGGAACAGACAGAGGGAACAGACAGAGGGAACAGACAGAGGGAAGAGACAGAGGGAACAGACAGAGGGAACAGACAGAGGGAACAGACAGAGGGAACAGACAGAGGGAACAGACAGAGGGAACAGACAGAGGGAACAGACAGAGGGAACAGACAGAGGGAACAGACAGAGGGAACAGACAGAGGGAACAGACAGAGGGAACAGACAGAGGGAACAGACAGAGGGAACAGACAGAGGGAACAGACAGAGGGAAGAGACAGAGGGAACAGACAGAGGGAACAGACAGAGGGAACAGACAGAGGGAACAGACAGAGGGAACAGACAGAGGGAAGAGACAGAGGGAACAGACAGAGGGAACAGACAGAGGGAACAGACAGAGGGAACAGACAGAGGGAACAGACAGAGGGAACAGACAGAGGGAACAGACAGAGGGAACAGACAGAGGAAGAAGAAACAGACAGAGGGAACAGACAGAGGGAACAGACAGAGGGAACAGACAGAGGGAACAGACAGAGGGAACAGACAGAGGGAACAGACAGAGGGAAAAAAAAAAAAAAACAGAAAAGACAGAGGGAACAGACAGAGGGAACAGACAGAGGGAACAGACAGAGGGAACAGACAGAGGGAACAGACAGAGGGAACAGACAGAGGGAACAGACAGAGGGAACAGACAGAGGGAACAGACAGAGGGAACAGACAGAGGGAACAGACAGAGGGAACAGACAGAGGGAACAGACAGAGGGAACAGACAGAGGGAACAGACAGAGGGAACAGACAGAGGGAACAGACAGAGGGAACAGACAGAGGGAACAGACAGAGGGAACAGACAGAGGAACAGACAGAGGGAACAGACAGAGGGAACAGACAGAGGGAACAGACAGAGGGAACAGACAGAGGAAGAAAAAAAAACAGACAGAGGGAACAGACAGAGGGAACAGACAGAGGGAAAAAAAACAGACAGAGGGAACAGACAGAGGGAACAGACAGAGGGAACAGACAGAGGGAACAGACAGAGGGAACAGACAGAGGGAACAGACAGAGGGAACAGACAGAGGGAACAGACAGAGGGAAGAGACAGAGGGAACAGACAGAGGGAACAGACAGAGGGAACAGACAGAGGGAACAGACAGAGGGAACAGACAGAGGGAACAGACAGAGGGAACAGACAGAGGGAACAGACAGAGGGAACAGACAGAGGGAACAGACAGAGGGAACAGACAGAGGGAACAGACAGAGGGAACAGACAGAGGAACAGACAGAGGGAACAGACAGAGGGAACAGACAGAGGAACAGACAGAGGGAACAGACAGAGGGAACAGACAGAGGAACAGACAGAAACAGACAGAGGGAACAGACAGAGGGAACAGACAGAGGGAACAGACAGAGGGAACAGACAGAGGGAACAGACAGAGGGAAGAGACAGAGGGAAGAGAAAGGGTCATTTTCAGAGGCCTGGAAGGTGTGCCATAACGGCAATGGGAACTTGTAACCTGCAAGGTAAGCAGGACACGATCACACATGACTATGCACCCACCGCCACTTGTCGTCTCTTGCCACAGGAGCCCCCAGCAGGCCTCACAGCGTGCAGCTTCTGCAGCTGCCTGTCCAGCCAATGCTCCAGCCAGGCCACCATCCCCCCCACAAGCTCAAGTCCACCCTAAAAAAACCTCCCCCCATCCCCCCCCCGATCACACTTGCGTAAGCACTCACAGAAACTTGTTGTCTGTTGCCACAGGAGCTCCCAGCAGGCCTCACAGTGAGTAGCTTCTGCGGCTGCCGGCCACTGCTCCGGCCACTATCCCATAGCTTCGGGCAATGGATCCTGCTTGATGCAAGACAAGCAAGACACGATCGCAAGCAAATGCCCCTGCACTCACAGAAACTTGTCGTCTGTTGCGAGTGGAGCCCCCAGCAGGTCTCACAGTGAGCAGCTTCTGTGGCTGCCTGTCCAGCCACTGCTCCGGCCACCATCCTGACCATAAGCTCGACTCCATCCTGAAAAAAATCCCCCCTTTCCCGCCTGTTCCCCCGCCTCCCCCTCCCCCTCCACCGCCGTCCGCACTGCTCCATCCGCTCCCCCCTCCGCCAGTCAAGGCCCCTCTACCAAATAAGCCTCCACCAGTTGACCCTCCGCTACCAAGTAAGCTTCCCGTTGTGCTGGCCAGGTAACCGCTGCTAGTGCCGGCTTCTGCTGCGCTTTCAGTGTCCTCGTCTTCGTCCTCGCTAAGGTCGTCCTCGTCAGTAGCATTGTGCGCCCCAGGCATGCCGTACAGGCGCATGGTGTACAGCACCTGCGAGAGGAACCTAGACGCGTTAGCATTACTGTGAGCGCATCCATACGGCATGCTGACAAGGCATTCGAGAAACTAAGCGTGTCACAACACGATGCCACGTCAGCAAGATAATGTTTACCCACCTGACCGTTGACAACCTTTCTGCCCGTATCCTCCACTCGAGCAGTGCCATCAAGCAAGCCCTCCCGCAGAGGTATCTGGGCGAGAATGGACGGAAGAAAAGAGGAAAATTGCTGGGCTCTGTAAACATTGATATGCTGCAGCAAGCGCTCGGAAAATCTCTCATATCAAGATACTCAAGTTCAAGGAGCCATCCAGAGCAGAGGCTAATGCGCATTTTCGAAAGAGCTAGAGAAACCGCCATGGTTATGATAACGAGGACTTATAAGCCCAAGAGCTGTGGCTCTGCTGCTCGCTTTGATAAGCGCCTAATTGCCAGACGCCTTATAGCGAATATGCCTTATAACAGATAAACACTTATCAGACACACACTGCAGGACCAGAGACTCGATATAGCGCACCTCGTCTTCCTTATTGCGAAACTGGGCGAAGTACCTCCCTCGTAACACGCAGAAGGTCAGCTGGCAGTAAGTGCCTTCGCCGGACCTGAAGCTGCCGAACCTGTAGAGGTACCCATCCATTACCATCTCCTCCATGCTTTCTGGCTGATTCTAAATACCCTTCGGAAAAAAACCCGATTTTTTACGGCGACCCCTGGCTGGTTCGGAAAACTTGCAGGTCCCAAGAGGACCTGGTTACCCGTTGCTTCGAGACCTAGCCTACGGGCGCTTCGGCGTACCTACATGCTAGACTAGACTGCTGAGATGAGATGAACGAACTAAGCTGCGAACCTGGCTGGTGTGGGTGTAATTTATGATAATGGCGGCTGGAGGTTGTTCTGAGAAACAGCAATTGGCGGGAGGGAGCGCCTGGCACTTGACTGACCCAGGGAAATTGCGCTAGCGGAAAAACTTGTCCGCCTAAAGAAGAAGTGAGTGGGGCGAGAAATCGCGAGCAGGAAGAAATTGGGGTTGGGTGTGGAGGAATTGCGAGGGGAAGCGGAAGATGTTGCGGATTGGCGGAAGAGAAGCGTGACTCTGCGCGCAGTGCTGTCGGGTGGCTGGAAAAGCGATCCCTTGGGATTGGTTGACAGGGACAACTAACCGGGTCGCATTCAGCTGGAAGCTGCAAACTCTTCCCCAGCTCGAGGCTGTGTTTACCGTCAGATCGAACCTCTTATCTCGATCTGACGGCGGTTTTGAATCACTGTGACGGCGAGGAGGTTGGGTCGTGCTGCCTTTCCCGCACTTTCTCCATGTCCTCCACAGCTTGATCACGGCCAATCAGAGGAGCTCCAGTACTATGTTTGCGCGGGAAATAACTGTCCAGGGAAACCACTGCTGTGCGATCAATGTGCCGGAGTGTACAACATTGTCGTTTATGTTCACCAACAAATGCTCATTATATTTACTAAACCCAAATGCTTTCCTTCGTTCCCACAAAAGAGCTCGTGGCGTGAGTCAATTTGCAACACTTATGTAGACCTGATGCCATGTAACATGCCTTCAGCCAGTGTTTGGTTATCATTGTTGTACCTTTTCGTGTAACTGACCGCTACACCTTTTCGTGTAACTAGGCAACTGACCGCTATGTACGCTTTCAACGAGTATACTACCACTTCCACATGGAAAATTATGCTCCTTGTGACGAAATTGCTACTCCAGAGCTCTCAAACCCGGAGTGTGCAGGCCCACCCACCTTGCTTCCACACCTTTTTACTCCCAAACCACCTCCAAACCCACCCCCAGACGCACCACCGTGCACCTCTGGCTCCAGCTGATGCGGCTCTTCCTGCTCCCCACTCGCTTCCCCCTCCCCCTCCCTCTCCCCTTCTCCCTCCACCTCTCCCTCCTCGTTCAACTCATCTGAACCCACCTCCTCCCACACCTCATCATCACTCTCCTCCTCCTCGTCTCCCCCATGTCCCTTCCCTCGTACGCTTGCCCTGTAAGCAGCCAAGCTGCCATTCACCCCCTCGTGGCTCCAACTGTTGTTTCCTGGAAGCAGGAAATCCCCACTGATGGGCGGAACAAAGGCCCCATCTTGCGAAGCCGCTGCGTCTGCTGCCTCGACAGCAGCTGCCCGTTTTTCTGCCCGCCGCACCACGCTTGCCTTCTCCTCTTCCCTAAAGCTAAACTTCGCATCCGCATCGGGGCTTTCTAGCAGAGGGTCTTTTTGTGGGCTGCTCACCCCTCCTCCTCCCCCATCTTCTGCCCTGGCTGCCTTCTTCATTCGCTTGGCATGCACTTGCCGCGGCATGACATCAAATATGAAGTTCCCTCCTGCAATGGTCAAGCAAATCCGATGCTTAGTGAGGTCGAGCCAAGGTGTGACACAGCTGAACACACACTGTTCAGGAAGGAAGCTGGGCTAGAAACTCCATGTTACAGATAAGCTAACCCACTGTTCCAGACTAGTTACGCCTAGAAGCCAACCACTCCAGAGTAGGAAGAGCTAAACACCATTCCAAGGAATGATAAACACTCTGTTCCGAATTAAGCAAGGGTGCTCACCGTTCCAAATGGATGCAGCGATTTTGAATATCTGGAAGAGCGCATGGAAGCGGTAGCTGCAGAACATGGGCACTGTCAGCGCCACCGTGGCCACCTGCAGACAGACGGAAGAACACAATACAGGTGACCAACACAAAGCATAAAAAGATACTTCGGCGTTTCAGAATATCTGGAAGACCACGTGGAAGCAGTAGCTGCAGAACATGGCCACTGTGAGCGCCACCGTGGCCACCTGCAGATGGAAGAGAAACACGGCACAGGTGGCGGACACAACGCATGCGGAAAACGGAGAAGACCACATGGAGGGAAGAATACAGAGTGACATCAACTGCTGGAGCTCTTCACCGGCATCTCCCTCCCCCCCCCCACCCCCCACCATCCATTACCCTCCCCTTGCCATCCATTACCGAAATAGTCCCAACGCTCCATCATGGCACTGGCCCTGAGCAGAATCCAATGAGCACTGATGTGGAACCCATCCCCAGAATACAACCAAATCCCGCCACATAACCCGTCCCAACCACCCCCCTCCCTTCCCCCGCCCCCCCATCCCCACTGACAAGAGCAATCAACCAACCCCGTAACCCTCCCCAGCCTCTAGCTCACGCCAAGGCCACTCACCGTGAAGACGCCCTGGATGAGGGCGTACATGAAGAAGCGGTGCGAGTCCCCCAGCACGCCACTGAGCCACCACCAGAAGTTGTTCGCCCGGGAGGCCTTCTTAGACAGCTCCCTGAATGACGTCATCACCTCCGGGTCCCTCACCAGCCGGTGCTTCCTCAGCACCTCCACCACCAGCCAGTAGAGGATCTGCGGGAGGACGGGGATGGGTGCAGGGGAAAAGAGAATGCTTCACCAAAGCAGGCAATTCCCATCTCTCAGCACCTCCACCACCAGCCAGTAGAAGTTCTGGGGGAAAGAGAGAGGGGGAAGGGGGATATGGACAGGGGAAGACAAAGACAATGGACAGCATGGCATAACTGCCTCCAGGTACCTCACCAGCCGGTGCTTCTTCAGCACCTCACCACCAGCCAGTAGAGGATCTGCGGGGGCAGGGGGAGGGGAGGTAGAGGGCAGGGAGAGACAGGGAGATGAAGGGCATAACAGGTCACATCACCGTTTCTCACCAGCCGGTGCTTCCTCGGCACCTCCACCACGAGTCAGTAGGGGATCTGAGAGATGGGAGGAAGAGGGGGAGAAGGGGGGATGGCAGGGGAAACCAGGGAGAGTGAAGAGCATGGCAGGGCGCCGCAACTGCCTCCGGGTCCCGGCGGTGCAGCATCAGCACCTGCACCACGAGGTAGGAGAGGATCTGGGGGAGGACGAGAAAGGGGTGGGAAGCAGGGAGAATGAGAGGGGATTGAAGAAAACACGGGGATGTGAAATGTGAGAGTACCTCACCAAAACCATACTCATCAATTGGCCCTCAGCTCACGATTGAAGCTTAGCTAAGCATCAGCATCTACCCAGCGTACCTGCCATAAGCTGTAAGCCACGAGAGGCACGAAGAGCATCCAAGTCCACAGCTCGCTCATGCTGGCAACGTGCGGCCACGCGGGCCAGGGGCCTGTGTCGTCCGCCGAGTGGTGGTGGAAAGTGACTGGGTCCCACCAGCGGATGATGAAGATGACTACCCCGGGTAACAGGTGTATCAGCACGCTCACGATCTTGTCAACGGAGCTGAAGACCAGGCTGCACCGCCACACTATGAGCGCCCAGGCTAAGGGACCCTGTGGGGGAAGGAGAGACGGGGTGGGCGGAATGGGGCCAGGGGGGAGAGATGGGAAGACAGGGGGGTTAAGGATGGTGGAGCTGAAGACCAGGCTGCACCGCCACACTATGAGCGGCCAGCCTAAGGGACCCTGAGGGTAGTAGGAAAGAAGGGGGCGGAGGGAAAGGGTGCAGAACAGGGAAAGAACGGGACACACTATAGGCGCCCAGGCTAAGGGACCCTCTGGGTGGTGAAGGGAGGGAAATGCGAGAGGGGGGGATCAAGGCTGGTCGAACTAAGCGTTGGTGAGAACAGGAGCGGGGGAAGGAAATAGAAAGGGGAAACGGGGTTCAAAGTGGTGAGGGGGAGTGGGAGGGGGTGGGGCGGGGGAGGAATTTTCGGGGCTAAGCAGGGAAACAAAGGAAGGCGAAAGGGAAGGAGGAAGGGGAGTTGGGGGAGGAGAAGCGACGTTGGTTAAGAACAGGGAAGGCTTGGCGACAAGGTTCGGCTACACACCTCAGAGAAGGCGAAGCAGAGGAGGAAGAGGTGCTGGCTCATGGGGAAGAAGACGAGGAACGCCACCAGAATCGCATTCGCGTAGTAGCAGAAGTCCTGCGAACCAAGCCAAGACATGATACCGTGCATGCATCACCCCATTTAGCATCACCGCTGATCACTGATAAGTGTGAATTTAGAGTCGACTAGAAAGTTAGTAGAAGAGGGAATCACCAGAACGCACCAGGAGGAAGTAGTGCCATTTTTTGCTCCGGTAGTAGATCCAGCGGAGGGGTGTAGCCATGAGGAAAAAAGCCGCGTATAAACGAGGGACGTCATATGGCCCTGCAAGCGACAAAATTCCCGACAATTAGTCATGCCTATCGGATTGCGTATAAGGAGAGCAGAGGCAGCAACGGACGGAAAAAACATGGCGGATTGGTACGCGACGTGTAACAAGCCTTGCTGCTATTCAGTGGCGAGAAACTTACGGGATCCGAGAAGAAAACAGAAGATGCCGAAGCAAAGGACACCCAAACAATAGGTGACCTGCTCGAAACGCAAAAAACAGAAGCTTTATGCTTGCTTGACAGAAACCGTTTGATCCGGCAGGAAAGCAGAAGTAAAAAAAAACATCGAGTACGCAATTCAGTCTTACCTTGGTGATTACGTGCTCCAGCTCGTCGGCTTTCCGTGCTAGGCGCTTTGCCTGCCGCGACAAAACCGCTTTAGTTTGCACAAGCACCTGGAAGGTTCGTAGAAACGTGGCCACAAGCATGAACATCATAAAGACTTGAATATCATTGCAAAACACAATCGACGAAAATGTACAAAATATTAATATGCGAGCGTGACAGGAGGCGTCGGTCAAGGGGACAGGAGAAGAGCACCTACGCGTGACGGAATGCGGGTTCGTCGGAGGCGGGGACTGCCGGCTTGCGCGTGGCCATGGTGATGAGTCATGAAATGAAAGCGATGCTCCTCTCCTGGCTTGTGGACCTTGTGTCCCATGATAACTCAGTTGCCGCCGTTTCAGGCTGGCTAAGACCACTGATGTTGAGGCGTAACAAATATCTTGTCGCCAATAGCAAGAAACTAACTCCACTAGACCCGGTTACGCAACTATTCGCCAAGGTGCTCGCTGGTCGGAACTAAGCGACGGAAGAGTAAGAAACGGAGAGTCGCCCTCACAGAAATCCGCTTAGACGCTGTGTTTGAAGCTAAACTAAGACTAAGAATTGATTTAAAGACGGCAGTTACCCGAGCACTAACGACTATCAGGAACTTCAGGAAGAAGTGGCTGGCTAGTGGTAATTGATGGAGTGGGAGATGGAAGAGACCAGGCTTTTGGGTGAGCTGGGTTGGTAGGAGGAGATGGTTACCGTTGAGGGGTTGGCTGAGTAGGAGAATGTGACGGGCGTGAAGGTGATGCAGGAAGTGAGATCACTTTCCGTTGACGGAATCTTGTAACTGACTGCATCAGTCGGATGTCGTTCACTTGAACGAGGCCTGACAGGGGCACGCTCGCCAAGCTCATGCAGACAGGTGCTCTGCTCCCCGAACGCGAATAGATTCACAATCGGGCAGACGGTTTGACTCAACTCGAAAACAACCATTTTCCTCGTTCCTGAAAGGGCAGCTCGAAAAAATACACTTCATGTGCCGTTGGCGCCAATAGGTATTCTCGATGCGCACGTGCTGACACATCGGGGCAGCGGCAGAAAATATTCTCTTGACGAATCGCACTCTGTCCACCAAGCCAAGCCCTAGCGCAAAGTGGTAGGAAAGCTCAAGGGGGCAATTCCACTGTCTGCGTGCATAGCTTTTCAGCCGATATTTCTGGAAACTAGCCCACGAGTGACGTGTATTGTGGGCTCAGAAATCGGTGGCTTGGCCGACACGTCGGAAAGTGGGACACGATGGGCCACCAAGAGGGCAAAGCTGACGCAACCCCACGAATGAGGAGAATCTGAGTCACGCCACGGGTTTTTTCGAGGCTAAAAGGGAAGCCAGTGACAGTGGCTCCAGGCTGCTGGCTCCAGGCTCCGGCACAGCTGTGCCCCGCTTGCATGGAAGGAGAATATTGTATTAGTCTGAACCAATTAACGGAATTGACACTTCGAAGTAGTTTCTACAGTCAAGTGTAGCCTCGCAAGTTAACCGTATAATGACAAAAACATAATGGACTGCTCAGGTAGATATAATGCATGTTGGCCTGGCAAGCTGAGAAAGGCTACAACTCAAGCATACCTACCTCGAAGGCTCCAAAGAATTCAGCCTCAATTGCAGTTGCGTAGCCTCCTCTTCCAGCTCCTCCCATTGTTGCTCTAGTTCCGACATTTTCACAAGAGCAGCATCCTTCATCTTCTGAACCTTCATCACACGTTCCACATCGCTCCCAGCTCCCAACATTGCTTCATCATACGATGCAATGGCTGCCTCCCCCTTCTCCAAAGTGGCGAGTGTCCGTTGGATCTTGGTTCGTGCCTGAGTTGAGGTCAGCAGTACAAAAGGTTACAACAATTGTGGCAACAACAACCGAGTAGATACAAGCACATCACGTCATGAAGCAAGGCTACAGTAAATCAATATGCCATACCTGTTGTAGCTTCTTCTTCAGCTTCACCTCCATACCCCGTTGAAATGCCTCCGACGCTACACCATTCCCCGCCACCTCACCTCCTTTCCCTCCCCCTCCTCCCAATCCTCCCATCCCTGCTAGACCCGCCAGCTTGCCACCAGTACCACCAGATGGAGCAGCAGCAGCAGCGCCGTTGCCACCGGTATTGTCACCTTCCGCTGCAGTCACATCTTGCGGTAGGAGCTCAAAGGCGCAGCTTCCGGAGCCGTCGATGCGGATGAGCTGCGTGGGCTGGAAGAGATCGCAGAAGTCGTGGTCGTGAGAGACCACCACCACCGCACCTGCAGGGGGGAAAGACGGGAAAGCAGGGGGCAAAGAGGGTTTGGACGGTCACGGGTTATGGCGGTCCGCAAGCATGAGATAAATGAGCTGAGTCGGCTGGCAGAGCTGGCAGAAGCTGTTGTTATGAGAGACAAGTACTGGAGACCGCCACCTCAGCACGCTATGATTGCGTGAAGAACCAGAGCAAGCACAAGTACTGGATCGCGCCTGTGAACTGCTGTAAGCCCGACGCCAACGCCATCATGGTGGCTCTGTCCAGATGGTTGGACGGCTCGTCCAATAGCAGCACATTGTGAGCTGAAATTGCACCATGTGCGAAGGGGAACTGCAGAAATACCTTTGAACTGCTGTAAGCCCGTCGCCAATGCCATCATAGTGGCTCTGTCCAGATGGTTGGACGGCTCATCCAATAGCAGCACGTTGTGCGGCCGCAGCAACAGTCCACCCAACGCCGCCCGCGCCTTCTCCCCTCCCGACAGCGCCGCTATTTGTCGAAGGGCAGCAGGGCCGGATAGGCCGAGTGTCCCCAGGGCGGTACGGCCTTGCTCGTTGGTTACCAAAGGGTTGTGCTCCCTGGCGACCTGGGGAAGGGGGAAGGGACGGAATGAGAAGGCATTAGAGGGTGCTGTGAGCTGCACCAAGGCATTGCAGGTTTGGAATCTATCTTGCTCGATTGTCACCAGAGGCTTGTGCTCCCTGGCGGCCTGGGGAAGCAGGGGGGGAGAATGACGTCAGGGAATGAGAAGGCATCGGAGGGTGCTGTGAGCCGCACCAAGGCATGCTGAATCAGAGAGCTCCTTGGGACTGCTCGTTTGTTACAACTGGGTTTTTGCTCCCTGGCGGCCCTGGGAAGATGAAGTCCGGGAATGGGAAGGTGTCCGAGGGTGCTGTGCGCCGCATCAAGACGCGCGGAACCCTGTGCTCCCTGGCAACCTGGGGAAGGGAAGCGGCGCACAGCACCCTCTGACGCGCGGAACTTGAGACAGACTTGCAGGTTTCAAGCCTGCTCGTTTGTTACCCGAGGGTTGTGCTCCCTGGCAACCTGGGGAAGGGAAGCAGGGGACCTTTGAGTGAGCAATGTTGGCCTCAGCAGAACAGAACAGAACAGAACAGAACTTCTCTATGAAACAACTCAGAACGCCAAGGCTATGTCTCCAGCGCCTACCAATCCAACACTGTCATTTACCGAATTCCCGAGCAGTCAGTCACGACTCCTGTCTGAGGAGTCTATTTTTTAGGCGCCTCAAAATTCCAACCTGTCAGTCACGACTCATGTCCTCCGCTACACCCTGTGCACACATGTGAACATAGGACTTGTGCATCCTGTGGGGATCACAGGGTGATCTAAGTGATCTTAGGACTTGTGAATACATGCCTCAGATCACTTAGACATGGACTACTTACACCAAGTACATAGTCCAGGGCAGTCATCTCTTGCCACAAGTCCTGTGCGAGGTCCTCTGAATGCACGCCAAAGCTTGTTACTAAACAAACTACTTACACTGAGCACATAGTCCAGAGCAGTCATCTCTTGAGGCAAGTCCTGTGCCAGGTCTTGGGAGAACACACCTAGGCTCGCCCCCTCGCCTGTCTCCCTCTCTCCTCCCATCAGCTCGGCGCCCGCCCCTGCTGCCATAGCTTTCAGCAGGGTTGACTTGCCGGCTCCGTTCGGACCAACGATCAACTGCCACGTGGCAATGAAGGGGGTGGAATGTAGCAACTGCATTGACCAGCATTGTCCAGCACTTACCAGCATGTGCCAATAGTATCAGGGCAACAGATAAAGAAAACAAAGAGGGGTTCACTCACAGTTCTCGTGCCGGTCTCAATGCTGAAGCTGACGTTTTCAATCAGAGCTGACGTGGCACCAGCCCAGCCAACGGCAGCGCGTCTGAGCATGATGACTTGGCGGGCGCAGGGGGGGGGCGGGGGGAACCTCACCGCCACCTTCCTCCTGTCCCCGCCTGCGTCATTCGCAAAGGCTGGAATAGGTAGGAAGAACGAAAGGGGGATTGACGCATGAGGGGAAGCTTCAGGCACCGAAGGGAAAAAGGGAGAGGTGGGAGGTGGGAGGAATGCCACAGCTACCTTTCACCTGTCCCCGCCTGCGTCATTCGCAAAGGCTGGAAGGGGAAGAACGAAAAGGGGGTGGACGCATGAGGAGGGGAAGCTTCAGGCACCGAAGGAAAAAAAGGGGTTCAAGGGAGAACCTCACGGCTGCCTTCCTTCTGTCCTCTCCTGCACCGCTATTTTCGACGTGCCTCAAAAACTGAGACCACTTTCGAGGCGCCTCAAAAGCTGAGACTATTTTTTAGGCACCTAAAAATTCGGCTACCTTCCTTCTGTCCTCCCCTGCATTGTTTGAAAAGGATGGAGTGAGAGAAGGAAGGAGGGGAGGAGGGAAGGAGGGAAGGAGGGGAGGAGGGAAGGAGGTGCGTGGCCGAAGAATCAGGCACCAAAGTGCACAGAAGGGAGCGGTAGGGGGGGGAGAGAGGAGGAGGGGGAAACCTCACTGCCACCTTCTTTCTATCCCCCCCCCCCCTTCATCGTTTGTAAAGGCTGGATGGAAGAAAGGAAGGCGGGTTGAAGCAGACAGAGGAAGTTCAAAAACTAGGGAGGGGAGGAGGGAAGTGCAGACATTGAAGGGGCATAAGGCGTGGAGGGAAGTGCAGATACTGAAGGGGCATAAGGCGTGGTGGGAAGTGCAGATACTGAAGCATCACAACTACCTTCTTCCCATCCCCCATCCAGTTATCACCTGCCTCCTCCTTTTGAGGCGCCTCAAAAGCCATCCAGTTATCACCTGCCTCCTCCTTTTGAGGCGCCTCAAAAGCCATCCAGTTATCACCTGCCTCCTCCTTTTGAGGCGCCTCAAAAGCCATCCAGTTCTCACCTGCCTCCTCCTTTTGAGGCGCCTCAAAAGCCATCCAGTTCTCACCTGCCTCCTCCTCGTCTTCATCAGGCATGGTCGCTCTAATCTTCTCCAGCGCCTTCTTCTTCGAATTCGCAGCAGCGGCCTTGGTGGCCTTGGCCCCAAACCGGTTGATAAAGCCTTCCAACTTCGCCATCTCGCCTCTCTTGCCCTCCATCTCGCGCTCCCTCTGCCGCCGCCTCTCCTCCCTCTCCACGAGGAATTTAGAGAAGGAGCACGAGTAGTGGTGCAGCTGGGACCCGCGGACTTCGACTATCTTCTGGCACACGCGGTCCAGGAGGGTCTGGTCGTGGCTTACCACCACCAGGGCTGCTTGCACCCGGCATAAATAGTCTGCCAGCCACGCCTGTGCGATAGGGAAGTGAAATGAAACACACACGGAACAAGCACAGGATTGCTTCTTGCTGGCACACGCAGTCCAGGAGGGTCTGGTCGTGGCTTACCACCATCAGGGCTGCTTGCACCCAGCATAAATAATCTGCCAGCCACGCCTGTATGTGGAAAAGGGAGGAAAAGAATAGCAGACATGGTTGCCCTAGAGGCAGGCTGGCCCAGGCGATTCTCATCTGCTAAAGCCATTACCCCCACTCCCCTCACTCACCCTGGCAGCAGCATCCAAATGGTTGGTGGGTTCGTCTGTTAGCAGCAGAGTTCTCTCCCCCTGCCCTGCTGCTGCAGCTGATGCCTGCCCCAGAAGCAGCAGCCTCGCCAGGGCGAATCTCATTTGCCAGACCCAGTGCCAATACCCCCCACCTCTCACTCACCCTGGCAGCGGCATCCAAATGGTTGGTAGGTTCGTCAAGTAGCAGCAGCGACCTCCCCCCCTGCCCTGCTGCTGCAGCTGACGCCTGCCCCAGAAGCAGCCTGGCCAGGGCGATTCGCATCTGCCATCCTCCAGAGAAGGAGTCACAGGGATTGTGCCAGTTGGAGGAGTCGAACCCGAGACCTTTGAGCACACTGGAAGAAGGGACAGGGGACAGTGGGGGAGCGGATGGATGGGGACGGGAGGAACCTTTGAGAAGCTCCAAAGGCCAGAAGAGAGGTCGTATTGGATTTTTTTTGGCAGTTGGAGAGGTCATATCCCCCCTTCCTTACCCTTTCTCTTCCTCCTCCTTGGGGCCGCCGCTCACCTCCTTACCCCATTAACTTCCTCTCCTCCCTGCACTCCCTCCATTCCCTCCCATCCTCTCCCCCCTTACATCCTCTTCCCTCCACTTCCTCTCACCTAGAAACGATCTCTGCCTTCTTCGCTCCTCCAATCGCATCAAATTGCATCTGCGCCTCCACGAATCGGATCGCAGCCTGCTCCTGCGCTCTCTCCCTCTCCGCCGCCTCCTCAGCTCCGTCTTCTGCCACGTCAGCCTCGCTATCCGTCAGCTCAGCCTCCGCTGCATGCATGTCAGCCTCTGCCTGGTTAAGAGCGTCCATGCGCGAGCTCGCCTCCTCCCACACGGTTCTCTGGGACCCTGACACAGCGCTGGGGCGGGGGGGGGGAGGAAAAGGGAGGGACGTGGGTGAGTGAGGGGGAAGGATTGGGGAAATGGAGGAGGTTTACGAGCGCCCATTCGCGAGCTCGCGTCCTCCCACACAGTTCTCTGGGACCCTGACACAGCGCTTGGGGGAGTGGAGAAGAGAGAGAGAGGAGGGAGGGTAGACAGAGAGTCAAGAGGACTAAGAGCATCCATTAGCGAGCTCGCCTAATACAGTCCTGCATGGCCCTCCTTCCACACAGTCCTGCGGGACCCTGACACAGCGCTGGGGGTAGTGGAGAAGAGAAGGCGAGGGAGGGTAGACCGGGAGGCAGGAGGATTAAGAGCATAGCGAACTCACCTCCTTCCACATAGTCCCATCCCAAGGGACCCGTCAAAGCGCTGGTCGACGGGAGATGGGAACGGGATGGGTAACGGGTTGAGGGGACATGTTCCAACGATAACCTCATCTTCTCATGGCCGTCTATGCGCGCCCCCCCCTTTGTACTCAGGTGTATTTTGAGTCGACTCAAAATACACCAAGTTGAGGGGGCATGTTCCAACGATAACCTCATCTTCTCATGGCCGTCTATGCGCGCCCCCCCTTTGTACTCACGTCCGTTCGTAAGTGAGATCCCAAGGATCGTCACTCATTGGAGGAAAAGCGGCAGCGTCCCCCCGATTGTATCAACTACCCTTGGTGCGTAATCCGTCTATGCGCGACCCCCCTTTGTACTCACGTCTGTTCCAGGTAGTCGATCCGCGATCCCCGCGATACAATCACCCTCCCGCCGTCCACCAGCTGCCGTCCAATCAGCGCTCGCAGCAGCGTCGACTTGCCGCACCCGTTCGATCCCACCAGGCCCACCCGGTCTCCGGGCATCACGCGCCATGACACTAGCGAGAGCAGGTCGCGATCGCCCGCCGATAGAGTCACATCTTCTAGTAGAAATGCCGCGCCCGCTGTGTCGCCTTCTGGAGGGGAAAACTCGGGAGACGGCGGAGGCGGGGGAGAGAACGGCGCGGAGGAGGGGGGAAGGGGAGAAGGAGGAGCAGATACAGCTACCGACCGACACACTGAGTTCTGGCTCCTGCTCGAAGCTGCTGGCCTGGCATCGCAACTAGTTCTCGTCAGCTGTTTCCTGACATATCCGTCGGGTGTGTTCGAAGAATGCGACACGAGGCGTGCCTGCTGCGGCTTGAGATTGAAAGACCTCATCCGCTCGCACGAAGCGTGTGGCCTGAAATGCGGGAAGCGGTCCCGCGGTCGTCGACCGTCATAGTGTACTACGACGCGCCTGGCAAGTCCAAGGGTTGGCTGAAGAGCTGCTGACGCCATTTTGATTCCTAATGCAGGAATTTGCTCTCTGCTGAGAGCTGATGATGCAGCTGACGGCACTTCAGCTTTCAAAAGACTGGTAAGGTCACAGCTCTGTTGAAGCTAAGGCGGGAAATATTGCATTAGGAAACACAGCAGCTGGTTGGCCGATGTTTGCCAAACAAGAGGCTGTTTACCGCAATGGAGTTGCTGACTTCAACAAAACCAGTTCCCCTGAGAAGAACCCTCGCTGAGGACAACCTGCTGTTGTGTCAGCGTCAACGACAGCGGCGAAGAGTGGTGATAGGAGTTGTTGAAGGAACTGAGAGCGGTCTGTTGTCCTGGCGAGGAGAAGCAATGAGAGGCCAGAATGGCAGTGCGTGGCAGCCAGACGAAAAGGTGGACCGCTGCAGGCCGTTTGTGGCTGAGAATTGAAGCTGGATATCCTCGGTACAAGATTCGCCAACTTCAAGCCGACAGTAGAAGAGACATTCGGTAACTTTAGCAAATCGGAAGATTCATAATATAAAGGGCATCACAAAGGTGGGGTGGACTAGACTGCTGGAATATTGGAGAATGAGAAGTCTTTGTACCCAATGAAAGCAAAGTACGCAATGCGGCTTTCGTGAAAACCCGGAATGAAGAGCAAGATGCCGAGTATAATAAACGAAATCCCTGTAAGCGGGTGTAAATAAAAGCCAGAGTAGCACAAAAGGGGTCTGATTATTTACAGGCAAAACTGCACTTAGAAGGGTGAAACACAGAGAGGTTGCAACAGGCAAAAGATGGAGGAAGAAGGGGTCTGGGAGAAAGAAAAAGGAAGGGCGTGAGGGAGGAAGGGAGGAAGGGAGGAGGGAGGGAAACGGACGAGAGAAAGAGAGTGAGAGAGGAGAGAGGAGGGGGGGCAGGAATGATGGGGGGAGTTAGGGAGAAAGAGAGGGACATAGGGGAAGCGCAGGAGCCTGAAAAATGCAGGATTGCGAAACACAATACAGGAGATTGGATCTTGCACACCTATGGAGCCAGAATGCTGACGTACGCACCGTGAGATCGATCCCCCCACACTTTGTTGTACGTCATCCATGACCCTACGATGATCCCGAGGGCTCCAAGCGCCAGCAGGAGGAAGGCGAGGCAGACCTCCTTGATCGGCGGCCGGTTGTAGATGATAAAATCGCCGCCGAACTCCTCCGAGAGAGTTGGCGAGGGTGGTTGTGGCTCCGTCTCGAGCGCTTGTTGCGTCTGTTCGTCCGCCATGTTACACGCGGTTGTCGCGGTTGTTACAATGTGACAATGACCGATAGTACAATGGCGAAGACCACCCTACTTCGTGAGATATACCTAAGCAACTAACACGGTTTCGTATAGTACGGAAGAGAAGTTGCCAACGTGTGCTAGCACGATGAAGGTGTCAGACGGACTCTTAGAGACCTATTTCCTTTGCGACAGTGCATATAAGTTGAGTCGGCAAACGCCTCAGCAATACGCGCTAACCCTAACAAGGCTAAGGTAATGGTAGCAATATACAGTATTGCCCAAGACAGCGTCGCTTAGTGAACACGAGAATGACTGACACATCGACGACACACGAATCCCTAACAGTGAATCCCCAAGGAAGAACACGCGGATGAGTGAACAAGCAAGTGACTGAAATGAGCAGTCGTCTCCGAACAGGAATTCCAAGGTCACCTCAGCTTAGAATCCGAAGCCTGCCGAGTTCGGCAATCTCGAGGCGAGTCAGTTGTCAGGGGAATTCAAATATCCGTTGAAGTCGAATCCGTTGTGCTGGCGTTGGGTGTTTTCGGGGCTGGGGCTGAGCCTCGGGGGGAGGGGGGAGAATGAGGTGGGGGAGGGGGTGTGAGGAGGGGAAATCTGGGGAAAGCGGGGGTCTGTCGGACCCTTTCGCTTTCGCTTTCGCGAAAGGGGGAAGGGTTGGTGCTTTCGTTGACGGATGTTGGCGGTCGTCAGCAACTTCTGGCGCTTCTGACGTCAGCGGGACAAAACGATGCTTGAAGGGCGTAATCAGAACAACCTCTCTGCTTGATTTCCATTCCTAGCCTGGGGTTTGGCTTGGCGGTAAATCAAACCCAATTGAACCACCAGGCGGAGACGCATGGTACCCCCTAGTTGTTTGCGTCGGGTAGCTTCAATAAACGGGGCCTTGTAGTAAAGCAGGGCTGGCAGAGCAAAATTCAGAAAATCTAACTACTGTACCACAATGCGTGACACCTGTCACGGTGATGATATCTAATCAGAGCCCGGTTTCTTCTTATGTTAGGGCAGGCATTGTCTAGACGCATACATAAATCTCGCACCGTGAGTGACGCCTCTAGGCATACCCACCGATCACAGCAATAACAATTTCGCACAATTTGTCGTCCGTCGTCGCGATGGCTTCGCCGAGAGAAGGCGACAATCCCAGCCATCTGGCGAACGAGCAGCCAGTCGCTGACGTGGCACCCGCAGGAGAGCATTCTGGAGGGGATGCAGAAGCTTCCGCTGCCGCAAGCAAGGATACGAGCGGTAAGGCCGCTGGGAAAGGCAAGGCGGGTGTGCGGGGTCGGCGGGATCAGGGGAAGATCAGCGGAGAAGCGGGTGGCGGAGACGGGGAAGGCGGAACGGCGCAGATCGCGGCGGAATGTGAAGAGCTGCCGCGGGCCGTGGTGCGGCGAATCGTGAAAGCGAAAGTGCAGGAGCTGATGCAGGAAGGGGGAGCGCTTTGGGGAGTAGCGGGCGCAGGGGGAGAGGGGTCTGGGCGGAAGAAGGAGGTGCAGGTGGCGAAAGATGCGCTGGTCGCGCTGACAGAGAGCGCTAGGGTTTTCATCCACTACCTGACTTCCACGTGAGCTTCTCCTCCACCGCTGACTCCCCCTCAGATTGATACGCCAGATCATTCGTTCTCATTTGCCAGATTGTTAAGCCCCTTTGTGACCGTCTGGAAGTTCCTCCTGATCCTTCCCCTCTTTCAGAGCCAATGATTGGTGTCGCAGCGACAAGCAGCAGACAGTGATGGATGACTGAGTCATGGCAAGTCTCACCTTGCGGTTTCTGAACGCCCGTTTTCCATCCTCTTCCTATCAGAGCCAACGATTGGTGCCGCAGCAACAAGCGGCAGACAGTGAGTGCAGCCGATGTGCTGGCCAGCATTGAAGACATCCAGTTCCCGGAATTCCTGCCAGCTCTGCAATCCACGCTGCAAGGTGAGACACTGCTCTTGCAATGCTTGTTCCTTTTATTTTATCCCACCGTCATTATTCCATCCTCCCGAACAATTTTACCTCATCTGGTACTGCTCGTCTTTCCTTCTCCATCTCATGGCTCTCATCAGGTCTCAAGCTGTCTCATTATGCTGCACACTTTCATTCCCGCTGTTCTCTTTTCTATGCAGCTTTGAGGGACGAGAAGAGTGTGAAGCGAAAAGGGAAGCTGGAGAAGCGAGAAGCAGCTGCTGCTGTGGCTGGGGGGACCCCAGCAGAAGCAGCTGGGACACCAGCAGCCAAGAAAAGAAAAGCTGAGAAGGATGCAGGAGCTGTTGATGAAGTTGAATGAGAAGGTTGTATCGATAATGCATGTATGCTGCCTGTGAAAACCTGCTGTCGGTGTGGAATTTGGCAATAATTGAGCATTTGTGGGGACAAGCTTTGTCCCGTGTGTCAATATCAACAGCAGCCAGGAAGAACGGTCGGACTCCTAAGCACTGTCAGACCACCCATCCTGGGGACCAGTGATGCAGTATTGGACATCCTGATGTGAGCCTGGTGATGCAATGAAATTATGGAAGCAGGTCCAGCAGCATGTTGAGGAGCATGTCAGACCACCCATCCTGGGGTCCAGGGATGCAGTAATGCAGGCAGTCCACAGCATCAGGAGAATTCCCTTTCCTCCCCATGTGCGAGTCTGGTCTGAGCGCTGTCATTTCATCCACGTCCAGGAATGCAGCGCCTATGGAGTGAGCCAACCGCTCCGCAATGCGATTCTGGTGAGAAATTTCACCCCAGTTGTGGGGTAGCCCTTCTTCGGGTAGCCGTTTTTCAATCGGACGGCTGTAATTCATGCAATCAGCATGCCCAGCAGCAGACGATCTGACGATTAACAGAAGACCGGGGAAGCGATTTCGCAGGTGGTGAAAGGTCGCGTTGAGCTGCGCTTCAAATGCTGCATCCTCCACATAATGAGCTCCACGATTCAGAACAACCATATCTACACCCTGTGCTGCTATCTCGTCCACCCACCAGTGATTTTCCGAGGAAAATCCTGGTATGGCAACGGGGATGTCTAGATAATCGCTGCGGATGAAGTAGAGCTGAGACGGATGACCCGAGGATTCACAGATGGGGGAGGAGAAGCAGATCACAGGTAAGTGCGGGTAAGCTAATCTAGCAGCGATGCACTTGGTAGAAAAACCCGGGTCCAGAATGACGTCTTGGTCAATCTTCAAGCGGAGAAGCAGGGAGAGAGCGAGTTGACCGTTCAAAGAATCACCAGTCACAAGGAGCTTCTTTCCACCAAGTGCCTGACAAAATCTGGCAACACTGAACGACATCCACCGGCCGCAACCCCTGCCGTCCTTACTGCTGCTTATATCCCAGACGTACTTCAGGCTTTCCCTGACGGTCCATTTTTCAGGAGAAATGCCACGTGTCACGGCTTCATTGGCTGGAGGGCCAGCGAGGTTTCCTGGGTTCTCCATGTGTCGGAGGTCGCACGGACTGAGAGGATTTCGCCAGTGAAGAAGACGAGGGGTTGGATCGAAGCGCCAATGACCTGATTGGCTGATGCATTTCCAGCGTTCTCGGAATCGTTGCAGGGCAGAGTCGTTGCTGAATTTTGTTCCTGGGATTCCGGAGACGGGAACTGAGATTTTCTCTTTGATCGGAGCAATTCGAGATGCTTGACGCCATGTTAGGTTATCGTCGGGAACAGCAAGGAAATTCTGCAGAGGCTGCTCGACGGCATTGTCCGCAGAAGCACCTTGTACTTTCCTTGTAGATTTCTCCGATTTCGGCGAGTATAGCCTGAAAGTGATGCAGAACGACAGCAAGGACAAGGCAGTAAGGCAGCAGGATACGGAGAGGAACGCGGAAAGCGCGCTGCTTCTAGCCTGCATTATGGTTAAATTAATCGGAGGAAGCGTAATTGTGACAGGATTACCCAGAAAGAACATTTCCGCCGTAGTTCGACAAGATTGCTTTTGGCCAATTGCACCAATTCCTGATGGTCCAAAATGTCGAGTTCGCGCAAAAACATTTCGCTCGCATCTGGGTTGGTGTCAGTTCGCGAACAGCTTTTGGGGTTGAATAGTAACGGGGTTCACCTCTTTTGCGAGATGTTGCGAAACGCGCCAACTTGGAGTGCCAGCGTGCCGCTGCCCTGACACTGGAATTACTTCCGCCTCTTGGAATAATCAGCTTCACGATTATTAGCTCCTCAAGTGAGGTCAAATTACCCTTGGGACCGTCCAGCCGATTCGTCCAATCCGCATGCGATCGCTTCTATACAGCCGATTAAATAAGCCGATTTTATTGGCTTTCTTGTAGCGCGTATGGAGAGCGATTTGCAGCTCGAGACAGCGCTTTTAGGGAAGCTGGTGCGTCAGAATCGCAGCCAGCACAGAAGCGGGAAATATTTCCACGCGCTTCGCCAGGTAAGCTCGTTGCAGCTCGTCGCGTTTGTTATCCGCTTCCAAGAAACTCCGGTTCTTTATCCCCTAGCATTGGTTCCATGTCTTTGTGTCTCCAGTTGATGCTACGTCTCTAACCTGTTCTGTTAGCGCCTGTATCATTCCTTTCTCCCCATCGCTCTTACCAATGCCTCCCTGTCAGCTCCACCAGCGACTAAGGGAATTTTTTCCCTCGAACGTCCTCCAGGCTCCAGCAGCGGCGCCAGATTGTACACCCCTCTCATACTCTCTTCCTCCTCTTCCCTCCTCTTCCCTCCTCTTCCCCCCTCTTCCCTCCTCTTCCCTCCTCTTCCCTCCTCTTCCCCCCTCTTCCCTCCTCTTCCCTCCTCTTCCCCCCTCTTCCCTCCTCTTCCCTCCTCTTCCCTCCTCTTCCCTCCTCTTCCCCCCTCTTCCCTCCTCTTCCCTCCTCTTCCCTCCTCTTCCCTCCTCTTCCCTCCTCTTCCCTCCTCTTCCCTCCTCTTCCCTCCTCTTTCCCTTCCCCCACTGTCAGCCGCGCCACCAGCGACTAAGGGATTTCCTCTCCTTGAACGTGCTCCGGCTGCTGCAGCAAATTGCATCCACCCGTCAGCATTTCTTCCCTCCTCTTCCCTCCTCTTCCCTCCTCTTCCCTCTTTTCCCCCCGCTCTGGCCCTCCCCCCCCCCCCTGTCAGCTCCACCGGAGACTAAGGGATTTCCTCTCCTCTAACGTGCTCCAGCTGCTGCAGCAGATTAAAGAAGCCACGCCCCCAGCGCTGCTGGCTGTTGCTCAAAGCCCTGAGCTAGCCAGCCAATCCAAGCGACTCATCTTCTCTCTAGATTACATTCAAGAGGTAAGGTTTGCAATCTCTTTTTCTTCTCTTCTGCTCCATACCATTGGCCTCAGCTTCGTGCTTCCTTCCTCTTGATTTCTCAATTGTCTTTCTCATTCGCCCATCTTTCTCCCATTCGCCCATCTCTCTCCGCCTCCCCATCTCTCTCCCCCTTCCCATCTCTCGTCCATTTCTCCCGTGCACCGTCCCTGGTCCATCCATCTCAGACCACGAGCCTCCTGATTCGAGCTGCACGGTAAGGTTCTCTTACAGCAGCACAGCCAACGCTCATATGACTTTTGAGTCAACTCAAAAGTCTTCTCCCCCGTCCAGCGTCCCTTGTCCGTCCATCTCAGAGTACGGGCCACCTTACTCGAGCTGCACGGTAAGATTTGCTTACTGCAGCATAGTTAATGCTCAATGCCTGCTTATATTGGAGCTCTCCAATATAACCAGACCTTATATTGCCCCCTTCAGATTATGCTTCAGGCAGATTCAGCCTTAGTGAAAGTTGACTTGATTACTGTTCCGATTTCAAGCTCATTGTTTTTTATTTCTCACATCCATTGTCCCACCCCATTCCCCAGCCTTATTGCGGGTCTGGTTATATTGGAGCGCTTTCTCCCCTTCTGTGTCACATGTTTTGCCTGCTTGGGTCGGCTGCACATCATCTTGCTTCAGGTGGGTATTTCTTGTGTTCACCCTGCTTCAAGTGGCACATTGTTTGTAGGTTTCTGCTTGTTGTCTTCATGTTGCCTTGGTTGGATACATGCTAAATGCATGCCCTCCCATGTGCTTCTTTGTTTGTGTGCTTTGGGTGCTACTTCTGCAGTGCCAGCTACACCACGTTTCGGCTTATAATCGCCTGTCGGCAACAGCAGCAAGAGGCAAGGTAAAGCGATGGCTACTCGTATTTTTCCACCTGCAATGTGCATTGCTCAACCGAATGTTTCGCAAAATTGAGCTGTTTTATTGTGTTTTGTATGACCTTTCCCAAATCTCTTAGCTAAATCTTTTACCTTGCCTCCCCCCCACACCCCCCCCCAGGTTTCTCTCCCCCCGACTCTCCCCCGGCAGTTACACCACGCCTGGCAAGGCCCCTCTCTCCTCATCTCCTCTCGCCCCATCCCTTCGCCTGGACCGAGCAGCAACACCAACGCCAACACAAACAGCAACAGCAACAGCAGCAGCAGAAAGGGCAAGACTGTGAAAAGCGGGGTGCTCGCAAACAGTGCAGACGTGCCTCCTTTTCCAGAAGATGCCTGTGCTCCAACTACACTTGCTCCAGAAGCAGCCCCTCCAGGGACATCTGGTGCAGGGGCATCTGGTGAGTTACAGGGAGCAGATTTACGAAGCAAGAGGCTGAAGAGTCAAGGGGGAGTCAGTCAAGAAGGAGACAGCATAAAGAGAGAGAGGGGTCCGTTTGGGGCGGATGGGCCGTCCATGGCGGTGCTGATGCAGGAGCTTGGGTTTGGAGAGTTTGTTTCTGCCCCGGGCAGCAGCGCTGGGACAAAGGAAGGGTATCCGGGCAGAGGGAGCGGGAGGGAGAGGGGGAGGGGGAGGGTCACGGGGCATAAGGAGTTTCCAGGGGGTGAGGAGGAGGTGGTAGGGGGGAGTGTTTTTAGCAGTGGAGAGGGATGGGGAGGGGTGTTTTGGCAGGTGGGGAGAGTTGGGGTGAGGGTCTTGGAAAATTTGAGGTGGATGGGAGTAGAGAGGAGGAATTGGGGGATGGGGATGATGGTGGGAGGGAAGGGAGGAGCACGAGAGGTGGGGAAGAGGGGGAGATGGGTGATGAGGAAGAGGGGGAAGAGAGTGGAGAGGGGGAGAAGGAAGGGGAGGAGATGTCGGAGGGCGAGGGGGAGGAAGGTGAGGTGGAAGAGGATGAGGGGAAAGAGGATGATTTGGAGGATGGTGGGATGGAGAAGGATGGTGATGAGGGTGGAGGCGCAATTGCGGAGGAAACAGAGGCAGATTTATGTGGTAGGGAGCCTGAAGAGGAAAGGGAAGAGGGAGAAGAAGAGGAGGGGGAGGAGGAGAACGAGGGGAGGGAGGCTGTGAAAGAAACGAGACCGTCAAGCATTGGGACTGGAGAAAAGATTGCAGGAATTGGTGCTGTGGTGAATAGGCTTGAAGTTGGAGATCGACAGGCGAAGCCAAGTAACCAAGCAGGTGTGGTGCCTGAAGCCGTGTCAGAACCGCGGCCTCAATCAGATGCCGATGTTTCTACTGGGAAGTTACGGGGAGAGAATGTGTCGAATCACCAGAAAAGTAGCATTTCTGGTAAGGCGAGAAAGAAGAAAGCAGCTGGGGTGGTTGGCTCGGGTTCGGATGCCAAGGGTCGTGCGGAGGGACGAACTAGGCTAGGGAATAGAGGGTGTTTGAATATGCAAGAAAAGAAAGGGGAAAATAGCAAGAAAGAGATGTCGATTCTCAAGGACTTGCTATCCTTGTAGTGGAGTTTGCTTTGTTCAATTACAACATGATAATGTGCTATATAAATGCGTTTCAAGGCTAGCGCGCTCAGCGTGATCGCTCGTGTATTGCGTATGGAGGTCCAGTCAAATACCCTTATGTCGAATCTCCCCGCAATATGCAGCTCAGTCTCGGCCTTGACCAGGAAATGGGTCAAACTCACTCTGCGAGAAAATATCCCCTTCCCGCTGGGGTTAGACCATCAGACCCGCCTCATGCCTTTCTAAACCCTTCACTGCTTTCCCGCAAACCATTGTTTGCTTCGCTGTAATAGTCCAGTCCAATCCAGTGTCTTAGGCTGCATTGCGTTCCCTGACGGCTGCTGTTTCCTCCGCCGACACCGAGCCGGAAGCCGGCAAGTATGTCGGAATGGAAGCTTCGCGTGGTGTCGCTGCTGCCAGCCGCGACGGACTCCGTGTCGGCCTTGGGAATGACGAGCGTGCTGGCTGCGCGTACGCACGAGGTGAGCGCGTCTATAGCGCGAATAAACTGTTACCATAGCGCGGAAAGAGCATGCCTGTTACGAAACTGCAACATTGCCTGTTGCCAGTCCCCCGTCCATCTCACCCGCTCTCGTCGCCCTCTCCTGTTCCTCGCTCCGCATTCCCATTCTCTCTCTTCCCCGCTCTCCATTTCTCCCTCCTTACTCACCTACTTATCTTAGCTCACCTCTTCCTCCTTCTCCCGTCCCTCCTCCCTTCCCAGTGCGACGCACCAGGTACGGAGTCCGTTCCTGTCTGCACCGAGCCTAAGCTAGGCCCGGCAGCCGGAGGCTCGGCCGAGTCTGCAATGTCCCAAGCCGAGGTGCACATGGCGATTTCCACTCTCCGAGCCTCCGCGGCCTGGCAGCTCGCGTTCCTGCCCCCCCTGCCACCACCGCGTGTTACTTCTCCTGCTGTTTCTGGTAGTGACAGTGCTGCTGCTGGTGGTGCTGGTGCTGGTGGTGCTGGTGCTGGTGGTGGTGCTGGTGCTGGTGGTTCTGACTCGGCTCCCGCCTCGCCTCGAGCGTCGAACCCCTCGTTCGACCTGCTACTGGAGTGGTTTCTGTCACCCTATCGCGTAGACGTCAGCATGCTGAAGCGGCTCCGACCAGACGTCATTCTCACGCAGGTGAGCCGCAAGCTGCTGCTAGTGCTACTGCCGCTCCCTCGCCTCCTCTTTGCGTCACCTGCTGCTGGAGTGGTTTCTCTCGCCGTACCGCGTGGACGTCAGCATGCTGAAACGGCTCCGACCAGACATCATTCTCACTCAGGTGAGGCGCGAGCTATTGGAATTTGCCCTGGACGTTGCATGAACGTGGTTCTCTTAGCGTCTCAGAATTTGCCTTTGACTAGACCCTTCGTTCAGCCAGCTGCAGGATAGAAGATTGTTTTGAGACGTCTCAAAACAAATCATCTATCACTTGGATACTGAGGCGTCTCAGAATCTGCGCTGGACTAGACCTAGACCCTTCGTCCAGCCTGCTGCTTGAGTGGTTTCTGTCAACCTATGTTGTGGACGCCAGCAACGGCTCCGATCGAGCAATGGTTTCTCTCACCCTGTGGTGCTGAAATGGCTCCGACCAGATGGCATCCTCACCCAAGTGCGACATGTTACCCGTCCAACACATAGGAGATGAAACTGAGATGAAACTGTTACACCTGTTCCCAGCTGCATACCGCATCAGCAAACATTATCACTAGATGATTTTTGCGTTGATTAAAAAACACATTGATTGTTACACCTGTTCCCAGCTGCATGCCGTACCATATCAGCACACATTATCACGGCACTCCATCTTATTACATTCCATCTCAGTGCACCCCATTGCACCGCATTTGACGTTTTCACTTCTTCCTCCTCCGTCTTTCAAGTTTCTCTCCCTTTTTTCTTTGCTTTGTCTCTCTCGCCCCGTCAGCTACAAGAGGAACCCGAGGTACTCTCTAAAGAGGATGTTCAAAACGTGCTTTCTCATGTGCTAGGCTCTCGCATCAGGATCGTTCATCTCGACCCTCCATCCCTTGTCGAGGCTATCAACGACGTCCGTCGGATCGGCACCGCTCTCGGCCAATCACAGCATGCCGAATCCACCGTCAAAGACCTCATGCAACGAATCCAGACCGTCCGCGGGATGTGCGCGGGCAGACCGAGAAAAAAAGTTGTGTGCATCCAATGGCTGGATCCGATTTTCCTGGCGGGTGCTTGGGTCCCAGACCTGGTCCGATTGGCTGGAGGGGTGGGGTCGGAAAGTTCCAGGATGGTGCAGGAAGGGGAGCTGCAGGATCTAGTGAGATCTGCGGATGCGGTGATCTTCGCAGTGTGCGGCTGTGATCTGCCCACCTCCATTGCTACAGTGAAACGAGAGGCTGTGCAAAAATGGCAAATGTTCCGGAACGGAGCAGCAGCAGCAGCAACAGGAGGAGCAGGAGGGGCAGGAGGAGGGATAGCTACAGTAGCTACAGCAGCAGCACATAAGCAACTGCCGAACCTCCCTGCCATGGCTGTAGTGGAAGCGGCGAAGCTGTTCTCCAGGCCCGGGCCGAGCCTCGTGGAGTCCCTGGAAGTGCTGGCAGAGATTCTCCACCCCGAGACTCAGAGGTTCGGGCACAGACACAGGTGCTGGAGCGAGCTTGGTGCTCCTGTTGTGCTATGACAGGCTACCGATCGGCGATCCAGGATGTTTGAGATGCATTCGCGGTGCAAACGTGCTTTGGGACCTCTCACCTACATAGAGCAGACAAGTGCAGTCTCGGGAAGTGCCGTGGGGGTTCTTCACCCGGGACTCAGAGGTTTGGGCACAAACACTAAGTGCTGGAGTGAACTGGCCATGTGAGACGGAGACACCTCGGGAAGGGAGACTCGACTCGACCCTTTACATGTGTCTGATGAATGTCTGATTCGAGTGCCTGGTGTGTTTGCCTAGGGAAGTCCCTGGATGGAGAGGTGACTTTTGAGTCGACTCAAAAGTCACCTCGTCAGTCGATTCGTGTGCCTGGTGTGTTTGCTTAGTTAAGTCCCTGGATGGAGAGGAGCAAGCTGGCATTGTTGTGAGGCGTATAAAGAGTATAGGTACTTCAATAGGTTAGCCCTGCCTTCAGAGCAGTCGCTTGGCTTGACTTGCTGCCGGGGGGGTGGTTGTTCACTCTTCTTCACCCCAGAATCAGGAGGTTCAGGCAGCCAGTCAGACGCCAAGTGTGGCGTGGATCTGACTTCTGGTGGGGTGGGGATTTCCACCCTAAACGTCAAGAGGTTCTGGCAGACAGTTGTGCTGGAGTGAAGTATGCAGGCTGCATAGCAGAGGTTTTACCATAGGATTCAACATGGTTGGATCCAAGTCACTCCCGATGAAACTGCCCGAAACTTTTCACCACGATAAGGCAAAAATGCAGGAATCTAACATATGGGTATCTCAAGAAACCACATGAGATCAGCACCCATACACCATGCGGCAGTATCCACTGATCTCTCCAGAGCCTTTTTTTTTTTCGCTTCCTTCGTGTGTGGTAGCCAGGATTCGTCAAGGTCAACCCTTCCTCGCACATGGTCGACCCTTCCACACACATGGTCAACCCTTCCTCGGAATCCTAGTCTTTCTCTCACGGTCCCTCCATCCCCTCACACCCTCCGCTGTTGAGTCAACTTACAAGCGCCCCACTCTTGACACCATCTTGCACCCTTGGTTACGCTAATCGAGCCACAGAGAGAGTCTCGACTCGACTCAAACTAGATGTCCCGTTCTGGAACGGTGGTCTGTGCTGTTCGCTACCCTTCCTCCCAGAGCCCCTCCATTTCGTCACTCCCCTCATCCCCTTCTTGCCACTTAGCTAAGTGCACAGTCCAACTCAAGCCATTCGTCCTCCCAAATTGGTGTGGCCCTCGTCGTTCCATTCGCTACTCACTCTTCCTCCCAGAGGCCCTCCATCTCGTCTTCCCCTCTTCCCCTCTCCCCCTCTCCCCCTCTCCCCCTCTCCCCCTCTTCCCCCTTCCCCCCTTCCCCTCTTCCCCTACCGGCACGGTGGTCTGTGCGCCGTTCGCTACTCTTCCTCCCAGAGCCCCTCCGTCTCATCGCTCTCCTCATCCCCTTCCTGACCATCCTGTCCCTGCCCAACCCCTCCCCCCCCTCGTTATAGCCCCCCCCTCTTCCACCCCCCCCTGCCGCTCCTGCTGCTGCCGCAAATCCCTGTCTGCTGTGCGCGAAACGGTCGTCACTGGCACCGCCATTATCACGATCACTGTAGTCACCAGCAGCATCACCAGCAGCATCACCAGCAACATCATCTGCACTATCCCCCTCGCCATGCCCCACTATAACCAGCAACCCCACCACCCCCACCGCTGTAACCACCAACACCACCAGCACTCCCACCAGCACTGCCACCAACAGGACCAGCCCCATACCTCATCCCACCCTCCTCCTCTCCCCTACCTCCTCCCCATCTCATTTCCCTTCTCCCCTCCCCTCCCTCCATTCCCCCTCCTGCCATGACCCCCGTCAGCCTCCTTCTCACTCTCCTCCTCTTCACAATAATCCCTGACAATGGCACATCCTCACTCTCCACCCCATCGTCCCCCACCCCTCCCCCTTCCCCTCCCCTTATCTCTCCCCCTACCGCTCCTAACCCCTCTGCTTGCCCTCCAATCACAGTAACATCCGCCGCCTTTGCTCCCCTCCCCCTTCCCCTCCCCCTCCCCCTCCCCCTTCCTCTCCCCCTTCCCCCCCTGCCCTCCCACCCCCACCTCTCCCCTCCCCCTCCTACCACCCCCCGCCCCCTCCCTCCCCTTCCCCTTCCCCTCCCCCCTTCCACCACCCCTTCCCCAACCCCTCCCACCCCCTCCACAAACCCCACATCCACACTCCCCTCTCTCTCACTCCCCTCCATCCCCAAAACCTCAACCCCCTCCTCCTCTCCCCCTCCCCTCCCCCCCTCCCCCCCCTCCCCCCTCCCCTCCAACCTTTCCACTTTCAACCTCTTCCGCTCCCTCCTCTGACTCAGCCTCTCAGCCTTCTCTGTTAAAATCTCCTGGGCGTCCCTCCCCTGCTCAATCACCTGAAGCCACTGCGACTCGCTCAAGGCGTCCGTATAAACCACCTGCTTCCGCTTCCTCCTCCCCATCTCCACCCCTTCCCCCTCCCCCCCTCCCGCCTCCCCCTCCCCTCCCTCCCCGCCCTTAAAAAACACCCACTCGGGCACGTCGTCCTTTTCCATCAGCCCAAGCCGCGCCGCCCCAAACTGCCGCCTCCTCTCCTCGTCCATCCTCTCAAACATCTCGAACTCCTCCTCTGACCTCGCTATAAGCCTATTGGTATCCCGCTCCCCCGGCAAATCCGGTGCCAGATCCGGAATCTTACCCCGCTTCATAATCTGCTCTAGCAGCTCCCGTCTCTCCTGGGCCGTCGATGTCGTATTGAACATACCCGCTTGGATCACCTTCGCATCTATCCCCATCTTGCTCTTCGCCCGCTCTAGAATCTCCTCCTCTATAGACCCCACGCTTACAAGCACAAACACCCGAACCTCCCGCTTTTGCCCGATCCTGTGCGCCCGATCCTCCGCCTGCTGGTCCATCTGGGGGTTCCAATCCGAATCAAATAAAATCACCGTGTCGGCCGTCTGGAGATTCAGCCCCAAGCCGCCCGCCCGGGTGCTGAGCAAGAAGATAAAGTACGGCGAGTCCGGCGCGTTGTACAGCTGCAGCAGGCGGCCTCGTTCGTCTGTTTTGGTCATGCCATCCAGGCGAAGATAAAGCATGCCGACCGATCGGAGATAATCCTCTAATAAATCCATAACTTTGGTCATCTGCGAAAACATTAGGATCCTGTGCCCCCCGGCTTGCAGCTTGGGCAGAATCCGGTCCAGCAGCTCAAATTTTCCGCTTGCCCGGACACGCTCGTTGGGGGATTGGGGCTGGTAGACGTAGTCGAGGGAGTCAAGGAGGAAGAGGTAAGGGTGGTTGCAGCACTTGCGCAGCTGCATTGCTGTGTTCTGCAGCGCACGAGACTTCCCTCCGCTGTCGTCAAGCCCTACGCAGCCCGCCGAGACGATCTGTGAGTAGTACTCGCGCTGCCAGGCGGACATGTCGCACTTGAGGATCACCTGGCGCTTCTGAGGGAGGAACTTCTCGACCTCTGACTTTTTTCGACGGAGGATGAAGGGACGGATGACCTGAGAGGTGGAAGGGAGGACGAAGGGACGGAGGATGAAGGGACGGAGGACGAAGGGACGGATGACCTGGTGGGGTGTGGGGTGTGGGGAGTGGGGTGAGGGGTGTGGGGTGTGGGGTGTGGGGTGTGGGGTGTGGGGTGGGGGTTGGCAGAGGCAAAGGGGGGAGGGAGAGACAAATTTCTCGACCTCGAGACCATTTTTGGCGCAGAATGAAGGTGCGGATGACCTGAGAGGTGGAGATGGGGGAGGAGGGGGGAGGAGGGAGGAGGCCGTGGGGGGAGTGGGTGGGTGGAGTGTGGTACGGGGGATCAGGTCAGCTGTAGAAACCAATCATTCCCCCCCCAATGCTCACTAACCAGAGGTAAACCAAACCCACATGGTGCAGGCGCCTGATCACCAGCAGCTGCTCCTCCTCGTTCAAGCTCACGTCACATTTATCGGCAAACGGGTCATTGAACGGCAGGCAAGCTATACCTTCCTCCCCTTACCCCCTCTACCATTCACCTTGATGCTATCCAAACCCACCTGGTGCAGGGGTCGAATCACCAGCAGCTGCTCCTCCTCGTTCAAGCTCACGCCCCCATTTGTCCTCAGCCGGGGAATTGAGCAGCAGCCAACCATAACCAGAAGCCCCAAACCCACCTGGTGCAGGCGCCTGATCACCAGCACCTGCTCCTCCTCGTTCAAGCTCGTGACACATTTATCTGCAAACGGCGTGTTAAATGGTAAGCTGTCTCTTCCTCCCCTTACCCTCTACCCTATCACCAGAGTGAACACCCACACACCTGGTGTAGCCTTCGGATCACCAGCAGCTGCTCCTCCTCGTTCAAAGACACGTCGCACTTGTCAGCAAACGGCGCATTGAACCAGTCCTCAAAGTTGTCGCTCGAGTTGAAAATCGCGGGCAGAAGAAAATTCAGCAGCGCCCACAGCTCCCCCAGGCTGTTCTGGATCGGCGTTCCGGTCAGCAAAAGTCTTCTCCGGATCGAATATCCCGCCACCAGCGTTTTACTAAGTACTGACTCGTGGTTCTTAAGCCGGTGCCCCTCGTCTACAATCACATAATGCCAGCTGATCTTCTTTAAGAACGCCTTATCCCTGATAATAAGGTCGTAATGCGTTAGAAGCACGCTGAACTTATACTCCTCCCCTTCCGCCCCCGTCACTCCCCCCCCTCCTCCTCCCCCTCCCCCCGACTCCTCACTCCCCCAATCATCATCCACACTCCCTCTCCCTCCCCTCCCTCCTCTCCCTCCTCCTCTCCACCCTCCCCTCCTTCCTCCTCCTCCTCTTCTCCCAGCAAGAGCCCCTCCAAACCTTTCCCTCAGCACCTTTCTTTCATCCTGCCTTCCATCGTACATCACAACGCTGCACGTTGGGAACCATGCGGCAAACTCCACCCCCCAGTTCGGCAGCACGGCTTTCGGAGCCAGCACCAGATGCGGCCCGAAATCCCCCTTCTTCTCCGCCATGAACGCGATAAAAGCGATCGTTTGTATGGTCTTTCCGAGCCCCATTTCGTCCGCTAAAATCCCGTTTAAATTGTTATTATAAAGCGAGACCATCCATTGCAGCCCCTCCATCTGGTACTGCCTCAGCTGCCGCCCAGGTGACAATAATGAGGGCTGTTCCGTGACCTTTTCTTCTATCGAGTGCACGGCTCGGTCGTATCGCCTCTGCCCCTCCATTAAGTCACGCTTCGACTGCCCCTGCCCCTCCTGTCCCTCCCCAGCCGCTCCTCCTCCCTCTCCTCCTGCTGCCGCATCTGCAGCAGCAGCCTCTGCTGCTGCTGCTGCCGCCTCTCTTGCTTCCGAAGCTCGTTCCGCTGCTGCAGCCGCATCAGCCCCCCCACCACCACCACCACCACCAGCATCCTTCTGTTTCTGCACCATAGCGCCCAGCTTCTGAAGCAGCTCATCCGTCTTCCCCAGCAGCGTATGCAGCCGCTCATTCTTACTCTCCTCTACCAATTTAAAGTACGCCTCCTGGTCCCCGGCCTTAAGGGCCTGCACGCGCATGCGCTCCGCCCGCGACGCCCGCTGCTTCTGCCGCGCGTGCCACGTCAGCATGCCGTCGTTGCGCTGCTTCCGCCGCCGCTGCTCCGCCAGGCTGGCCGCTGACATGTCGCGCCCCGCCTGCGCCACGTCGGCGAAGAAGCGGGCTGCGGATTCGACCGCGTTTGCTTTCCGACGAGCCTTTCGAGCCGCCTTTTTGAAAAAAGTGGGGGAGAATAACGATGAGAAGGGGGGGGGGGGGGGGGGGGGAACAGAGGACGAAGGGTGAGGGTTGAGGGAAATGGGGGATGAGCCGAGGCTACTACACAGCTCAAGTATTTTTGAGAATTCTAAAAAATACCCTGCAAGCTCAAGTAGGCTCACCAACTGTTGTAATCACCACCCATCAGATAAAGAGCCCACCTCAATCGCCTCGGAAGCTTCCGGATCCCATCCGCCAGCCACCCCAACCTTAGCAGCGGCCGCAGCAGCAGCAGCAGCAGCATCCTTCTTACGGGACTCAATCTCAAACCCTAGCCCCTCTTCATAGTAATCCTCATCCCACGCATCCTCCCCCTCCCCCGCCTCCGCCTCCTCCTCTGCAGCCAGTGGCTTCATGCCAGGTGGCAGCTGCCACCTCAGCTGCGCGCGCTCCACATCAGCAGGGGTCAGGCGCAGGAGGCTCCAATCTAGAAGGGGCTGGTGGGAACCGTAGGCTTCATTGGCCTTCAACACTCTCTGTTCCTCCATCAACTTATCTCTCTCCTCCCCTTCGTCCCTCTCCCCTCCTTCTCCTGTCCCTTCTTTGTCATCCTCCTCTTCTGCCACGTCACCACGCGCCACCTCAGCGTGCCCGTTCACCAAACCACCGTTCCGCACCCCGCCAGCCGCCCAGTCAGCGATCCTCTTCTCAGCAAGCACCTCGAAACGAACCTTCCTCTGCAGCCCACGAAGCTTCAGGCACCTGAGCTGGATCTCCAATGACCGCCTGACACCTGGCGCCTGCACAACTGCCAGCAAGGATTCCAGCTTGGCAATCCTCCCCTCCTCTCTCTCCCTCTCCTCCCTCTCCCCTTCCCCCACCAGTTTTTCCCACTCCCCCTCTCTCACCCTCTCCCTCCCCTCCCTCACTCTCTCCTCCGCCGCCCGCTTTATCCTCCTGAGCGCCTCGACTTTCTGACGCACCAGCTGCGGCGGGAAAAGGCCCGCCAGCTGGCAGTCGGTGAGTGGCTGGCCGGCCGCCAGCCTGGCGAAGCAGTCGCGCTGCGATTGGAGGAGGGCGAGCTGAGCTGGCGTGAGAGAGAGAGGAGGGGAGGCGGAAGGCGCAATCACAGCAGTAGTAGCAGTAGGAGTAGCAGTGGTACTAGTAGGATGAGGAGGAGGAGGGGGGGAAGTAGGGAGGTGTGCGGATAAAGGAAGAGCAGCAGGAGGGGGAGGAAAAGGAGGCGAGAGAGGGGTGGTTGCAGGGATAGGGACTGCATAAGCTGCATGGGCTGCATGGGCTGCATGGGCTGCATGGGCTGCATGGGCTGCATGGGCTGCATGGGCTGCATGGGCTGGTGAGATAGAAGAGGATACTCCAGCACCCCAACCAGCACTCCTAGTGTCCAAATCCAGACCCACTTCGGCCTCTGGCTCGGCATTCGCTTGATCGTCTGGTTTAGCATGAAGCGGCTCAGCACAGTCTGTAACGCTCTCTGTTACACCAGCCTTGGCTGCAGCAGCAACAGGCGCAGCAGCAACAGGTGCAGCAGCAGCAGGAGCAGCAGCAGGAGCAGCAGCAGGAGCAGCAGCAACAGTTGTAGAGGCAGGAGCTGCAGCAGCAACTGTGGAGGTAGGAGCAGAGTCAACCGGGCCATCAGCCACTGCACCGCTCGTTATAAGCACGCCGCCCGCTGGTGCACTCGCTGCAACAGCAACGACGAATGGAGTAGCAGAGGAGGTTGCTAAGTAGCCCTCGCCCATCTCTATATCCTCCTCACTTGGCTTCCCCTCACTCGGCTTGCTGCCACCCTCATGCTTCTCCACTTCCAACTGCTCTAATCCCACCTGCTCTCCCTCTTTCTCCTCGCCCCCCTTGCTGTCTTCGCCCTTCTCTCCTTCCTCCACTTCCCCCTTCGTCTCACTCCCCTTTCCCTCTCCCTCCATCTCGTCTTCCCCCTTCTCATCCTTCCCCTCCCCGCCCAGCCCATCGTACCACTCCTGCCCCCCTTGCGTCACACCACCCGAGCCATCCCCCCCCTCCCCTGCATCCCCTGCCTTCTGCTTTTGAGTCGACTCAGAAGCCTCCTTCTCCACTTCCTCCTGCCCCCCTTGCGTCACACCACCCGTGTCATCCCCTCCCCCCCCTGCATCCCCCCCCTCCCCTTCATCCCCTTCCGTCTCCACCTCCTGGTGCCCCTCCTGTCTTCCCCCCTCTCTCTCTCCCTCCCGTGCCTTCTCCGTCTCATCCTCCTCCTGTACCTCTTTCCCGACCTTTCCCCCCACCACCTCCTCTCCCTCAGCCTTCTCTCCTCCCCCCCCCTTCTCCTCATCCCGATCATCCCCATCCCCTACCATCCTCCCCTCAGTCTCGCCGTTCCCCTGCCATTCACCTGCACCCTTCCGTTGGCCTATCATCGCCTCGTCTTCTACTGAAAGCACGTTCTCCTCTTCCTTACACACTTCTTCTTGCCTTCCCTCTCCCTCTCCCTCTCCCTCTCCCTCTCCCTCCTCTCCCTCTCCCTCTCCCTCCTCTTCCTCCTCTACCTCCTCCTCCTCCTCTCCCTCATTTGGCCCCCCATCCTTCCTCTCCTCTTCCTTAACCACTTCTAAGCTTCCCCCTTCCACCTCCATCCTCCCCTCCACTCCGCCCTCCTCCCCGCCCCCAAGCACTCCCCTTCCCCCTGCGTCTTCAAACTTCCCTTCCCCGCTCCTCTTAACTCCGCTTGTTACATCTTGAGGTGTCTCGCTCTCTTTAACTAGCCCCATCCCAGCACCAGACACCTGAAGATGTAGCAAGCGGACACCAGACGCACTATCCTCCTCTCTCACCCCCTTCCCCCTTCCTTCCTCCTCCCCTCCTCCCTTCCCTCCTCCTCTCCTCGCCTCCTCAACCCCCTCTTCCCCCTTCCCTCCCTGCCTTACCCCATCCCCTGTTGCAGTCACAGCCTCTCGCTCTCCCTCGCTTTTATCACCTTCAACTACAGTCACCTTTCCTCTCATATCGTCACCAGTCGCCCCTAGAACCGGTTCCGCGACTTTCCCCTGCACCTCCGCCGATGCACCTTCCGCTTCCCCAGCCGACGTTCCCCCCTCCCGCTGCTCTGGGGAAGATCCGCTCACTCCCGCGGCTTCCCCCTCATCTCCTTCCGCTTCACCCGCTATTTCCGCGTGTCCCCCTTCACCCGCCAATTCCGCCTTCCCCGCGGCCTCCGCATCCATCCCTCCGCCCTCAACTTCAGCAGTCGTTCCCGCCAAACCACACTCCGCGGTTCCGCTTTCCGCCAGCCCCGCCGCTAATCTAGCCACCTGGTTTCCGCCTTCCGCCAAACCTTCCGCCAACTCCGCGGCCTCTGTATCCACCGCTCCGACCTCACCAGCGGAGACCGCTCCCGCTAAACCGGTCTCAGCAGTTCCGCCTTCCGCCGGACCCGCAAGCCCCTCCGTGGGTTTCGCGGATCCCTCTGCCGTTTCCGCGGACCCCTCCTTGGGCTCCGCGGACCCTCCCGCGGAACCCGCCTTGGGCTCCGCGGACCCTCCCGCGGAACCCTCTTCCAGATCCATCGTGCCGCGCTGCAAGAGTGATCTTTTGGAAAAGACTGCTGAGGGTGTGCGCGACGAGAGTAGTGACTGCTGATTACGCTGACAAAGAAGCGTAAGTGCGTGGACGCGTACGAGAGTTGCCGAGGGAAAAAAGACTACAGAGAGCGTCGTGCGTTCGACGCGAAATCGCGCGTTCGACGCGAAATCGCCCGTTCGACCCAACGGCAAGCCGCTGGTGGCGGCGCAGGAGAATACCGCTGTAACTTTTGTCGCAGCCAATACCAGCTGCACGCTAAAAATAAATACCTACAGATCAATGAAGGGCTCTCCGAGCTCCCGAGTCCCGACAGAGGGCTCCTCGAAATTGGGTCTAGACACCACGGCGGACGATAAAACTCAGGAAGGGTACTGTAACCACTGTGAATTCAGAAAACTTTTGAGTAGAAACAAGAGCATTCGTTATAAAACGTTAAGTGAAATAACACTATAGAATAGCTAAACTATGCTGTGATGTAGTTCAAACGCCCAGATGCATACCCATCGCATTTAGAAACACCGTACATGGTAATTCATCTCATGTCGTAGGGTGATATGGCTTGACATAAAGCTCATGGATCATGATGCACCTCATCATAATGTCAAATTGTCAATGTATGAAATCATCATGGTGTGGCTCAGACAAGCCTCTGAGCTTTGCTCAGCAGGAGCCGTTGGGTTGCACGGCAAGGTCATCTGACGGATGGTATGGTGAGGTTGGTCCGGGTGGGTGATGGTGGGTGATGGTGAGTGGGTTCCCCCTACAGGTCATTTCTGCGGCTGAGCCAAGCGCCGTCAGGCACCAACGAGCCGAACCTGTTTGTCAACAAGAAAGCGAATGGCAGGGCAGGGTGAGGCAAGGAGTTAAGAAAAGCACCAAGGCAATAGAACACAAAAAATATGTGTGGTCCTATGACTTGCTTCAGTATGGCATGAAAAACGACTGGAACATCTGGACGACCCATATGCATGGAGCAGCAAGGCTGCAGAAGGCTTGGATGCGAACTGCACACGGACCCATACAAGCGTGGACCTACATGCATGCGCCTACATACTCACTTCAAATCCCAATTCGGACCAGAGCCCTACTCTGCTGCCTTCTTCCCTGCCTCCTCTGGCGCCTCTTCCTTCCCAACCACCACCACAACCACCTCCTCACTCCCCCCATCCCCATTCTCAACCGAATCCTCCACCTTACTCCCCTCGACACCCTTCCCCTCCACAACCCCTCCCTCCCCTGCTGCCGCTTCCACCACTGCCACCGCCTCCCCCACAGTCGCAGCCGCTGCCGCAGCTTCCGCCTTCATGCCCGCTTCAGCCTGCAGCACCACTCCGTAATACCCCTCGTTGCCCTCCATGCACGTCTTAAGCGCCTCTGTGGGGCCCACGCACCGGTCCACTATGCTCTCCCCGGCCTTTTCTGCTGCCTCCACGCACCCCTCCCAGGCGATGAACTCCTCTCGGCACGGCCCTCCCTTCATAAACTGGCAGAACGGGCAGTCGTCCGTTCCATCCTCCTCCTTCTCCTTCCCCTTGCCCCTTCCCCCTCCCCCTCCCCCTCCCCCACCCCTTCCCCTTCCCCCTCCACCTCCCCCCGCACTGCCTTCACATCTTCAGCCAGTGACTCGCCCAGTGCACTCACTGCTTCGCCCACCTCCTTCCCAGCTTCTGCAACCCTCTCCCCTGCTCTTGCCACCTCCTTCTCGACTGCTCTCACCACCTCTTCCGCCTTTTCCTCCATTTCTCTCGTTACCTCCGCTCCTTTCGCCTCTAGCTCTGCAACGTATGCGGAGAGGACATCCACAGCATCGGCTAGAGGGGGTCTCTCGAGCACCTCGTGTGCCTTCTCCGCTGCCTTTGCCTCTAGTTCGGCCACATAACCAGCAACAGCATCAACAGCGTCAGCAAGAGGAAGTCTCTCAAGCACCTCCTGCGCCTTCTCCTCTGCCTTTGCTTCTAGCTCGGCCACATACCCAGCAGCAGCGTCCAAAGCGTCAGCAAGGGGGGGTCTCTCAAGCACCTCCTGTGCTTTCTCCTCTGCCTTAGCCTCTAGTTCGGCCACATACTCAGCAGCAGCGTCCACAGCGTCAGCAAGAGGGGGTCTCTCAACCTCCTCTATTTCCACTACCACAGCTACAGGACCTCCTCCGAGCCTGCGTCTGCCGAGCCTGGCGATGCGTCAGCTTCGGCAGCCTCAGGCTGGGGAGTTGCAGGTGCAGTGGCTGTGTCGGCCTCAGGTGTTGTTGTGGCTTGTGATGGCGATGGGGATGGTGGTGCTGGTGGGTGGTGGGATCTTGCTGCTGAAGCAGATGCGGAAGTGTGGCGGTCTGGTGGACGGACAGGGAACAGCACAGAGAAAACGACTTCACGGATTGTTGGGCGATTTCCAAGGCAGCAAACCGGCACCACATTATGCACAGTTCAAGACGAGGGAAGCGCTACCAGCAAGTGACTAGAACGAAGGTCGGCGAAGGAAGCAGCACAGCGAGAGAATGCGTGCAAAGTGGCATCGAGAACGGCCTGCCATTGGTCAAGAGGAGCAAAGTGAACCACGGGACCTACAGGGGGGAGAAAAGCTGGCATGTGAAACAGAGGCGTCATGACGGATTCCAACTTATGGGAATTCCCAGAAGTCTCAGTCGCTTGAGAGGTCGATCGGTCGACCTATGCAAGGACCCGGAGAAGTTATGGCCTCACCATGCGTCAGGATCTGAGCTCAAAAGCGGAGAGTCTATGAGGCGCCTCAACCATGCGTGAGGAGTCTATTTTGAGCGCTCAAAAATATAAATCGCACAATGGGAACGCATCTTACCCGAGAGAATGCGCTCCCCAATGAGGCCAGCAAGCGCGAGCCCGGCGGTCAGCAGGACGAAATCCCGGCCGTCCACTGATCCGAACCTCCTTTGAATGGACTCCGCGAATGACGGGATCTCAACGCCCGCCTTGGCTGCGATCTTAGACGCTCCAGACGAAACTCCTGACGAAACACCTGACGCAGCACCTGAAGCAGCTCCTGAAGCCCCTGAAGCTCCTGCTGCTCCAACAGAGGATGCAGCTGGCGTTGAGGAGGCTAGTCTGGTCTGCTGGCAGACCGTCGCATCCCGGAAAGGGCGCAAGAGAGAGTCGCTAGCCCGAGCAGCGGCACTCTCGGCTCGCCTGAATCGCCGCGCGGAGGCGGACGACAGGAAGCGGAACATCGGCGGAAGGTGTTTGCGCGCGTTGGGGGGAATGTGCGGGAATGCAGGCGACTAGCGGAGAGACAGTGGGAGAGTGACAGGGAAAGCGGAAGTTGCAGCGGAAGGGAAAGCGAAGAGTCAGTGCTGGCGTTGGGTGCTGCAAATTCGGTAGAATCTGGATCGTTGGTGGTGTTGCGGGCGAGAATTGATCCGACGTCCCGGATTCGTGAAAAAAAGAGAGGATGGATCAAGCAAGGGCGGCGGGAGGAGGTGCAGCGGAAGTGAAATCCGTTTAGGTGGAGGCCGGCTCTGGTGTCGTAGTAGGCAGGCGCCTGAGGCCGCCTGAGGGGCACGGAGGGATGAGGAAGCAGCAAGTTTTGAGACGTCTCGACAAGGGCGGCGGGAGGAGGTGCAGCGGAAGTGAGATCCGTTTAGCTGGCGGCCGGCTGGTGTCGTAGTAAGCACGCCTGAGGCACGTAAAGGGGGATGAGGAAGCAGCAAGTTCAATGAGGGTGTTCCATCTTTGACGAGTCTACCGAGTGATGCGATCAAGGTAGGATTAGAGTCAACCTGGAGATAAGGAAAAATCGGGTGATAAGAGGCGGGGGAAGAACCGCAAGGGTACGATTACAGCCACCTTACTCCGACGTAACCTGTTGACCGTGTGAATTGCAGATCGGATTATGCGTGAGCTACTAACGGAGCCGGATCGCATCGCTTGTGTGATAGAAAGTGTAGTTCTGAGACGTCTCTAAAATACACTTCTAACAAGCGTGAGCTACTAGCTGAGCCGGATCGCATCGCTCGTGTCATGGATCCCGTATCTACCGATATTATTGGCCTCTGATCCGACTTCAAAGTGACCAAGTAACACCGCAAGTTCGCCATACCCGGTCCTAACACGATCAGAAATAAAGTTGAAGATCAGCGACGAACGAGCAACGGCGAGCGCATTCGGTGAGTTGATCCTCTCACCTAGAACACCGGAATCGGCGCGCTTGCACGGAAAGAAACTCCTGATCTGCCTCTAAGAAGAAGCAGCAAGCAGCAGTCAAGAAAGCACGCAGCTTAAAACAGAGCTGCGAGAACTCCAGGCAACACCTGCCAAACTCACACCCCGGGCCCTGCCGACGGAACCTAAGAAGAGACAAGCTACTGGAAAGAGCTTACTTAGTTATTAGTTGCAGAGTTTAGGTGGTAAATCATGGTACTACCATGGCTGCCGCTGAACCAACTGTCCCTCACAACACCACCATGGTTGTCCTGAAAATCCAAAAGAATGATGCGCAAATAGTTTTCTTGTTCCCCGCGGCTGGAAGGTATGGAGATTAGCCTCCATGTCAGCAAGAAAAAAAACCCTGCGACAATAATTTCACCATGCACGAGGAATTTATTCTGCACACAAAAGATAACCTCTGTACACTCTAGTTGTTCGGACAAAATTGGTTCTAGACATTTTGGGAAGGGAGCGGTCAAAGGAAAACTCCAACTGGCTTGTGGTGTTCCGAAGATCTTGGGAGACTGTCAATTCGCATATATTCCCCAATCGTGTACACCGAAGTTTCCCAGAATAAATATATATACTGCACAGGACTTGAGTTCAAAATAGACGAACCACATAAAACGTAAATGGAGACAAATTATTCACTACTGAGAACAAGAGTCTCCTTTGAAGCTCTTAGTGTGGTCCCTTTCATAACTAAGTTGTAGTAACTCCATAGACAGGCAGCAAAGCGCTCAAGCAGCTTAGTTGCTCGTCATAAACCCATAGCGACCTGCTTTTCATAACGCAATACAAGCCTACAATACTATGGCATACTTGATTTGACTCCCCCCCCCTCCCTCCCAAGCGTACTCAAGAAGCTGCAGGAGCATTGCCGCACACATTCTTCCCCCCCGCTGCCTTTTGAGCAATCGGCTTCAGCCTAACCATAATATCGTCAAACTTCGGACGGTCCTTGGGGTCACTGAGGCAAACAACGAAAGGGGGTTTGGGGGAAGGGGGTGGGGGAAGGTGGGAAAGGGGCAGAGCAGGAGGTGAAAGGGGGCGCCACAGTGTCTTCTTGAAATGGATTTTGAGTCGACTCAAAAATCACCTTGAGTTGACTCAAAAATCACCAAGGGGGTGGGTGAAGGTGGGGGAAGGGGTAGATCAGGAGGGAAATGGGGCGCCACAGTGTCTTCTGGAAATTAATATTGAGTCGACTCCAAAGTCACCTTGAATCGACTCAGACATCACCAAAGGGGTGGGTGAAGGTGGGAGAAGGGGTAGAGCAGGAGGTGAAACGGGGTGCCACAGTGCCTTCTTGAAATGAGACGGATCTCAGAGGAGGGTAGCAAACGACGATGGGGTAGTGAGAGGAACTTTCAGCTTGAAACAAGAGGGAGAGAAGATAGGTCAGGAATAGGCCAGGGAGGTGAGGGAGTCAGTGGGGCGGGGAGTAAGGCCAGTGAGGGGGAAAGGAATGGCTTACTTGTGCCAGCAGTCGAGGGTGAGAGAGGAGAGAGCAGGGTCGAGGTCAGGAGGAACGGTGAGAGGGGGGAGAGAGAGGGAGGAGAGGCTGGAGAGAGAGGGGGAGAGTGCTGGAGAGAGAGGGGGGGAGTGCTGGAGAGAGAGGGAAAGGAATGGCTTACTTGTGCCAGCAGTCGAGGATGAGCGTGGAGAGAGCAGGGTCGAGGTCGGGTGGGACGGTGAGCCGCTGATTCTGGAAGCCCACTGCTCCCACCACCTGGTGCCACGGGAAGGGAGGGGAAGTGGGCGGGGAAGGGAGGAGGGCGGGGGGAGGAGTTTGAGTTAACTCATGACGCACCTGCAGCGGCAGCGTCACCAGGTCCCACAGGAGTTTTGAGACGTCTAAAAACTTCCACAAAATGACGCCAAAGCATAACACGTCTCCTTGGTACCATACCATAGCGTAGTCACATGGTATGCAGCATGCCATGACATAGCTGCATGAGTGCATCCTTCATACCTGCACGGGATGCATGCCCTACGCTCATGCATACCTGCATGGGGTTAGAGCGCACCTGCATGGGGTTAGAGCGCACCTGCATGGGGTTCATGCCGTCCCACGGCTGCAGCAGCGTCACCAGCTCCCACAGGATAACTCCAAAGCTGTACACGTCCGACTTCTCGTTGGACGGCTCGTTTCTGAGCACCTCAGGGGCCATCCACTCGGGCTGCGAGGTTTGTGCACAGGGAGCAGGGAGTAGGGAGCAGGGAGTAAGGAGCAGGGAACAGGGAACAGAGAGTAAGGAGCAGGGAGCAGGGAGTAAGGAGCAGGGAGCAGGGAGTAAGGAGCAGGGAGCAGGGAGTAAGGAGCAGGGAGCAGGGAGTAAGGAGCAGGGAGCAGGGAGTAAGGAGCAGGGAGCAGGGAGTAAGGAGCAGGGAGCAGGGAGTAAGGAGCAGGGAGCAGGGAGTAAGGAGCAGGGAGCAGGGAGTAAGGAGCAGGGAGCAGGGAGTACAAAATAAGGAGAAGAAACAGGAGCGCAGGGTAAACAAAGGCGACAGAATGACTCCGATGCTGTACATATTCGATTTCTCATTGGACGGCTTGTTTCTACGCCCATCAGAACCACCCACTAGGGTTAAAAAAGGAAACGGAAGAAGGTGAGAGGAAATGGATCAGGGGTGCAAGGAAAGTGGCTGCGGATCGCGAAGTCACCTCGGGTATAATCCGTGTGTAATGAGTCGATTTTTGAGTCGACTCAAAGATCGCGAAGTCACCTCGGGTATAATCCGTGTGTAATGAGTCGATTTTTGAGTCGACTCAAAGATCGCGAAGTCACCTCGGGTATAATCCGTGTGTAATGAGTCGATTTTTGAGTCGACTCAAAGATCGCGAAGTCACCTCGGGTATAATCCGTGTGTAATGAGTCGATTTTTGAGTCGACTCAAAGATCGCGAAGTCACCTCGGGTATAATCCGTGTGTAATGAGTCGATTTTTGAGTCGACTCAAAGATCGCGAAGTCACCTCGGGTATAATCCGTGTGTAATGAGTCGATTTTTGAGTCGACTCAAAGATCGCGAAGTCACCTCGGGTATAATCCGTGTGTAATGAGTCGATTTTTGAGTCGACTCAAAGATCGCGAAGTCACCTCGGGTATAATCCGTGTGTAATGAGTCGATTTTTGAGTCGACTCAAAGATCGCGAAGTCACCTCGGGTATAATCCGTGTGTAATGAGTCGATTTTTGAGTCGACTCAAAGATCGCGAAGTCACCTCGGGTATAATCCGTGTGTAATGAGTCGATTTTTGAGTCGACTCAAAGATCGCGAAGTCACCTCGGGTATAATCCGTGTGTAATGAGTCGATTTTTGAGTCGACTCAAAGATCGCGAAGTCACCTCGGGTATAATCCGTGTGTAATGAGTCGATTTTTGAGTCGACTCAAAGATCGCGAAGTCACCTCGGGTATGAGGCACAGAGAAGATTTTTGAGTCGACTCAAAAATTGAGAAGCACGGCGTTTTGAAATCCTACAGCACGCCATGCCATGTGTGCATGCACGGAATACCATGGCTACATATGGTGTTTGTGCCTGCATGCCTGCATGCCTGCACACCATGCTCACATACCTACCATGCCTGTGCATGCCTTACCGTGCCAGCACCCGTCGTGCTGAATTCGCTTGATGCAGATGTTTTTCAAAAGTGTTTACTCGAAGGAATATTTTTTTTTGAGACAGACGCCTTACCGTGCTAGCACCTGATTTGGAGGAGAGGAAAGTGCTGTTCTTGTTCCGAGAGAGGCCGAAATGCCTTAAAGTTGACTCAAACGCCTGCATATGCCTACCGCCCCTGCATGCCTTACCGTGCCAGCACCCGATTTGGAGGAGAGGAAAGTGCTGTTCTTGTTCCGAGACAGGCCGAAATCGCAGACCTGAGAGGGGAAAGAGAGGCCACACATGCAGAAGATGCGCGCCGTTGCGATTGGCAGTGAACGAGAGGCGAACAGGGAGGAAAAGACGAGCAGAGAAGGAGAGTCAACTAGAACAACCAAAAGGCTACAAGGGTGGATTACCAGGCTGCACTGTACATTAGAAAAACTTCCAGAGCACGTGCATTAGCAAGTTTCTGAGACACCTTAGGTACTTGCTCCGTACAAGAGTTGGCAGTGAAACTACTATATCAGCTCAACGAAAAGGGACGAAAACGGGGGGGGGGGAGAGAAAGAAAGAAAAAAGTCCCCTTGACGGTGATATTTTGAGACGCCTCAAAACTAACCTACTTAACCATTACCTTCACAGTAAAATTCTTGTCCACAAGCAAGTTGGGCGTCTTGAGATCCCGATGCACGATCATGGGCGTGCAGTGGTGCAGGTAGTTGATGCCGCGCGCCTGGTGGGGGGAGGGAGGTTGACAGAGGGGACAAAGTCGAAAAGGGGAGAGGACAGGGAGTGCCATGGCGATGCACGATCATTGGCGTGCAACAGTGCAGGTAGTGGATGCCGAGTGCCTGGTGGGATCGAAGGGAGACCCAAGGGAGAGAGCGGGTTAGGGGACCAACGGCCCTCGCGATGCCCGACCATGGGCGTGCAGTGGTGCAGGTTATTGATGCCTCGAGGCTGGTGGGGGGTGAGGAGGAGGAGGAGGGGAGCACACGGGGGGGGGGGGAGGGGGGGGTGGGGATTGGAGTTCAGCAATCACAGTGTGCAATCATGGGCGTGCAGTGGTGCAGGTAATGATGATGCCTGGCAATGGCAATGATGGAGGTAGTAAATACCACATGCCTGGATTTTTGAGGCGCCTAAAAAATGGAGGTAGTGGATACCGCATGCCTGGTGGGTTTTTGAGGCGCCTCAAAAATAAAAAATGATGGAGGTAGTTGATACCGCATGCCTGGTGGTGGGTCAAAGGGGTTGAAACTTGAGAGGAGCCATCAACCTCTCGGCCACCTCCACAGTCCACCCCTCTCATCGACTCGCAATGTCCATGGCCATGCAGAAGCACCGCTCCTCCTTGAGAGCCTCCTTGGCCCCACCATGGCACACACAGTGTCCATCCACCTGCCCCCTACCACCCCCTCCCTCCCTTGCCCCCGCAACCACCCCAACCAAAACGTCCATGGCCATGCGGATGCGCCCATGCCATTACCCCCATGCCCTCTACCATCCGTCTACCCCCTCCCACACCACCCACAATGTCCATGGCCATGCGAATGCGCCCTCCTCCTTGAGAGTCTCCTTGGCCCCCTCCCATGCACTCTCACCCACAGCACCCACAACGCCCATCCACCTCTCGGCCACCCCCATCCCCCCTCTCATCAACTCACAATGTCCATGGCCATGCGAATGCGCCGCTCCTCCTTGAGAGTCTCCTTGGCTCCCGGCCGATGCAGCAGCCGGAACAGACTCCCCCTGCGAGCACGCGAGAGGGGGGTGAGAGGGAGGGGAAGGTAACGGAGAGGAAGGAGGAGGGTATTTGAGATGTCTCCTTTGCCCCCGGCCAATGCAGCAGCCGCCACAGTCGACTCAAGAATCAGAAGGAAGGTGGAGGGGAGTCGGGGGGGAGTCGGGGGGGAGTTGGGGGGGAGGAGAGGGGAAGAGAGCAGGTCCACTCTGCCTGCTGAGAAGCTCTGTGAGGATCGAGAGGTGGGGCGGCTTCAGAGTCGACTCAAAGAGGGGGGCGGGGGAAGAGGAGGGGGAAAGAGAGAGGGCCACTCCACCTGCTGAGAATGGAGAGGTGGGGCGGCTTCAGAGTTGACTCAAAAGGTAAAAAGGAGAGGGGGGAGAGAGCGGGGGAGGGAGAAGGCGGCGGGGGGGGGGGGGGAGAGAGGGGTACTCTACTAAGTTGGTACTTTACGTCACTTTAGGTGACGTAAACGTACAGTACGCGTAACGTTACGTTTACGTTACGTTACGCGTACGTTACGTTTACGTCGCCGGGCAGGCCCTGAAATTTTTTCCGGGCAATTTTTTTCCCTCCGAAAACCGCGTTCTACATCCACGCGATCTGCAACTACGCCTAGATTATCGCTGCCCACGGTTCGCGCAGATCTACCCCGTCATGAACTATGGCGCACGTAGACGCTGGTCGAAGGCGCGCTAATAGTCCTAGGATGCGACTTAGACTTAACTGAGTTGCTACTGGAGATAGGGTAGCGACTGACATTCGTCGAGGAGGGAAGGGGAATTGAATGTCGAGGAGGGTTGGGGAACCAGCACGTCACATTTGACGCGCACAAATCCGTCGACTGGTTGGATTGCCGGCACGTCAAGCAGCGGAGACGCGATTTCGTGCACGCGATAATTTCGCCAACCAGTCAACAGATTGTCAATTTGCATGTTATAAGCGTAGCACCTGTTGGGAACTTTGTATTTTGTGGATGTTTTCTATCTACCTACTAAAATATTTAATGGCCAATGGAAGTCTGTACAAAAATCTGCCTAGGGTTCCCTCTTCTTCTTTTTTCTGGGCAGGTAGAAAATTTTTAGCTTGCCCGTACATACAGGCCTAAAACTAGAATCGCGTAAACGTACGTGAACGTAAACGTACACGTACGTAAACGTAACGTAAGGAACCAACTTAGGTACTCTACCTGCTGAGAAACTCTGAGGATGGAGAGGTGGGGCGGCTTCACAATCGACTCAAAAGGTAGAAAGGAGAGGGGGGAGAGAGCGGGGAGGGAGGAGGCGGGGGGGGGGGGGGAAAGAGAGAGGGGCACTCTACCTGCTGAGAAACTCTGTGAGGATGGAGAGGTGGGGCGGCTTGGTGACGGCTCCCATGAAGAGCACGATGTTGGGATGGCGCAGGCGCCGCATGATGACCACCTGATGGGGGATTGGGGGGGGGGGTGGTGGGATGGAGAGAGTAGGAGGCAAAATTGAGAGGGATATAGGAAGGAGTGAGAGGCCTTGGTGACGGCTCCTATGAAGAGCACGATGTTGGGATGGCGCAGGCGCCGCATGATCACCACCTGATGGGGGAGAGAGGGGAGAGAAAGAGGGAGGGGGAAGGGGAGGAGGGGAGGGGTAAGAGGTGCAGGAGGAAACGTTGAAGTTCACTAGGCTTGGTGAGGGCTCCCATGAAGAGCACAATGCTGAGATGGCGCAGGTGACGCATGATGAGCACCTGAGGGGAGGGGGGTATGGAGAAGGTAGGAGGCAAAATTGAGGGGGGGGCGCATGATGACCACCTGGGGGAGGGAGGGGGAGGGGAGGGCAGAGGGTACGCGGGAAGAAAGATGCTTCCGCATTGACTGGGCTTGGTGACAGCACCCATGAAGAGCACCCATGAAGAGCACCCATGAAGAGCACCCATGAAGAGCACCCATGAACAGCACGATGTTGGGATGGCGCAGGCGCCGCATGATGACCACCTGATGGGGGATTGGGGGGGGGAGGGGGAGGACAAGGAGAGTAGGATACAAAGTGATGGAAGAGGCGGATACGAAGGGGTTGAGGGTCATTGGGAATGCTGGGACGTCTGATTCTTGTCCTCTAGTGCATGAGCAACCCAACCCGAGGGGCATTTTGACACCGTGCATGCATACCTCTCTCTTGAACTCCAGCAGCTGCTCCTCCTGCATGTCCTGGTTGATAAGCACCTTCACTGCCACGTCCTGTGCGCATGCATCCCCGTTACAGTCACACCCGTTATAGTCATCCCCAGTGGTACAGTCACACCAGCACACAATAGCATGCATCCACAAGAAAGGGGCGTTCGCAAGAGTAATCAACAGAGTTGAGATGAGGCCCAATGTGGTGTGGACTCAAAGATATTGCAGTGCCAGTGTTAGAAGGGTAAGAAGAAGCACAGGATGCAGATGTTTCGGAGAGATTTGAAACTTGAACTGCTTTAACGAGGGTGGGTTGGGATACAACGAAGCATAAAAAGGCAGACCAGCTGGGGATACTTGCGTGAGGAGTCTATTTTTGAGGCGCCTCAAAAATACTTGCAATGCTCGAGACAGCTTGAAGGGGTCGGATTGAAGGGGGGAAGAAAAGAGGGAGTGGGGAAGGAAGAGAAGAGGACACTCACACAGCCAACCCATTTCGGGAGGAGTCTATTTTTGAGGCGCCTCAAAAATAGACTCCTCACGGTCGGATTGAAGGGGGGAAGAAAAGAGGGAGTGGGGAAGGAAGAGACGAGGACACTCACACAGCCAGCCCATTCGGCTCGGTACACAGTGCCAAAGGAACCTGGGGAGGGGAAGGGGGTAACGGGGGGAGTTGGGAGAAGGAAATGTGTCGGACAGCTCTGGTCTGGAGTGGCTACAGAACTCGAATCATGCAGCCAGCGCACTCGGTCCGGTACAGTGCCAGACGAACCTAGTGTGTGGGTGTGACCTACGTGCCAGGTACCACCTGCACTGCACCCACTATCTTTCTCGCCCTCTCTGCCCCCCCCCCCCCCCCCCCACTCTGAATTGCCGAAATGTATGTGTTGATGCACCAGCCTGCACCTTCTATATTCTCTGCCCCCTCACTTGCACCGACTCTCACCTGCGCGGCCTGCGCCCACCCTCTCCGCCTCGCCAATGTCCATGATGCCTCCAGAAAATCAGCACCCATGCAACATGAATGAACTCCGCCCCATGCATGCCCTTCCTCCCTGCTCTGATTCAACCTGCACCAGACATCACCTGTCCCAGCTCTCACCTGCGCCCACCCTCTCGCCCATCTCGATGTCGCTCCAGTCGATCCCCGCCTCGCCAAAATTTGTATCCCAGTTACTACCTGCACCAGATATCACCTGCTCAACCCCCCACCTGTCCCAGCTCTCACCTGTGCCCACCCTCTCGCCCATCTCGATGTTGCTCCAGTCGATCCCCACCTCGTCAATGTCCGTAATCCAGTTACTACCTGCACCAGATATCACCTGCTCAACCCCCCACCTGTCCCAGCTCTTACCTGCGCCCACGCGCTCGCCCATCTCGATGTCGTTCCAGTCGATCTCCGCCTCGCCAATGTCCATGATGCGGCCATCCATCAGCACGTCCATAAACTCCACCCCTGCGTCCGTCGCTGCTTCGTCCTCTGCTTCTTCCTTGGCAGGCTCCGCCTTCGCCTTGGGCTGGAAGGGGGGGTGGGTGGGGAAAGGAGGGGGCCAAGCCAAGGGGAGAAGGGGTCACAAGGATAGCCTGCTCGCCAATGTCCATGATGCGGCCATCCATCAGCTCAGCATGTCCATGAACTCCGCCCCCCGAGGTGACTTTTGAGTCGACTCAAAAGTCACCTCGTTACAATGTCCAGCACCCCGTTAGAACTCCGCCCCCGCGTCCAGCACCTCGGCGTCCGCTGCTTCTTCCTTGGCAGGCTCCGCTTTGGCTGCCTCAGCCTGCGCCTTCGGCTGGAAGAGAGGGGGGGAGGAGGAGGGGGAAAGAAATGATGTGGCCATCCATCAGCTCACCACGCCCATGAACTCAATCCCTGCGTCGGTCGCGTTGTCATCTGCCGCCTCGTTCTTGGCTGCCTCAGCCTGCGCCTTGAGCTGGAAGGGGGGGGGGGGGGGGGAGGAGGAGAGGGGAAGCCTTGGGCTGAAAGGAAGGGGAGGAGGGGGGAGGGGTGGGGGGTTGGCGAGGGGGGGATGGGGAGGGAAGGGGTGAAAGTTAGAGAGGAAGCATGAAATCCCCCCTTGCGTCAGTAGCTTCCTTGTCTGCCTCTCCTCCTTGGCAGCTAGCTTCTCCTTTGCATCTTCTCCTTTGCCTTCTTTGGCTGCGGCTTCTTCCCCTCCTCGTCACTATCCTCCTCTACACTTACCTCGTTAATATCCTACCTTACTCTAGTCACCCGAAAAAAAAGAACAAAACAAAATAAAACGCACCTTCTTCTTCCCTTCCTCCTCCTCCCCCCCGCCCTTCTTCCCGCCCTTCTTCGGCTGCGGCTTCTTCTCTTCCTCGTCACTATCCTCCTCCTCGTCCACCTCCTTGATGTCCTTGCGCCGCCTATCCCCCCTGGGCGACACCGCCACATGCCGGGGGTCCTTGGGCCCTCCGGCGTAGATTCGCCGGGAGCCAACCATTGCTTCGGCATCCTGCTCCTGCTGCTGCCTGGCGATTGGGTGGGTGAGAAAAGAGGGGGTTATGGGGAGGGAGAAAGTTTACGGTTAAGGTTCCTTGAACCCCCCAGCGTAGATTCGCCGGGAGCCAGCCATTGCTTCTGCATTCTGCTCCTGCTGCTGCATGGAGATTAGGAGGGGGGAGAAATGAGGGGGTTGAGAGGGGAAAGAGGATAGAAACCCTTATGAGACCTGCCAGCCGAAACCTTCCTCACAGTGTACTTTCGTTTTGAGATGTCTCAATACGAAACTAATTGCACACTGAAAGAAACCTTCCTCACTGTGTACCAGAATCAAATGAAACCTCACCGTCTAGAGTCGGGCACCCATTGCAGCACAGTGCTGGAAGCAGCATCCGTGAGGGCGAGAGTTCCCACTTCCAAAATGGATGCACCAGGCTCACGAGCTTGTAAAAAAGCATAGAGCACCCCTCCCCCCCCTATCAGGAGCAAAAGGCTGAGCCAGACTCATCTCACCTTTTGAAATCTGGCACCCATTGCGGGACAGAGCTGCCCGCAGGATTGGTGGGGGTGAAAGATTCAATTTCCGGAATGATTAAACCTAAAGCGTTCAGGATAAGATCTCACCTTCTGAAGTCCGGCACCCATTGGGGCACAGTGCCGTCCGCAGGGTCGGTGAGCGCGAGAGATTTGATTTCCGGGCAGCGGAGGGGGGATGCGATGTAGGTGGCGTTGGTGGCAGTGCTGGTGGCGGACTCAGCTGACGGCTCGATGGTGAGAAGGGTGCCTGGCCTTTGCAGAAGATCCACCACATACTCCCTATGGAGGGGGAAGGGGAAAGGGGACAGTGGGAGGGGAGGAGGGGGGAGGAAGGGGTAGGTGGCGTTGGTGGGAGTGCTGGTGGCGGACTCAGCGGACGGCTCAATGGTGAGGAGGGTGCCTGGGCGCTGCAGTAGATCCACCACATACTCCCTGTGTTTGGGGGGTGGGAACGGGGAGGACAGAAATTGGGGCCGATTGGTGGGGTTTATGACAAAGGGGGGGGGGTGTACATGTAAGGAAGCATAAGGCAGCAGCGCACCACTCATGGCTGGCCAGCACTAGGCAGGACGCCTCATCATCCATGCCACAGTACTCGCCAGCACAGATACATAAAGCAGAGCACCTCCCAGCACTCGCACACGAGCAGGCGCCTTATATGATAGATGATACATCCCCCCATCCATCCCATCCTGAGCCCGAAACCCTTTGCCCACCTCTCATCACTGGCCAGCACCAGGCAGGACGCGCCGTCGTCCATGCCACAGAACTTACACCCCTTCTGGATGCGGCACGGCATGCCCAGAGCGTCTGCCAGCACCTGGTGCGGGTGGGAAAGGACGAAAGACGGCAGGAAGAGGGGGGGGGGGGAGGAGGGGAAGGATGACAAGGGAGTGTGAAAGAGCCATCGTCCATGCCACAGAACTTGCACCCCTTTCTGAATGCGACATGGCATGTGCATGTGCATGTGCATGTGCATGTGCATGTGCATGTGCATGTGCATGTGCATGTGCATGTGCATGTGCATGTGCATGTGCATGTGCATGTGCATGTGCATGTGCATGTGCATGTGCATGTGCATGTGCATGTGCATGTGCATGTGCATGTGCATGTGCATGTGCATGTGCATGTGCATGTGCATGTGCATGTGCATGTGCATGTGCATGTGCATGTGCATGTGCATGTGCATGTGCATGTGCATGTGCATGTGCATGTGCATGTGCATGTGCATGTGCATGTGCATGTGCATGTGCATGTGCATGTGCATGTGCATGTGCATGGTATCTGCCCACTCACCTCGTGCATTCCTCCCCACCCGCGCACGCACCTTGAAGAACAGGCGCCCCACTCCACTCTCCCCACACTCCCTCCCTACCTTGCACGCTTGCACGCACCTTAAAGAGCAGCGCGCGGTGGCGGCATATCCCCACGGGCAGCTGGCCTATGGGCAGCATGATGGTCTTCAGGTAGCTCTTGATCTCCCACCCACGCTGCCTCCTCTCGCCTCCACGCACCCACACAACTATCCACCCACCCACGCAACCACGCGCACCTTAAAGAGCAGCGCGCGGTGGCGGCAGATCCCCACGGGCAGCTGGCCGATGGGCAGCACGATGGTCTTGAGGTAGCTCTTGATCTCCCACCCGCGCTGCCGGAACCGCGGGATCAGCTCGTTGGGCTCCGAATTCACAGCTCCCCTGGCGCATGGGGAGATGGGGAGAGAGGGGAAACGTGGGAGGAATTTGGAAAGACGTGAAATACAGGAATGAGGGCGGGGCTTGCAATGAGCTCGTTGGGCTGGGAATTGACAGCTCCCCTGGCTTATAGGGAGATGGGGAGAGCGTGGGAATGCAGGGGGGTGGACTTGTGGGAGAGACAGGAATTAGGGTTTGCAATGAGCTCGTTGGGCTCGGAGTTCACAGCTCCCCTGGCGTATGGGGGATGGGTGGGGGGGGGGGGAGAGGGGGGCATGGGAAGGACTTGAAAGACATGAAAGACTGGGGGATAGGTAGGGGGAATGACGGCTTGCGGCGAGATCGTTGCGACTTTTGAGTCGACTCAAAATTCACATGGGGGAGAGACATGAAAGACAGGAATAAGGGTAGGGCTCCTTGGGCTGGAAATTGATTGACAGCTCCCCTGGTGTCTGAGTAAGGGGAGGCGGGGCATGCCTACTATACCCACACACTTAAAGGGATGCGTGCCTGCTGCTCCCCCACCCGCTACATGGGGGCATGCTTGCTGCACCCTCACCCGCTACATGGGGACAAGCCTGCCGGCCGCACCCCCACTACATGGGGGCATGGCCCCCACTACACACACCACTCACCCCATGTGGTGCGCCACCAGCACTCCCAGCTTCTGCGCCAGTGTCTGCACCTCGGTGGCGGCATACGCCAGGTTCACCGCCTCGTCCTCCAGGTCCTTGAGCTCCGCATCGATGGTGCGGTTGATCAGAGCCACGTCAAAGGACGCCTCGCTTGGGTGCAGCGCGCGCAGCGAGTCCAGGGGCGGCATGCGCCCGCGGTGGGAGGAGTCAACGCAGAGCGAGTAGACGTACGGCTGCATGCCCCAGATGTCGTAGAACCCATCCTCGATACGATCCTCGTAGCTCAAACACCCGTTCACCTGCGGGCGGGGGAAGGGCGATGGGGAATTGGGGAAGGGGGGTCAGAGCGAGTAGACGTACGGCTGCATGCTCCAGATGTCGTGGAAGCCGTCCTCGATACGATCCTCGTAGCTCAGGCACCCGTTCACCTGTCCAGGTGACGTGGGGGGAAGGAGGGATGGGGGGTTGTGGGGGAATGAGAGGGAGTAGATGTGCGTGCATACAGGCATGCCGCAAATTTTGTAGAAGCCGTCCTCGATACGGTCCTTTTAACTGAGGCAGCCGTTCGCCTGTGCACATAGAGTGTGGGGAAGGGGGGTCAGAGCGAGTGGACGCGTGGCTGCTTGCCCCAGATGTTGCCGAACCTGTCTTTGCTGCACAGAATCCTCGTAGCTCAGACACCTGGTGATGGTGGGGGAAGGGGGGTTTGGCGATGGGAGAAAGGGGGGGGTGGGGGGAGGGGGGAACTGGGGCATTGGGAAGACGGGAGATGATTCAGCAGTTTTTTTTTGTTTTTTTTTTTGTTTTTTTTGGGCTTTAAGGAGATCCCAGGAGGAAACCAGGCCCCGACATGCATTCCTCGACATGCATTGTCACACCTGTGCCGTTTTCAGGTTGCCTCTCATTCTCCTGTCTCCCGCCTATTTCCTCCTACTACCTCCCTCTTCCCCGTCGCCAAGTGCCACGTCACCTCCCATCCTTTCCCCATTCCCGTCTAAAGTCTCACCCAGAAGCGGTACGCTGTAGCCTCGGCCTGGCTACGTGGCATGAGCGGGCTGGCCCAGAGCATGTCGTTCGGATTGGCCTGGGGGGGCGCCATCTCCGTCTCCTCTGCCATCTCCGCGTCTTCTATCAGGCGAAGAGCGACTGCTACCTGCTCAGGCAGGGCGTTCACAAAAGCATCAGTCAGTCATATGTCAGAACGGGAGCATACGCAAGGCACGGGGGTTGGCCTGGGGGGTTAGCCTGGGGGGGCGCCTTCTCCGTCTCCTCCGCCATCTCAGCGTCCTCAATCAGGCGCAGGGCCACAGCCACCTGCTCAGATAGGGCGTTCACAAAACAGAAGTCATAGGTCAGAAAGGGAGCAAGCGCAAGGCACTGGAGTTGCCCACGGTCGGTCTGGGGAGGCACCATCTCCGTCTCCTCTGCCATCTCCGCGTCCTTGATCAGGCGCAGGGCCACCGCCACCTGCTCACAAGACAAGCCAGACGCAAGGGGATGGGTCATTCACAGAGAAAAGCATTCATGTGCTAGCATGGGATCAAGCGCTGCACCAGGGTCTATTTTTGAGGCGTCTCAAAAATAGACTCCTCACGCTTGAGAAAAACATTCATGCGCTAGCATGGGATCAAGCGCGGAACCAGGGTTGGACTCGGTTAGTCTTGGGGGGGAGGGAGGGGGGGGGAGGAGGGGAAGGGGGGCATCTCCGTTTCCTGTGCCATCTCAGCGTCCTCTACCAGGCGAAGGGCCACCGCCACCGGCTCAGGTGGCGCATTCACATAAAACAGCAGTCATGAGTCTAACCTTTTCTATTAGTTCATGTTTGAGAAAAAACGGGAGAATGGAGCACACACCGGCAGCGAGCGCGCACCAGTAACGAGTACTCTTTTGGAAGTAGCTCCTGTCGCTCTGCTTCCTCCTCGCATGAGCAGCCTGCAGCGAGCACGCACCTGTAACGAGTGCGTACCTGTAACGAGTACATCTCCTCGGCCTTTTGAAAGTAGCTCCTGTCGCTCTGCTTCCTCCGCGCGTGAGCCGCCTGTAGCGCCGCCACCACCGGCCCCCCACCCGCCACGTCATCACCATCCAACGTCATCATCTCACTCGCCACGCTCCTTCCCCCGGGGCTGTCCAAAGTCACTGGGAACCCCCCGCCCCCCCGCTCCGCCCCCCCGCCCCCCAGGCGGGGCGCAGGGCTTCCCCCCCACGGCATGACCTGCGCGCTCGGCTCCCCATCGCTGCTCGTAAAGCTCAGCGCTCCGCGCGACGGCGGCCGTCGGATCGACACGGGCGGAGATGGACCGTCCCTAGAATACCCTCCCCCGGGTGCTCCCGGCGTGGATGCTGCTGCAGCGGCGGCGAACGCTGCGGCGGCGGCAGCCGCGGCTGCTGCCTCGGCCTCAGCATTGGAAGTGACCGAGGATAAGCTGCTCCGCTTCTCGGGTCCGCTCAGACGCGACTCCCCGCCGAGGTTGCTGCTGCGGTCGATGCCATTCCGGTCGTCGGCCTTTAACGGGGATTGAGACAGCTGGGTGGTCGACCGGATGGAGTTAAAAATCGCGAGTCGGTTCGCTTCAGCCGCTGCTTTCGCGGCCGCTTTTTCGGGATCTTCTCCCGGTATCTCCGCGGCTTTCGCGCTCTGCTGCCGCGCGGCGATCATCTCGGAGATTGCGCTTCCGCCGCCGCTCCCCCCTTTCTCCGCCTTCCGCGCCGCGATCATATCGGCGAACGTGCCACGTGACCCTTTCTCCGGCGTCGGAAGCCGCTTCTCCATCGCAGGCGCTTTAGACGGAAACATGGGCGCGGGAGCGGGAGCGGGAGACGAATCGGTTACTTCCGAGCCTGCTGCATTGTCGTTGGGTATCCGGAGATGCAGAGGGGAGTTTCCTCTGGACCGAGAAGCCGGAGCCGGCCTCTCTTTTTCTCTCGCTTTCTCTCGTTCCCGAGCTAGTCGGTTTCGGCTGAGAGACGAAGGGCCGTTCTTGGACTTTTCGCCCGGAGGGCTGTCTTGCATGGAGGCGGCCAAGGCTGGATCTTCCGCCATCATTTCTGCCGCCATGGCTTGAAGCATCGCCAAATCCATGGCTGCTCCAAACTTGTTTGAAGACAATGACTTTATAAAGGTCAGATTGCTGCTTGGTAGGTTTTTCCCTGACCGAATAGCGTGAAGCGTATGCCAGCTAATGTCAGCTATTGCCAGCTGTCGCTTGAAAATGTGAAAAGTAGCGATGGGCTACGCGAGCTCGGGGGCGACATTACGCATTAAGGTGGTCAGGGAGGAAACATAACCTTTCTAAAACAATTCTCTGTTGCCTAGCAGCCTTTTGTTGTGCGGAGCAGTCAACCAGTGGAACCAGACACACTAACATAGCAAGCGTACAGGGTGAGGCTCCAGTGCCCTGCGCGAGAGTTACTTCAAAAACGGTAAGCCGTTTCGAACTGGCGATAACAAGAGGTGGTCACTGGCTTTACGAGCCTCCACTGTCGGGTGCTAGCCTAGGTAATCAGTGACAGCACTAGTGTAATCAGTGACTAAATTAGCTCCCACCACAGAAGGTAAGTAATTAGGTCGTGAAAGCTCACTGTTTTCTACTCTGCTTCTGGCGGGAGGCAGGTTAGGTGAGGCCAGCCACCTGTGGGTTGGCTTAGCGAAAGTCAGTCAAGCGGAACGTTTAGCGAAGAGGTAACTGAACAAGGCCCGGAAGGACGGGCTCACTGTGTTACGATTTAGAAAATGTCAATGAAGTAGATCGTGAGAATACAAGGTCGCTATTGCAATGAGAGCACGAGGTTATATAGGAGTAGACGTAATAGGGCGATAACCTCGGGGCGTGGTTAGGTTCGGCAATGTGGCGACGCTGTCGGACGCGACTCGAGAAAGGGTTGGGCCGAAAATGTAGGCCGAACGTGACGAGTCGAAGTGTTCGGGTGTACGCGGTAGCGGGCAACTCAGTAAGGAATGGAAATTCCTTACACACTGATTCACTCTGATACTATTACATGTAAAGCATTGAAAGGAAGACATTCATGATATAAATTTATCTCTTTTTTTCTTCCCCCAATTTTGGAAAAATGCTAACCAATTCTTATCTCACGAATATGGCATCTGGAGATAGAAAAAATCCCCGAGCTGGCAAAACTTAATTCATGGAAGGGAGCATAAAGCAATACTTTGGTACTTGGTTGTATATTGATCAGGCCTGATTTTATCAGACTATTTTAGTCTGATTGTCTGAAATTTCAGACCTATTTTTTTGCCGATACTGATTTTCTGAATGCTGAACCCTTCAGAGTTATATGTTTTTAATCCTGACAATCTCAGACTTGGCAGTTTGTGGATACTGAGTTTTCAGAGCACAGCGCGTACGGACCCTGAGACAGACATACCTACCTGCCCTCACCCAAAATTTTCTTCCAAATCCCCAACGGCCAGAGTCAAGTCCTTTCACACACCCCGCCCCGCAATCTATAAAATCTGGCTAAGTCCTAGCAGCCAGAGACAATTCCCCCCAGCACAACCAGCAGCCCATAAAAATCGTTGAAGTCCTATTCTAGAGACACCCCTCTAACACCCCCAACACCCACAAAAATCGGCTAAGTCTTCCATTTTTAGAGACATTCTCCCCGCACCCCCTTTCCCCTGATTTTTTTGTCGTCCTCTGAGCGGGTGGCACAAGTCCCTCAACAACCAATCACACACTTGCAATGACCCATCACAGACAAACTCCCTGCTGCTGTACTGTACACGCATTGTCCTTCGACATGCTTCACCATACCCGGAGCAGGTGTGAGGCTGTGATTGGCCGTCAAACCAAAATCACACAAAATCCCGAGGTACTGTACCTAGGAGCAATTATGAGGAGCGTGACTGGTCCTTGGACCAAGTACTGTATTACGCTGGTTGCCCAAGGAAGGCTAGAGCAGGCGCACACGAGGGACGTGATTTTTCGTTAGCACAAACTGCGCGGATACAGCAAGTTGGTGGGGTTTCGACAGTTTTTGACAACACAACTTTTCCTTCGATTATGCGGCAAACTGCAACCATCGTCACTTATACAGCATGTTTCAAAACCTAGGCCTGATTCGTCAGCTTTACGGGAAATTCAGCCTGAAATTTCAGGCAATCAAATAAAAACTACCCTAACAAAAATGGGTTCTCATAAGGGCAGGCCAGAGCAATCAGCCTCCATAAAACGAATCTGAGACCTTGGTGTGAACTCTGCAAATACAAGATTCGACTTGGGCGCAGGACTCTAAGTCGACATTCTGAACCTTGAGTATTTCAGACTCGTTAAATCTTGGACACTGAGATTTCAGAGTAGCGAAATTGTGAAAAATGACCCTTCAGACTCGGGAAAAAATTTGGGGGGCAAAATCAGAGTGCCTTTTTTCGAAACGTCAGCCCTGATATTCATGTATCGGGAAACTTTCTGGGAAACTATCTGATTTCAGACGGCCTAAATCCAAATGAGAAGGCTAGATTGAAAGTGGATTTTGCTTGCGTGTTAAATCCGTGGTACACATTCCCTGAAATATGTTGACTGCTATAGTGTGAGTTAGGTTGGAAAAATGTTGATTGGGCAGTGAGAGTGGCGACAACTGTCATTTCATCAAAATCGGGGGAAGTCAAATTGGAGCAGTAGATGCAGGAAAACGAAGGGCTGGATACAATTGGGAACGAAATCGAGGGGGGTGAGAGGTGTAAATATTCGAAAATTAGAGGGGCGGGGGCGAAATCTGGGGGGGCGATAGGAAATTGCTAGCGATAGGGGAAACGGAATTGCGGCACTGAGTCTAAATCGCAGGGGGGAACGCAGGGTGGCGGTGTCAAACATATATGCATATGTCCTTCTAGGCTAGATATGTGAATGCTCTTAGAGAGGATAACAGTAGCACAAAACTACTCTGTACCTTCTATTTTAGTCACTTCATTACTCTGAGATGGTATCACGCTAGGTTAGGCCCTCCCCGCCCACCCGCGCTTCCGCCTTAGCCCTAGTCCTAGCCCTAGCACTAGCCGCTCTAGCTCGCCCTAGTCTGCCCTAGCTGCCCTAGCCGCTGTAGCTCGCTGGCCCCACACTCTCTAGCCCCGCACTCGTCGGCCCCTCGCTAGCCGGCCCCTCGCTCGCTGGCCCTGCGCTCGCTGGCCCCACGCTCGTCAGCCCCGCGCTCGCTGGCCCCGCGCTCGTTGACCTCTCGCTCGTCGGCCCCTCGCTCGCCGGCCCCGCGCTCACCGGCCCCGCACTCGCCGACCCCTCGCTAGCCAGTCCCTCGTTTGCTGGCCCCTCGCTCGCTGGCCCCATGCTCGCTGGACTCGTGCTCGTCGTCCCCTAGCTCGCCGGCCCCTAGCTTGCCGGCCCCTCGCTCGTCGGCCCCTCGCTCGCCACCCCCGTGATCGCCCTCCCCGCGCTCACTGGCCCCGCGCTCGCCGGCCCCTCGCTAGACGGCCCCTCGCTCGCCGGCCCTGAGCTCGCTGGCCCCGAGCTCGTCAGCCCCTAGCTTGATGGGCCCGTGCTCGCTGGCTCCGTGCTCGCCAGCCCCGTGCTCGCCGAACCCGTGCTCGTCGGCCCCTAGCTCGCTGGCCCCGTGCTCGCCAACCCCGCGCTCGCCGATCCCGCGCTTGCCGATCCCGCGCTTGCTGGCCCCTAGCTTGCCAGCCCCTCGCTCGTCGGTCCCTAGCTCACTCACCCCAGCTCGCCGGCCCCAGTTCGCACCGCCGTGCCGCTGTGTCGCCGTCAGCCGCTGCATCTGTAGTGATGGCGGACGATGTGCTCCGCCTGGACGCGGAGGGTCGGGCGGTTGATTTTGAGGCATGGCTCGTTGACCTCCGCCGTCAGTAGACGGGTCAGCGCAATGACGGTTATTCCCTGGCCGTCCATATGGACTGTAAGCTTCCCCGCCCCGATCCGCTTGTTGCCCTCTCTGACGCCCCCACGTCTGCTTAGCGTGGGGCCTTTGCCGCTGCTGAGCTTGCACGCGCTGTCCGGGAGTCGCGCGACACTGTAGCGCAGCTTACTATCAGTCACGCCCTTCCCCTGTCCGAGCGTCCCCGCTTTATGGCTGTAGGGAATGCAAAGAAGTACTTAGATGCGGTCATTGCGCACTATTCGACTCCCTCCTCCGCCTCTGCGGCCGTGTGATCCTCCCCATGCTATTCCCTTAACTTGCGTCCTTCCCCATTGTCGCTGATCTTGCCACTCACCTACGCGCCCTTGAGACTAGCTACCGCGCTGCTAGCACTGAGGCCCAGCTTGCTGCATTCCATCCTCCCCTTTGCGCTACCCTTTACGTCATTGCCACGTGCCTTTCTAACCGCCTTGCCACTGCCCGCGACCACTTCCTTAGTCCGCACCCAGGTGACCTCACCCTTACTGCCTTTGTCACCACCCTGTCTACGATACAGACCCACCAGCGCACTATCGCCCAGTCTAGTGGTACTACGGCAGTCCCTATCTTCCAGGGTTGTGCTCCCTCCTAGTGCACTTACTCTGACGTTTCTGCTGCTGACGTTGAGACAGCCCCAGGTGCTGAGACCGTCGCCGTGACGACCTCAGCGCTGCCTCGTCAGGATAAGGGCCACCGCCCCAAGAGGGGGCATGGCGGAGGGAGGGTTGGTGGGGGTGGCGGTAGTGGTGGAGGTGATGCGAGTGCCGGTAGGACCGACAAAGAGACCGGGTCTGATCCCCCGGAGCAGCAGCAGCAGTAGCAGACGCCGCATCATCAGTCGCACCAGCAGCAACATCAATCGCAACAGTAATAGCACCAGCAGCCGTTGGGTCGCCTCCTGCCCGAGTAGCCTGGCGCCTCTGGTGGTGGTGGCCGCAGTGGCGGTCCTCGCAGCTAGGTGTCGAGTGGCAGCTCCAACCCTATGACTTGCCAGTACCAGCTCCAGACTGGTTCCTTTCGTAGTACTGTGTGTAGCCGTCTAGGTCAGACTGCCGCCCAGTGCTACCGCCACCTCGACGACCTCTTCCGTCTCCGCTTCAGCCCTGCGCCAGACCTCCTCGACTGGCAGAGTTTCGTACGTAGCCATGTATCGGTCTTTCAGATGGCAGAGTCTCGTACGTGGCAAAGTCCCTTCCCTGTCTGGCGGTTCCCTCGGGCTCTCTTACCGGCCTGCAAATCCCCTCGTTCTCCAAGAACCTAGTTAATCTCGGCTGTCTTTGAGACCTCAGCGTCACCACTTCGTTCCCTAGACATCAGCGGTACACCTTCTGTACCGACGCCTCCATTAGTGCCCCCCTCACCACATTCCCCTTGGACACGGTGTCTGGCCTGTTCACGCTAGACACCACGTCCCCCCCAGAGAGGGCCTCCTCCCATGTGGCTGCGTCTACCCAGGTCATCGCTTTTTACTCGTGTCGGTCGCTCACTCACCCTTTACTTCTGTGGCACCACCACCTAGGTCACCTCGCTCTCCCCCGTCTGTGTCACATGTCCCATCACGGTCTTGTCTTAGGTCTCCCTGCGTCGCTGCCTACTCTCCCTCTCTTGCTTGCGCCGCCGTGCGTCGAGGGCCGGCCGCGCCGTGCTTCTCACTCCCAGCAGCCGCAGGTTTCGCCGACCCTCCTCTGGACCGGGTCCCCTGGTGACGCGTCTGGGGCTGGCTCGTTCACGTTCGTGCCTCTGGCACAGACAAGTTCACTGCCCGCACTGTCCCTTGTGTCTTCCTTGGCTTCCCTCTAGACGCGTTTGACTAGCACTTTTACCACATGTCATCTCACCGTTTCTTTCACTCTCATGACGTCACCTTTGATGAGTCTCTCTTCTTCTATACCCGCTTTCCCCACCGAGGTCTCTCGGTTACTCCACCCTTGTTTTTGGTTCCCACTCCCCCGGTAGCCCCTGCCCCTCTCCCTCCCCGCTCTGCCATGCTGGTGTGTCCCGTGGTACTCTCCTTCCGTTGGTTGTCCCGGTAGAGGAGTCGGCTGACTCCGGGGGCCCTGCAGTTCGGTTTTGCCGCCTTTCTATGCTCTGGTGTCTCCTCTTCCACCGCCACAGCAGCTGCCGCCGTCGCCACCGTAGCAGCAGCCGCCGACACAGCCGCAGTAGCAGCCGCAATCGCCGACACCGCAGTCGCAGCCACCGCAGGGGTCCGCGAGCTCTGGTGGTGTGGGCGTTGAGGAGGGTGCTAGTCTTGGGGGTACTGTCGTGGCTTGTCCCGACGGTCCTGGGGGTGGCATCGGTGTTGGAGAGGGGTCTCTTGCTCGGGGCGCTAGTCCTGGGGGTACTGTCGTAACTTGTCCCGGTAGTCCTAGGGGTGGCAGCAGCACTGGAGAGGGTTTTCGTTTTGGGGGTGCTATCGTAGAGCGTCTCAGTGGTAGCCGTGGTGCGGCTGGAGGTTTTGGGGTCGGCGTGGAGTAGCAGCAGTAGTCGCCGCCAATGTCCGCCCTTCACCTCCTGGGTCTTCCCTCCCCCATCCTCCCGCCTGCGCCTCCCCCGCCGCCGCCTCCCCCGCCTGTCTACGGCCCTGTGTTTCCTCTGCCGGACTCGTCCCCGGCTCGTTTCCCCCCCCATTCTCCTCCCGTATCTCCTCCATAATCTCCTAAACGGACCCCCCCCTCCCGCTAGTGGTCTCACCGTGCCTCTCGTGCCCATCCTGGTTCTCATGGCTAGCACTCTCATGCTATGTTGCTTCGCTCTCACGCGTCTCGTGCTCCTCTTCTACCATCGCCTCCTCAGTCGTCTCTTGTTGTCTCTCCGCCAACTCTGTCTGAATTCCTACGTACTGCTAGTCCGCTTGTTCCTCTCGTTCTCGCCTCTCTTTTTACTGACCCGTCCGTTCTTGTCTCAAATCTTGACGCTCTTGTCGCAGCCGTCACTGACTTTGCCTCTAACTGCCGCCTTGACTACGCCACAACTCTAGTCTCTAACCCTGCCCGTCGGGGGTCTTGGCAGTGACGTCATAGAGGACAGGCAGTACGAGCTAGCTTTCCTGTCCGAGGCCGCTCCCCATCTCTGTTCCATGCTGCTAGTCCTTGAGGGTAACCCAGATGCCCTTAACATCCCAACCCCTCGCACTTACGCTGGGGCGACCTCGGGACCCTCGGCCTCTAAGTGAATAGCAGTCATGGACGCGGAGATGGCATCTTGGAGATCCACCGGCACCTATGTCAACGCAGTTCCTTCATCTGGGGTGAACGTAGTCGATGACCGGTGGCTCTTCAAGTTGAAGCACCTTGGAGAGCTGCCGGTGTTCAAGGCACGCTACGTTGGTCAGCGCGAGGGTGTTGACTTCTTTCAGACCTTCGTCCCGACCCCGAAGATGACTACTCGTCGGGCGCTGCTACACGTAGCAGCACTGCATGTTTACGAGCTGCACTCCCTCGACTTCTCCACAGCGTTTCTTCAGGGCAGTCTGCACGAGCAGGTCTACATGCGTCGTCCGCCAAGCTTCACCGGCACCTTCGCCCCTGGTACCGAATGGCTTCTCCGGTGCCCGGTTTACGGCCTGCAGCAGGCGCCCCGTGAGTGGCACGACACGCTGCATGCTGTGTTAGCTGACCTGCAATTTTCCTCTTGTCTGCACACCCTTCGCTGTTCGTTTGTTCTGGCCCGACCCCGTTCTACATCCTTGTCCACGTAGTCGACCTGGTCTTCACTACTGCAGACAGAGACGCACTGGCCTCCGTGCGCACTACCTTGGCCTGTAGATCTCCAGGGACAAAGCAACGCGCAGCATCACCCTTACACAGTCACACTTGGTGCGCCAGGTCCTTCAGAGGTTCGGTCTTCAGTTCTCCTACGTATAGCCCACACCTCTGCCAGTAGATGACAGACTCTCAGCTCCAGTCCTTGAGGAGTTTGTAGAGCCTAGTGGTCCTTATGGAGAGCTGGTGGGTTGCCTCATGTACTTGATGACTTGCACTCATCTTGATCTCGCATACCCTCTCAGCATCATGGCTCGCTTTGTGGCCACAAGCAGACACCGACTACAGCACTGGTCGGCCGCTAAGAGGGTTTTGCGTTATCTAGCAAGTACATCGGACATAGGGCTAGTGCTAGGGGGATGTGGGCCGCTTGTCCTTACCAAGCACACAGACGCTTCATGGGCGGACAACGCAGAGACGCTCAGGTCCTCTTAGGGTGACTGCTTTAGCCTAAATGCAAGCGCCATCTCGTGGAGGTCCACCAGCTCGTCGTCTATTGTCCAGTCTAGCTGTGAGACTGAGATCTACGATGGTGCCATGGCGGCACAGGAGCTCCGCTGGTTGACTTTCTTGCTCACTCACTTAGGTGAGCGGCCTAGCTGTCTCCCGGTCCTGTACGCTGACAACAGGGCCATGATCCTCCTGTGTCAGGAGCCTCGACTCGAGGGAAGAGCGAAGCATATTCAGTTGTGGTACTTCCTTCTACGCGAGTGACAGCAGCGCCGCAAGGCCCGCGTAGTACACTTGGCCTCTGGTGCCAACACAACTGATATCTTTACTAAGAGGCTTGTGCCTAAAGATCATCAATGACACTGTGTGCAGCTTGGTCTAGTTCCTGTAGCTTCTCACTTGCCAGAACCTTGATTGTGTACTACTCTTGTTATATATACTTCTGACCAGCCTTGTGGCTTTTCTTCCAATGGTCAGACTAGTTGTGTTGCCCTGGTTTGCTTTTGCCTAGTTTGTACCCTTTTGACTGGTCTTCATATCCTTGTCTCAGAGGTTGGACTAGTAGTGCCACCCTGAGTTGCATGTCTCTTGCTAGGCACCACCACCCTTTATCTAGCCTACGGGGTGTGTCAAACATAAATCCATATGTTAGTATAGGCTAGATAGGTGAATGCTCTTAGATAATATAAAATTGGCACAAAACTACTCTATGCCTTCTATTCTAGTCAGTTGATTACTCTCAGAGGCGGCACTACAAGGGGCGGAACGGGGACAACTTTGGGGGAACGCATTTGTAAACATTCAGAAATTGGGTGCGAGGGGTGGGCTAGGAACGGGAGGGGTGGGGGAGGGGGGAGGGGGTTGCGGGACACAACTCTGCAACGAGAATGGGGATTTGTAGTACACATCTTCAAATTCGCGTGTTCGAATGTTTTTTATGGCCGACGAGGACGTTCATTTCCCACAAGGAAGTTACGCATCAGATTCCCAATATTTATAAATTGAAACACATTTTAGGAAATGTGTACTGCTGCATGATATCCTTCTCTATTGAAGCTGCATAGTTGATACATGTTCAAGAGTGATCTGCATTGAAGTTTGTGCCGGTCGGTGGTGGAAGCTTTCTGGTGAGGCTCCCTCTTACAGCTGGTGGGGCGCATACACATACACCCTCAATCTAGTTATGGTTAAATCATGTAGGATCAAAACTCACGTAGGGTCAATGACGAGATTGGCTTCTTATCAAATTGCCTTCGTGCAATTTCGGTGTGCCTTGCACCAAATGATGCTGGTATTCCGAGCACATCAGAGGGAAACAGATAGAATCAGACACTTTTCTCTAGTCTCGAAAATCCAAAAATTGACGCGAACAATCGTCGTGTTGGGAAGGTCGTGGGCGTGCTCGTCGTCGTTTTGGTTGGGCCAAACCTGGTTTGAAGTTTCATTTTGTTTTCGTGTTTACCCTCACCGTGGCGTTTGACCGCTCGGCTCTCGGGTACACCCTGAAACCAGTTTCGGGGTGTAGGGAAATAGCAACAATTGTGGGCCCCATGGGCACTCACGTACAGGTCATATTCCCTTAGCACCCGGGGGGCGACTCGGCAGATTTCCCTTTTAACGAATACTGGCCGTACGATAGGGGCAACGTGGACTATGGGGTTTCCCCGGGAAATGGGGCGTTGTTTTTTGTGTACTGTGCATGGGCGGCTTGACTGGCGTATGCAGCGACTGAGGAAACATCGCCACGTCGCAAGCCTCGTCATCTGTGTTTCAACTCCGTGTTTAAGAGATTTTCAGAATTGTTTCCGTAGGTGACAAACATGGACAGCAATCAAGCAACAAACAGAATTGATTCGACAAAGACAGCACTCGACACTAGACTAGACTCGAAATTACATACCGACCGAAAACAATGGTTACGTTGATCGACACTGCCCAACTCTTTGCAACACAGCACAGCCCCCGCGCCGCTAAGCTTATAGGCAAAGCACATGCCTTCTCGCGCCTCCACATACAAGATCTAAGACATCGTGTTGTAAGCCCGAACTACATCATCAACCGCCTAGTACTTGCGATACGTAGCCGGCTGCGCGCCAAATGTCATCCACTGGCCCGCGTCTGGATATCCGGTCATAACCGCAGTGGCTCCGCGAACATGACTGAGGTACTCTTTCTCCGCCGCGTCGGGCACATTGTTAGTGTCCATGCGGGGGGATGCGCGCTCCAAGCGATCAATAACCGCAGGTTCGCGGATATCGAAGAGCACTCGGAGATCGCGCGGAGCCAGGCCAATGGACTTGGCGTAGCCGATTAGCATCTCTGTCGCCATGCGCGACAGATTGCGCCGGTTCCGCGCTGGGTCGTTCGGAGCCGGGGGGAAAGGCACGTTCGCCCACCACGAATCCTGCAGGGCCGGGCCAAGCGGCTCTACATCAAGCAAATCCACCCCACTTGGCTCGCTCGTCTCGTCGTCACGCTCGGCGGTGACGAAGCGAGCGGCGGAAATCATATCGTCCGGGCCAAATGGCAAGGCGAGCATGATCTGCTGCACCGGCTCGATCTCTGAATCTTGCTGGGGCTCCTGCTCTTCACAAGTGGCGCCAAGGAGAGGTAGCAGCGGCTGCCAGGTGGCGGGCAGCATTCGCGTCCTCCAGAAGCACTTCTGGATGGTTGCGGTGTCCAAGCCAAGACACGCATCCGACACCCATGTTACCACCTGCCACATCTCGGGCTTCCACTTCAGAATAGCAACGACGGTGACGCCCGGGATCTGCCACTGTGCGAGAACTGCCTGAAGCAACTCCACCTTGTAACGTGCCTTCAGAGCAGCGATGAGGCCTTAGTTCAGAGGCTGAGTGAACGGGGTCGTGTTCGGTGGCAAGTACACAAGGCTCTCGTGCGAGAGCGCGTGCGTCCGAAACCTGCTAATGTCGGCTGACGTCGCGAGAGGGGATTGGAGGAGGTGACTCGACGCGTTGTCGAGCATGACGACGATGCGGCGTCCTTCCGCCATGCAGCACGCATTAACGTGCTCGAAGAATGCCGTGAAAACCCGCGCGGGGCGTATGGGATAGACGGGTGTGTAACCGACTGTTATTCGTAACACACGCCACATATTTCACCGTACACATTTGGGCTCGGTACATGCAAGCGACGGAAAGCGAGGCACGTACCTCTGCCGTCATCCATCCGGAGGTGTTCGCGCGCCAGTAGCAGTATTTCGCAGGGTCAAATTTCTGTTTTGCGAAGCAACGGGGCCGCTCGAACTTGTGAATGATGAGCGGCTTGAAAAGTTTCGAGCCGTCCGCATTCACCAGCAGCGTGACTGGAAGCCGGTCCTTGCAGACCTTCTTGCCCGGGGTAGGGTCGATGCAGAATGTGTGGTCGGGGAGGAGATTGTAGTAGACACAGGTCTTGTCGAAGTTGAACAGGCTCTCCGGGGTCAGGCCAAGCTGGTCGCACAGCCTTGGGAAATGTAGTTGCGCGGTCAGAGCGGCGCCCTCATCGGCAGATTTCGCTTCGCCGCTCATCTTACGCCACTTGAATCCCATTCGGCGCAGGGCTTTCTGCACCCATCCAACAGAAGCTTTAAACTCGCTAGGCACGTTGCACTCGGGGGCTAGTAGTATCGCGCGCTGCTGGATTAGAGCCGTCGAGACTAGGCAAGCCAGCACCATTCGTGCTTTTCAGCCAGCTCTTGAGTCGAGCTTCAAGTAGAGGCCAATGTGAGTTACGCACCCTTTTGAACTTGGCGCGTTCGGGCCCTATGGCCCGCCACTTCTGTTCGGTTTGCAGAACTCGCCCAACTGTACTGCGATCCGGCCACATGCTGTATCTGGTGTGGCACCATCGCCCAATGTCTTCGAGCCGCAAGGTCGGGTTCTTTTTTGTGTATTGGCATATTGCAACCCTCTGGCCGATGGCGAGCGCAACACGGCGTACAGGTGCCATGTGGACGACTTTGTTGGTTTGGCGGGCCCGTTCCTTGTGTCGTGAAGAGGTCGTTGTTTGGGGCATATAAATAACCCCGGGGTGTCGGCACTGCTGGTGGGGGGAACGATGTTGGGACCCCTCTGTTGCTTCCGTGGCGCGCTCGTATCGGCTGTGGGTGGTCAGATTTTCCTGGGGCAGCGCCGACGGATTCCGTTGGAATTGCTGGCGCAATTCTACTGGACCGTCAACGAGCTGGTCGTATCTAGCGCATCATGTAGATTTTTGCCTCGACATTGGTTAGCGAGCCTGACACATCTGGATTTTTTTAGGCTCACCGACCACTAGGTGTGGTCGCTCTGAAAACACAAGAGCAATCTGATTGGTCGGCCTTGGATTAGCCGAATCGACTGTCTACTTTACTGTTGAGTTGAGACAAGTACACTTTGCGGACAAGGAGAGGCCTTTAAAAATAAATTGCCTATGGAATACTCCTGGGCATAAAAGGGGTTCTACGAGGCATTTGACCTGTATTGTCAAATTCCGCTAAAAACCAACCCAGCCGCCCTTTCCAAAAGCTTTGACCATGACGAGGTTTATGGTGTACACCTGCAGAAGGTCGGTGCAGTGTGTCAGAAGAACAAAACTGGGACATGCGGCCACCCTGACTCGTCAAACAGACCACAACAAAACCCAGGGAGAACCTTGTTGGCGCCGCCCTGGACTGGGAACGGGTGATGGATTGGACCCACCGTACAACACAACAAAGTACAACAACATTCCATCAAGAACAGAAATTGTTTGGATGCCCCCAAATTGTTTGCTGTTTAGCTAAACATATTGATCACCAATATTGGGAGTTCCCGATAGAGTAATGTATGTGGACTCACTAATTTCTCGCCCCAGCCAACCCAACCGCCTTCATATTTGTCGGGTCACAAAATGCTCTTCCAATTATGTCGATGATTCTTCCGATTTCAAGCACAGACGTGCGATTTTCTGACAATCCCTGCCGCCAGAAAAAACTCACACACACACCTCCCTTCCCTACCACTATTCTCGAATCAACCCCAGACCCCCCACCCCCCCCACCTTCTCCCTCTGGTCTGGTCCGGTGCCTCTGGCCAACAAACACTTCCACCAGCACAGCACGGCTGGCTTGGCATACACCCTAGCCCACAGGGCTGGGGTAGGCTGGCCTTGTTCCACTCTCTACTCTACATTCCGCGTTGGGAGGATGCCTGCTAGCCACACCATGCCACCAATCAATCCAGACGCATCGCCCGTGACTCTTTGAGTCGCACCTCCCAACTTTCTCCTCCTGCCTGACACAAGGAGCCGACATATCCCTGCCATTGGTGCTCAAACAAACCTAACTTCCTCTCTCAACTCAACTCAACCCTTGTCCACCATCCACAGTGCACTAAACCAAGCATCGATTCAGGTGGAGAACGAGGGTAGTAGGCCCTCCCTGAGCCTTGCTTGCGCGATGTCTACCTGTTCCTTCTAGGGCCTACTACTACTGCTTATGACTGCTCCCCAGGGAGTATACGACACGTCAGTCATAGATTATTCGTGACCTAGTCTAGAACCCGAATCAGCTTCGGGGTGATTCGTATGCGCTTCGTAAATTGCATAACAGTCGCTGCTTTTCCTGCGCCATGGTTTCGTCGCTTCCAGGAGCAGCAGCAGTAAGGTTAAGGGGGGACGGTAGCATCTAGATTCCCGGAACGTCCACGCTAGGTATCTCAATCTACAACCCCGTTCCTGCTCCCGAAATCTAAAGACTGTCGCACGCTAGCTACTAGGTTATTGGACGCAACTGGACCCCCGATTCGTCAGCCATCTGCGATAGTCTGACGAGCCATGGCGCGTCGCACTCTTCTTACGCTAGCTCTACTCTCTCTCCTTCTCGTCGCCTCCCCCTTCGCTGCGCGTGCTTTCCGCCTCTTCCCCTGGAGGCCTCCAGCCAAACAGGAGCCCAAACCCACGCCGCCAGCCACCCCTAGTGTAAATCAGGGTTACGACGTTGTTTCGAAAGAGACCGATGATGACACTGACGACGATAATACGCTGATGTTACCATCGCAAACACTCGTGAAAGGCTTCGCCAACTTTCGCCCGCTTCAGCGAGGCCCGGAGAACATAGAGCCCCCGCGACCAGCCGATGGGAACTACCCGATTTCGCTGCAGCTGCCGTCGGGAACGAAATCACAGCCGGCGAAAACTGGCGAAGCGGGCAGCGAAGGGACGATGCAGGCCCAGTCGTTCGGTGAGACAAGCGGTTCTGGTAGCGGCGGGAACGGCGGTAGCGGCGGTAGCGGCGGAGGGGGGCTGGCAGGTGACAGCAGCGACTCCGACACCGTTGACGATGACGTGACGTTCTTCGAGGTCGCTCGGCCGATCGCACGGCCTCGCGGGGCGAAGCCGTGCGTCGTTACGCTGCTTCGCAACCAATCGTTCGGCGACACGGTTGACGACCCGCCTGTTGCGAAAAACTACTCCATCCCCGCCTCATGCGGCTCTGTACGTCTTTCCTAACTAACCTCTCTAGGTTCTCCCCCCTCTAGGTTCTCCCCCCTCTAGGTTCTCCCCCTTCTAGGTTCTCCCCCTCTAGGTTCTCCCCCTCTAGGTTCCCCCATCATATCAAATCCGAAACCTCCGCTTCTTCCCCCGTTGGTACCAGTCCGCAACTCCTCCCTCCGCGCACCCCCTGCTTCTTCCGCCTGTACCAATCCGCAACTTTTTTCTGATTGGCTGATGACCCCTTAGGCGTGGTCGCTGGTGCTGCTAAGCGTGCGCATAAACGTGAGGGGGGGGTGCAAATTCGAAACTTCCCCCCCCTGCCTCCCTTCGTCGACTCCCCCCGTTGACCCCATTCCGCTTGGAATTCCCCGCATGCGCTTTCTGATTGGCTGCGTGTTTCCGCCAGGCGTGGTCGCTGGTGCTGCTGAGCGTGCGCGTGAACGTAAGCGGGGTGCAGTTCGACCGCGTGCTCTCCGTGTTCCTCGGCAACTTCGAGGTCTCCAGATCCATGTACGCCGCTCGCGCGGGCTAATTCTTGAGATGAACGAAAAGTGTACAGGGCCGATATTCATGCAATCTAGTTCCTACGGATAATTATATTCTACATGTGTGGCAGCTCTTTTTAAGCTATCCCTCCTCCTCCCTCCCCCCCCTAACGGTTCTACAGTACGGTGGAGCCTTTGGGTGTGTCGGCATCGTACTCGTTTGAAGAAGACGTCACTACATATGCATACATGCTTGCAAAGGTATTTTTTGTGCTCCCTATTTCCTTCTTTTCATTCCAAACTCTTCGCACCCTCCCCTCTCTTCCTCCATCTCTTCCACATCCGTTTCCTCTCTATATTCCCTTTTCTTGCATCTGTCCCATCACCAGGAGAAGCAAGCATTCATTTCGCTCCCTAATGTCGTCAACGACACACTAACAGGTAACTAACCGGTCGGGAAACTCGCTTGCAAAATTTATGCAAGCGAGTTTGGTTGTAACCATTGTTTGTTCGCCAGTCCCTACCGACAACAAGGTTTCTTCCACCATCTGATGCTGGGTGCAGGTCGAAACAAACCTCATTGCATCTGACCCTATTTGTCCGTATCTGGTGCAGGTGTTTTCTACGTCAGCATCGACCTTCTCTTCTTCAAGACCTCTAGGTTCAACCGAGCCATCGTGCCGGACGTCGTTCTCCCCTTCTCCAGCCAAACTCCCGAAAAAACCTACCCTTCCCCCTTTACAATCACTGGCGACGACTCCGCATCCGCCTCTTCCACCTCTTCCTCCTCTTCCGCCTCTTCCTCCTCTTCCGCCTCTTCTACTTCGTCTTCATCTTCCTCTCTAGAAGCAGCTGTGACTTTCCCCTCGCTGCCGCGCGACATCGTAACGGCGAAATTCGAGCTGATGGTAACCAGGCATGGTGGCGACGAGTTCTTCTTCATGCTGTCGCCCAACTCCTCCTCCTCCTCGTCCTCCGCCTCCTCAGGGTGAGTTGTAGCAGCTTTCTTGGGGTATTTTGAGTCGACTCAAAAGCCTCCTCCTCCTCGTCCTCCGCCTCCTCAGGGTGAGTTGTAGCAGCTTTCTTGGGGTATTTTGAGTCCGCGTCCTCCTCAGCTTTCATGCACTCAAAATACGCCCAACTCGTCCTCCGCGTCCTCCTCTGAGGGTGAGTTGAAGCCGCGTTCTTTAGCTCGTCTGCGTTCGTCGAGTTGAGTCGACTTCAAAATCGTTTGCAGCGCGGAGTTGAGAAGCGATTTCATCCTGCATCCATACCAGCTCACAACTCCCCTCCCCTCCCATCTGCTGCCATCACTCTCCCTCATCCTCTCACCCCTCGCCCCCATCCCACTCGCCCCTCTCCTCCCCTCCCCCCACCCCATCAGAGTCACATCCGATCTCCTCGCCTCCTCTCCCTCCGACTTCTCCTCCTCCTCCTCTCCCTTCCGCGAGCTTCTTCTCTTCGTCGACTCCCAATTCGCGGGGGCTGTCTTCCCCTTCCCCACCCTCTACCCCTCCTCCTTCGCCCCTCTCCTCTGGGTTCCCATGGTGGGAATCGGCTGCTTCGGCACCCCCACCTACACCCTCGACGTCACGCCATTTGTCGGGCTGCTAGTGGACGGGCAGCCGCACAAAATTTCGGTCCGCGTGCCCGTGGTTGGCCTGGCTGCCCGGTGGATGATTTCGGGGGTGCTGCAGCTGTGGGTCGACCCTGTGAGGCAGGTCACTACTGGCACGCCGCCAGTGATTAGTGTAAGTGCTCTCGATTCTGTCAGCCAAGGTTGTCAGGAGGGGAATGAGGGATATAGTCTGCAACTGCGGGTGGACCCCGTGAGGCAGGTCACTACTGGCACGCCACCAGTGAACGATACTAGCGACCTGTCAGCAGTCTGTCAGCAGTCTGGCAGCAGTCTGTCTGCAGTCTGTCGGCAGTCTGTCAGCAGTCCGTCAGCAGTCTGTCAGCAGTCTGTCAGCAGTCCGTCAGCAGTCCGTCAGCAGCCTGTCAGCAGTCCGTCAGCAGTCTGTCAGCAGTTTGTCTGCAGTCTGTCAGCAGTCCGTCAGCAGTCTGTCAGCAGTCTGTCAGCAGTCTGTCAGCAGTCTGTCTGCAGTCTGTCAGCAGTCCGTCAGCAGTCTGTCAGCAGTCCGTCAGCAGTCTGTCAGCAGTCCGTCAGCAGTCTGCCAGCAGTCTCAATCTCCCCTCCTCAACATCCCACCCTCGATTCCCCTCCTCCAGGCTCCCGAGCCTTCCAGCTCCCAATCCTCTATCCCCCCACCTGCCCTTGATCCATCCTCCTCCTCCTCCTCCTCTTCCTCTTCCTCTTCCTCCCCACCGTCCGACAATGACGCTGACGACTCAATTGCACCTGACACGGCCACCACCACCGGATTCACTATAAGCACGCTGCGCTCCTATACAATCACCGGCACAGTGTACTCATCAGCCGGTGCGGTTACCACAGAGGTTACGGGCAGCCTGGGAGCAGATGCAACAGTGTACCTTGAGAGCGAGGGGCTGATCGCCTGGACGCATGTTACCAGGGCTTCGGTGGAGGTTACGAGCCGCGACGCTAAGGGGAACGAGCTGGTTTCAGTCACGGAACAAAGCATGTACCCTGTGAACCTCAAAATGACGGCTCTGGATGGTAAGTCCTTGTCTTAGGTAGGTCCGTTCCTCGACGTGGGTGGTTCCTCGATCTCCCATGTTATGAGCCGCAATGCGAGGGGGAACAAGCTTGTTTCTGATCATAGATCAGGGCGTGTGCTCCGTCAATCTCAAAATGACGTCCCTCGATGGTGGGTACTTTTTTTTATCATAGGTCGTTCCTTGATCTCCTCATGACACTCCGCAGTGCGAGGGGGGACGGGCTGGTCTCAGTGACAGGGCGGTGCCTGTACCTCTATATAGGCGCATTGAACCTCAAGAAAGTCGTCCTTAGAGGCACCTTGAAGCCAGACGCTTTATCTCCTTTTCCCCTCCCCCCCACCCACCAGCCAGCAGTTTTTTAGGCGCCTCAAAAATAGACTCCTCACGCGCAGTTTTTGAGGCGCCTCAAAAATAGACTCCCACCCACCAGCCAGCAGTTTCGTCAAGTTCCTCCCACCCACCAGCCAGCAGTTTCGTCAAGTTCCTCCCACCCACCAGCCAGCAGTTTCGTCAAGTTCCGCACTGACTACGCATTGCACCTTAAGTGAATCGACCTTTGAGGCGCATTGATCCCAAATTCTTAATCCCCTCCTTCCCTCCCTCCCGCCCGTCAGCCACCAGTCCCGTCGAGATGGACACCGACTACGCTTTCAACCTGCAGAGGGGCGCATTCCTTCCATGTCAAGGGAGTCTACTTCCGAGGTGCATTGCTTTTGAGTCGACTCAAAAGTCTACTTCCGAGGTGCATTGCATTTCCTTATCATTCTCCCCCCTCCCTCCCTCCCGCCCTCCAGCCAACGGATCAGTCAAGATCGACACAGACTATGCGTTCAACCTTCAGAGGGATAAATCAGGGAGGAAGGTCGGCCGGCCGATCTCCGAAACGCTCCTAAACCAGCGGTTTGCGTCTTATATCGAGTACTGCGCGAGCTGCACTCCCAACATCACCACTGCTGGCAGCAGCAGCAGCAGCGGCAGCGGCAACGATAGCATTCGTGCAAGCAGGGGTGCTGGGTCAGTCTTCCAGGTGTTGGGGGGAGGGCGGGGCGGTCAGATTGTGGGGCTGAACACGAGTGATGTCCTGTATGGTGGCAGTGCCGGCAGCCAAACTGCTGGCAGTGATACCAAGGGCGATGGTGAGACAAGAACTGGTGAAAGCGGCAGGTTTAATTCCTCTTCTGGTGGTTCTTTGAACGCCAGGGGAACGGGTAGTGTGGCAAACAGCACTGGTGCTGTTGTGAACAGTGCTGGTACAGCTACAAACGGCACAGGCGTTGCTGGGAGTGGTGCAGGTGCTGCTGCGAACGATACTGGTGGTGCTGCGAATGGTAATGGCACTACTTCCGCCAATGGCGCTGGTGGTAACATGGTTTCTCCTCTAACACAGACCGACGGCGAGGGCAGGACGGCAGGTAGCTCTAGTTGCAAAGGGGTGCGGAGCGGTGCGTGCGCTCATTCTTCTGGCGGGTTGGACGAGCAGCAGCGCGCGGTGCAATTGGTTGAGCAGCATTTCGCGTTCGCAAGCAGTGATAGGGCCGTGGGCTGTTACTCGCGAAGCGTTGCCGTGGCGGGGCTGAAAGTGATAGCGAATGAAATCAGTACAGACTGCTCGGACTTGTAGTGAATCGGTATTTCATTTGGGCGTTACAAAATATCGAATTGTGTTGGTCAGTTTCACGTTTTATGTAAATACCTGTCCTCTATAACATGGTAAATGTAACTTTTTGGCTTGCCTGGTCAGTATGTACTGTGCAGGATATGAGGTTGATGAGGACCGTTCATAATGTTTCTAGAGTACTGTCAACTTATACATATGCTGTATGTAGAAGTTATAGGCTAGTCTAGGTGTGTGCTCCTAGTGAGTACAACCCCAATAGGTATATGTTCTAGGTTTCTCACACTAGTAATTCATTCTCGTATGCTAACATGGTATCACGCTTAGGTTACCGTATTAGCCCGGATATAAGACCCATGGGTCTTATCACACACCGTTGAGAAATAATCCAAATGGTCCTAGATCCAGGGGCAAAAAGCCGGGTTACCACAAGATAAGCGCCTAATAGAAGACCCAGGGTCTTCTATTACTAGGGGGTCTTATATCCGGGCGTTTACGGTAGGTCCCCCGCCCACCCGCTTCCGCCCGCGCCCTAGCCTATGCGCCCTAACTAGCCCCTTAGCGCCTGGCCCCTTCGCGCCCGCTAGGCCCCCCGTCGCGCTCGCTAGGCCCTCGTCGCGCCTGCTAGGCCCCGTCGCGCCCGCTAGGCCCCGTCGCGCCCGCCCGGCCCGTAGCGCACGCCCGGCCCCTCCCAGCGCACGCCCGCCCGGCCCCTGCCGCACCCTCTCACGGCCGCCCGGCCCCTGTCGCGCCAGCCCTTAGCGCCCGCCCGGCCCGTAGCGCACGCTCGGCCCTCTCACGGCCGCCCGGCCCCCCCTCCGCGCCCGCCCGGCCCCTTTCGCGCCTGCCTGGCCCGTTGCGCCCGCCCGGCCTTTCGCGCCAAGGCCGGCCCCGTCGCGCCTGCTAGGCCCCTCCTAGCTCCCGCCCAGCCCTTCGACCGCCGGACCGGCCCCTCCCTAGCGCCCGTCCGGCCCCAGTAGCGCCCTCCCAGCCCCTCCTAGCGCCTGCCCGGCCTTTCGCGCCCGCCAGGCTCCCAGTGCCCGCCCGGCCCCTCCTAGCGCCCGCCCGGCCCCAGTCGCGCCTGCTCGGCCGCCCGCCACCTGCCCGCCCCCTCCTAGCGCCCGCCCGGCCCCAGTGCGCCCGTCCGGCCTCTCGTAGTGCCCGCCCAGCCTCTCGCGCCAGCCCAGCCCCAGCGCGCCTGCCCGGCTCCCTGCGCCGGCCCGGCCCCTCCTACTGCCCGCCTGGCCCCTCCTCGTATCTGCTCGGCCTGTCGCGCCACCTCGGGCGGCGTGCCTTCTGCTCGCCCGCGCTGGAGCGCCTCGCAGCCGCCCTACTGGAGAGTGCTGCCGCCTTGTCCCCGTGCCGCTATGCTCCTGCGGAGCTGTGGAGCTGTGCCGCTGTGTCGCTGAGGAGCTGTGTCGCTGAACCTGCACGATGGCTGACTTCGTGCTCCGACTGGACGCTGAGGGCCACGCGGTTGACTTCGCCGCCTGGCTGTCCGATCTCCGCCATCAGCTTACAGGTCAGCGCCAGGATAGGCACTCTCTGATAGTCCATGCTGATGGCTTGCTCCCCCGCCCCCTTGCACCTGCTCCCCTCCCTGCTGACCCCACCTCTGCTGAGAGTGAGGCTTTCTCTACTACTGCGCTTGCCTGTGCGGTCTGGGACTCTCGCGATGCAGTAGCTCAGGTTGCTATCAGTCACGCCCTCCCTGTGTCTGAGCGTTCGCGTTTCGCTACGGTTGATACGGCCAAAGCTTATTTAGACGTTGTTGTTGCTCGCTATTCCACGCCCGCATCCGCTTCTGCCGGCCACTTACTCTTCCCGATGTTATTCCCGGACCTTGCTACCTTCCCTACTGTTGCAAACTTTGCCACTCATTTGCGTGCTCTAGAGTCTCGCTATCGCACTGCCAGCACTGCTGCCCAGCTCACTGCGCTCCCCCCCCCATTCTGCATGACACTCTATTTTATTGCCATGTGCCTGCCGGACCGCTTAGCTAGTGCTCGCGACCGCTTCCTTAGCCAGCACCCGGGTGACCTCACCCTGACCGCCTTTGTCCACACCCTCACCGAGATCGAGTCTCGGAAGTGCACTATCGCTCAGTCGAGCGGTGCGCCGGCAGTCTTTATCTTTCACGGCTGTGCCCCCTCCCTGTGCATGTTTACTGACGTTTCGGCTGCGGCCGCCACTGCGACCCCTTACCGAGACGGCAGCTGCAGTCCACCCGCAGCAGCGCCCGCGCCGCACTGGCCGTGGCCGCCAGGGAGGTCGTGGTGGTGGAGCTGGTGGTAGTGGTAGTGGTGGTGGTGACGGTAGTCCGCCTGAGGGGACTACCACCGGTGGGTAGGAGCAGACGCAGTCGCCTCCGCATCAGGAGCAACCCCAGCAGCAGCCACCGTCACAGCAGCAGCCGCCGCAGCCGTGGGCTTGTCTCCCGCCTGGTTGGCCCAGAGCTCCGGGGGTGGTGGCCGTGGTGGCGGCCCGCGCAGCTTGGCGTCTACCGGCAGCTCCGGTGCTGTGATCTGCCAGTACCAGCTTCAGACCGGGCCTCTCCGCAGCACTCTGTGCCGCCGCCCGCACCCGACCGCCCGCTGTTTCCGCCGCCTCAACGATCTCTTTCGTCGTTGCTTTGGCCCGGCCACGGACCTCCCCGACTGGCACAGCCTGCTCCGCCAGGGCGTGCCGATCTTTGAGTTAGACATGGATCAGATAGGTGCTGCTTTGCATGCCTTGTACTCTGACACTTCTAGTGTTGCTGTTCCCTCGGGCTCACTTACAGGCCTCCACGTTCCCTCGTTTTCGAGGAACCTGGTTGGTGTCGGCTGTCTTCAGGACCTCGGCGTCACCACAACATTCCCCGGGCACAAGCGGTTCGCTGTCTGTTCTGAGGCAGTCTGAGGTTCCCCCCTTGCGACGTTCCCCCGGGACCCGGTGTCCGGTCTGTTTACCCTCAACACCGCTTCCCCCTCGGTTGGTGCGTCCTCCCAGGTTGCTGCAGCTTGCTCGTGTCGGTCCCTCACTCACCCGTCCCTTCTGTGGCACCACCGCTTAGGTCACCCTTCTCTCCCGCATCTGCGTCACATGTCTCAGCACGGTCTTGTTTTAGGCCTCCCCGCATCGCTCCCTGCCCTCCCTCCCTCGAGTGCACCACCGTGCACGCCTTGCGTCGAGGGCCGGCTCCGCCGTGCTCCTTACTCCTCCTCGCTTCGCCCTGCTACTGCTCCCCTTCAGACCCTGCACCTGGACGTTTGGGGCCCAGCCCCCGTCTCCGGACCGCGTGGCAAGCGCTACTTTCTTGTGCTCGTTGACGACTACACGCGCTACACCACGGTGTTTTCCCTAGAGCGGAAGGCCAACGTGCCCGACGTTCTTCTACTGTGGGTTGTGGCTGCGCGTCTTCACCGTGGTCTCCCCGTGTTGTGTCTCCACTCTGACCGTGGCGGCGAGTTCGCCTCTGGTCAACTTGGATAGTTCTGTCGTGCGGAGGGCATCACCCAGTCGTACACCTTGCCGGACTCACCACAGCTGAATGGGGTTGCTGAGAGCCGCATCGGCTTGGTCATGGAGGTGGCTCGTACCTCTATGATCCATGCCGATGCCCCGCATTTTCTGTGGCCATTCGCTGTTCGCTACACTGTTCACCAGCTTAACTTGTGGCCACGCTCCCAGCGGCCGCAGGTTTCGTCGACCCTCCTTTGGACCGGGTCCCCCGGTGACGCGTCAGCGTTCCACGTCAGCGTTCCGCGTCAGCTCACTGCCCGCACTGTCCCCTGTGTCTTCCTTGGTTTCCCCCTGGAGTCGTCTGACTGGCTCTTCTATCACCCGCCGTCTCACCGCTTCCTCCACTCTCGTGACGTCACCTTTGACGAGTCTGTCTCCTTCTACCGTCGCTTCCTTCACCGAGGTCTCCCGGTTTCCCCGCCCATGTTCCTGGCTCCCTCTCCCCCGGTAGCCCCTGCTCCCCTTCCGCCTCGTCCTGCCTCGTCTAGTGTCTCTCATGTCACTCCCCTCCCGTCGGTTGTCCCCGTAGAGGAGTCTGTAGACTCTGGTGGTCCCCCTGGCACGTCCTTGCCGCATCCCCCTTCCCCGAAGTCTCCCCCCCCGCTGTCGCAGTCGCCGCCTCCGCCGCTGCCGTGGCAGCCGCTGCCGCCGCCGCCGCCGCCGCCGCCGTCGCAGCCGCTGCCGCCGCCACCATCGCAGCCGCCGCCGCTGCCGCTCTTGGCCTCTAGAGGTGCTGGCGTTGAGGAGGGTGTGCGTCCTGCGGCTCCTGGCGTCGTCTGTCCCCGCGGGCCTGGGGGTGCCGCTGGTGCTGGAGGGGGTTCTCGCTCTGGGGGTATTGGTTCTGGGGGTGCTGCCGTTGAGTGTTCTCCCGGCTGTGAGAGTACGACCCCGTTACACCAATTTCCCCTTTCCATATTTCCTTTCTATTTCATTCCTCTTTTTATCCTGATTCATTTGGTCTTTATCTCATCTCATTTGGATTCCTATTCCTCCTTTTCCATTATCGTTTGGTTTATCCTGTTATTATGATTATATCACCGACCAGGCTCGGGATGTACTGGCGCGCTATATCTAGCGTAATCCTGCCGTAATCCCTTAAAGCCAATAGCCTCGCTTGGCTATACGCAGGGTAATTCTATTTCTAGAAGGGTCTATTCCTTTTGGATAGGATAAACCTGGATCTCTGATGTACTCTGGAAGTATAAAAGCACCTTGTACTGATTGATAGTGCACCATTGAGCAAACCTTTCCTCGACACATTCGATCCTGTGACACTTGGTAATCAGAGCGAAGGTTTTAGCTCAACGCTCAAGCGCTGGGCCCCAGGAGCACGCCGAGGATGGAGTCGAAACTTCTTTTCCAGTAAGTACAATGCACTTTCATTTAAGTTTTGGCTCTCCTCGCGCAGTTGCACCTGGGGTCCCCTTTCGAAGGCGAGATGCCTCGCCGACCGTTCGATGGACTGCATCGACGGTGCCGAGTTTTTCGCGGGGGCAAACGGCCTCGACCTCGCGAGCGCGTCACTTCTGACGGAACACTCCCTGCGACATTCCGAGGAGTTTGCAGTTCGCGACGACACTCGGAGTTGCGCGGAAATGTGCGGAGCTGCGACCGACGATATCCGTCCGATGGAGATTCGACGCTTCAGATCGACCGAGGCGAAACCGAAACCTTCTAAGCCTGTTCGAGTTTCAGCGCGAATGGGAACGGGACCTCATAAGCCCCGAAGTTCTTCGGAGCGTCCGATCGTTCGACAGCCGACATCGACGACCGAGAATTGCTGCAAGAAACGAGTCAACCCGGGTACCGAAAGCTGCTGAACGTTACTCAGGAAGATCTTCAGATCGCTTGAAGTTTGGACCGTCGGATCGACTTCTACTTCAACGGACGAGATGGAGTGCGACGTCTGCACAAAGGGAGAATGACGCGCAGAACCAGAAATCAGCCGCCTTGGACATCGTTGCCGTCACTTGGACGACCAAATTCGAATTCCTTCATTTGGTGACGAATTTGGCGCGCAGATCATCTGCAAAGTCAAAATCTGCCACAGAATTACCTACTTGGTAATAGCTGCAAGCAGAAAATTGTCAGGAGAACGTGGATCGTCGGATCGGTGCGGAATCAACGATACGAATGCAGCAGAGACTACACTACGGGAAAACATCATCATGGAGACAACCAGGCCCCACGTTTGGTTTTATGGTACTCTGATTGCTCAGTGTCTTACTTGAGAAAAAAACTTTCCATCAGTGTGGACTAGAAAAAAAAAATAAAAAAAAATCATCAGCGTTCGATTTCGAATGTTCGCTTTCTCATCAGGGTTTACAGTTAATTTTACACTAATTTTCTATCCTAAAAAAATATTTCACATCATTTAAATTCAGCTACTCTAGTTTAACTACAATATCTACGAATTTACCAAAAGCTAAAATAGGGCAATGCCGATGAAGTCATGCGCCATACTAACATGCTACGCAGAAACTTTACAGCAGGTTCTCAGCTACACATCTATTTCACTAGTTCACTACCCAGAATCGTCGTCATCGTCTAAACGGTCGGCTACCTCATTCCCCACTAGCTCATCTTCCTCATCGTCATCGACCTCAACCTCCTCCAGTTCCTCTGCCACTTCCTTCCCCTTCCTGCTCGTCGGACGCTTCTTCGGCCGGGCTGTCAGTGAGAAAGGTCGTCGCTTCTTATAACTCCTCCATATAGACACCACCTCTTCCCAATCTGGCTCATAATCCAGCAGCGACATGGCCATGAGATCCGACAGCCGCGCGTCTTTGATAGCCCCGCGCTGCCAGCTCTTGATAACATTCTGCCGGGAGAACCCGCGCTCACACTCCACAGTGGATAGCGGCAGGACAGCAACCGCTACCCACAACTTCACAAGGTTCGGGTAGGCATCCTTCCAGTCAGGCGTTTTGAGCATCGCAGTAAGGCCTGCATGGAAACTTTTCTCACACCTCGGGGCAGCAGCTCGAACGGGACAGAAGTTGCGCAGCTCCTTGACGGCCCTACGCTTGTCGATACCTGCCCATATTCAACAAGGACATAGCTATTAAAGTGATAGCAAGTACATAGTAGACTCAAACATGGGGCAGTGATAACAACATACCGGGCAAGATCTCTTCCGAATGCTGCGCCCGAAACAAAGCCACCAGAGACATGACATGTTCGAGGCAGAGGGCGTTCCGCTCCTGGCGAGCTAACGGCCAGTCAAGCGAGATGAAGAGGCGCACTCCGGACAACGAGTCGAGGTCGCCCAGTCGATCCAGCAGGTTTCCCACGATCGATTCCGCCATAGCCGTGCAGAGGTCCACACTTGCGTTGTGGGTGAAAGGACCATTGTAGCCTTCAATCGCGTCATGGTGCAGAAGGTACGTGTGCGTTGTAGGGCGGCCATCAGCATCCACCCCTTGAACTGTCACCTGCCATGATCCCCCTTCCCCATGGAGCCGTAGGAATGCAGATAGGCATTGAAATCGTCGCCGCAGTCGACGTAGCGAGACTCGATGAAGCTGGTGGTGCGGGCAATTTGTGACTGGACGGCGACGAGATCGAGCTGCACATAATAAGAATCATGAATATTAGAATCTGATACGTGTAAACACACTCCGAAAAGTGTGCAGCAATCAACACCATGTCATCTTAGAATACGTGTAAACACACTCCGAAAAGGATGCAGCAATCAGCACCATCTCACCTCTCGCTGCTGGAACGTCTTGTTCAAGACGTTCAGCTGCTCAAGCATGTCAGCGAGGAAAAAAAGCAAGAACTGGAACATGAAGCTTGTTGCAATCTTGTAGATCCTGGCATCACCCAGTTCATGAAGCATGACAATCACACCAGGCAGCACCGCCACCAACCTCAGGACGGCCTCACCGCGAGATAGCCAGCGGACATTAAAGATGCCCTGCAGCTCGAGACTTGTCTGACAGAACAGCTCCTGCAGATCTAGAAAGCGCTGGTGCCAAGGTCCCGAGCGTCCAAGGAACTCTGCCAACCACCGGATGAAGGCATCTATCATCCCAAACTGTGGCAACGAGTCTGCGGCATCCTTCGCAGCCAACGCCTCCCTGAAATTAACGTACACGAAATAGTCAGCTTCTTTCCAGGCAAAAACAAACACTGGAAGCAAATCAACAAAGACATGTACCTGTGTGCAATGCAATGGCAAGAAACTAGGTGAGGAATGCGCGTGCGAAGCCTTGCCACAAGCCCATTGCGTACACCCGTCATCACGGCCGCCCCGTCTGTGCTGATGCCAGTCAGGCGGGAGAGGTCGATGCCGACAGCTCCAAGGTGTGAGAGGAGCAGGCCAATAAGAGACGCCGCATCCGCTCGGTCTACAGTCAGCAGTGCAAAAAACTCTGTGACGACCGCGTTGTTCTTGACGAATGTAGCGTAGACGATGAGATGTTTCCCACGGCAGCGATCGGTTGACTCGTCGCAACTTAGACCCACATAGGGACTAGCCCGAATGTGGTCAAGTTGGGTTGTCTGCAACCAAGTTGCGGTTGCTTGTGTGAATTCCCCAAAGCCATATCTGCATAAATTATGTGGAAAGGACACAATTGTAAAAAGTGTATTGTACGCACTGGTAAACAACATCAATAAACATTATGATGTTCAGTTACAATAGACCCAACACTTACGCGGTATAGTAGCTCCCGTATCCCTTCTTCGGAAATCCCTTCACCCCCTTCTCCGCGAGGTACTTCACTAGCCGAACCCACGCTTCAATTGGCTCGTTGCTCTTGCAGTTGAAGAGGAGAGCGTCGAGGAGTGTGATGGCTCGATCCTTCTCTATGTCAGTTGCCGCTGGGTGCTTGTCAATGCGAGGTTGTCGGGTGGCAGCTTGCAGGAGGTCGTTTTGCCGCAGCATCGCCAACTTGTGCTTGTTGGTGGCGGCATGCCGCTTGAATGCCTGGTTCTGCACATCAGTAGCACCCTTTCCCTTACGACCACACTTCCCGTTATCTCCGGCATGCTTTGAGCACACAGTACACTTGAAAGCAGGAAACCCCCCGGGTGTTTTGGTTAGAACGAGCCAAGGGTAACGTTCCTGCCAATGCGTCTTGTACTTGTCAAGAGCATCAGAGTACAACAACTCAATGACATTGAAGCTAGGTTCAGAGGAAGTAGTATCGGCGGTGGAGTTGGGATTGGCGGCTGATGTTGTCGCAGGACAAGCAGTGGAGAGGAACGGGAGCTTTTCTTGACGGTAGCGAGATGCGCGAACTGCCGCGCCTGCACTCGACTCAGGAAGAACTTCCATGCCATGCATGCGACGTCCACCATCTCCTTCTGTGGCTGTGGAATCACTCCCTACGAAGTGTCAATAACGTTATTAGTAAACAGTTCCTTTTAAGCGATGGGAACAACTGAATCAGAAGTCTCACCAGTAGAACATTCAGGTCGTGCTCGAAGGCCACAAGCAGCACTACTCTCGATTACAACGTTGGTAGGGGTCAGGGTTCCTGCCAGTTGCCAACATAGTTATTAGTAAACAGCTTTTTGTAAAGCCATGGATACAACAGAATTTAAAACCACGGCTCACCAATGAACACACCAGCAAGTCCTGCTCGACGAACACCAGCAGCCCTGCTCTCAAGTACAGCGGAGGCAGGGGTTGGGATTCCTGCCACATATCATTAGGTCTATTAGTAAAAGGTTACGTCAAAAGGATTCAATAGAACCAGAAGCCAAAAACACTACTCACCGGTAGCATAGTCAGATCCTGATCGACAGGCACCAGCAGTGCTATTCTTGGGTACAGCGGGGGCCGAGGTAGGGGTTCCTGCCATACGAGGACAAGGTTATTAATTAAGACTTGCTTGTGATTGACTGGATACAATAGAAGCAGAAACAGGACTCACTAGAAACAAAGTCAGGCCCTGCACGGCGAGCTTCAGCCGTGCTAGTGTCGTGTTCAGCTGGAGCTCCAGCCGCAGTAGTCTCAGGAACGGCGGTGGCAGAAGTGGGGATCCCTGTCAGGAGACGACACAGTAAACAGCAGACGTTAACACCCAGCCTTGTTTCCTGATATCAACGCACAAAGCCATGTCAAGCACACTTACCAGACTCAGACTGACGTCCTGCACGGCAAACACGAGCGGCGCTAGTCTCAGCTACAGCAGTGGTCGGAGTCTCCAACCACTGCTGTACACACCCAGCGTCACTAGTCTCACGTGGAGTCTCCGGCGTGTCATCCGCACACACCCAGACGGGCGCTGGTAATGTGGAGTTCGGTGGAAGAGCGGGAGAAGAAGGCGCAGTAGGAAAGTTAGTCACCTCGGTTGGCGTAGCGGTAGCGAACGAGTCAGCCGCTGATGGCATGGGTGAGGCAGACGCCAGGTGGGATGCTGAGACGTTTGAAAGTATATTCTGCTTGGAGGAAGGCGGCAGTGATATTAATAGGAACTCTAGCGCGCTTTGGGGAGCTGCGACGGGAAGCTTAGTTTGAGAGGGCTCGTCTGGAGCTGGCGCGTCACCATCGAAACAGTTTCCCCCAGCGACAGCCATGGCGAGAGCAGGCTGGGAGGAAAAGGCTGCTGGTGCTGGGTGAGCTGAGAACGCGATACATCAGCCTGAGAGGCTGCACGCTAGGGTGGGGCAAATGAAACTGGGTGACGTTTTCCCATGGGCTATTCAGCCCTCGTCATGATCGACAGCTTCGACTGTGCCAGGCGGGTTGCTCGGTAGGGAGGGAAGAGCGTCGTGGGGGAGGAAGAATAATGTGGCAGGTACGGGCCGTTCGTGGGCACGATGCCAGGTTCAGTGCTGGCATCGTAGCGCGATGCCAGCGCTGTTGCTGTGAGATCATCAACTACCTCACCCATTGGCTGCAAATACATGATTTGGCTAAAAGCCAATGGGGCTGCATGGCGGCTGCGCGAAATTTACAGCGTGACAGCATTTCACGCCTCATCCAGGTATTGCTGTACAATTTGTTGCGTGACTGGCGTAGGAGGAGGTCAGCAGGCACCGACCAAAATAAACTTCCGTGAATCTCGCAGTTTCCCATTTCAGGGTTGTTCCGCGTTACTGCGCGGATCGCTCAGTGTCGATAAGCAAAAAAACGCTTTTCCATCAGTCTTGTGCTAAAAAAATAGGCTTTCTCATCAGGGTTGTACAAAAGAAAAAGGCTTTCTCATCAGGGTCAGTACAAGCAAACACCCTGAAAAAAAACGTAAAAAGCGTAAAAATCCTGATATCGTGGGGCCTGGAGACAACATTCGTTACCAGCGACCGCACAGTCGACGCATCTTCTGACTAGTGTCGACAAAGATCGATTTATTTTGACGAAGTCATCTTCGTTAAAAATGGATCGACGTCAACACGTCGAGATCTTCACCCAAGAAAAACAAAGGAGTTGCACGAAGACATGTTCTCCATCCATGAAACACTTCTTCTTACAAATTGATCGACAAGCTATGGGATTGCAGAGAAGTAGCCGTTTTCTCTTGCAATGCTCCCAAGTTCAAGTTGCTGCGAAGGAGCAGATTTCGCACGCAACGACGACGCAGTGAACCCGTCTCGTCAAGGCCAGCGAGACACTACTTCGTAACAGGAGCTGAACGATTCGTCTTCATCAAGAATCTCAGCCATCCAAAGTGATTGGTTGGAGCAGTCTCAACATCGACCTCACGAGGCGACACACCAATCGTGCGTCGCGATTCCAGGTGTTAATGACCTGCGTGGAAAATGTTCCGTGCATGTCACGATGCTTGACAGATTGAGGAGTAATTAACCTCTAATCCGGGAAGTACTCGCTCACTAGCGACCCTATGGCACATGCATTGGAGGTGATTCTACCAGAAGCCGAAGCGTTACAAGCACCAGCGTAACTTCGACGATGCAAGAGAACGCCAAGCAACATGAGGTGTCAACAAATGAGGGAGATGCGGACTACTACAACACAATCACGCGCTCTACCGACCGTACATCGGAGGCACGGATGAGCATACCAAAAATTGCTACCCATGGATACATTGAGGGGAGAAGCAAATTTCTCTTCATACCCTCAAATGAAACAATCATCGGCAGCAATGGAGCAACACATGTGTACTAATGTGCACGTGTTCCTAGTAGTTACGCGTGTTACACCCATCAGGAACACTCTACTGGGAAGAGGGAGTTGATGGATTCTCCTTCAACCATTACGAGTTGAGAGAATTCTCTGCAGCAGCTGCCGCCGTCGCCATTGTCGCAACCGCCACCGCCACCGCAGCAGAAGACTCAACACAACAGTCATATCCAAACCCTGATGGATGATTCTCCGCTCAATGGAGATAACACTGGATTATATTCCAGTGGATCGTAAAGTCCCGGCAAGGCACAATACTATTATTTCCAGCTAGTGGGAAGGAGATACCACTATGCGAGGGAACAACATGGCAATGCCATATACCCTCAAGAGCAGAAGATATTTGCTCTTATGAGAATGGGAGGACAACGGTACTCTACCGGTATACAAGTCCTCATGGCCTATGGCTTTCCTTAAAAGTCATAAAACCTGCGTCGCAACCAATCCATCACCAGCACCACCTCCACGGAAGCAGATAGGCGTGAAATGGAGCGCGGACGACACTCCGGATAGTGGACTCCGCGTATCTCCAACAACACCCCTATTGGCCGAAAGGGAGCAGACTTCAACACTGATGCTGAATAGCTGAGACATCTTCGACTTCAACGCTACTTCAAGGACAGTGACAGAATGAGACAACACATGATGGCACCAGAAGACCTATCCTGATAAATGCGCCCAGACACCGATGCCTACCGATGGCCTCCGTGCTAAACTGGAAGTGCATAAGGTCATACTGGATTGGCTGTCAGCAATGCCCATTTGGAAATGGGAGAGGATTATTTGGGAATACCCCATATATTCCCAAGTATCCTAACCCATCACTGTGGGATATCTACGCAGATGAGATTCCTTGCCTGAGCAACCACCGAGGGAAACCGCTTTTGGCGCCGATTCTGGAAGTTAGCAGCTCCGTGTTTATGGTACCGGCCCCTCACATGGTTCTGAACTCAAGGGATACGCTGAGCAGCACTTTGCATGCGCTGTTGTACTCAAGGCAGTGTGACTAGCAGACTGCGTGGTGGACAGGGTTACTACTAGTGATTCTGCTCTCCATTCTGCAGCACTACGATGCCAAGTGGGTACGACTCGTGACAACAATCAGGCATGAACCAGCTCGACAGAAGCTGTACTATGACACGACTGCCATACCACCAACACTTCGTGATCTTCACACGTGGACCAGATGCGGGTAACAGCATACACAGATCGGACAACATAGCCATTCATTTGCACGTTACAGCACACTGTTCCAACCATTCACATCTCCAACTCCAACTTGCACCTTCCCATATATCAGTGACGGCGATACACACCATCCTTCCTTACTGTGGACGGAGCTCGCTCATTCCGTAGCAACAGACAGTTCTTGCTACAGTCCAACTTTCTTACAATTCCATCGCCATGTCATCCGCATACCATCCGTAGACAGACGGCCAGACTGAGCGTCTTAACCAAATTGTAGAGCAACTACTCCGCGCAGCCAGCAAGGACGAAATCTCCAAGTGGGACTTGCATCTGCCCGTCCTGGAGTTTTGCCTACAAGAAAGCTACTCACGCCGCTACTGGAAAGACGCCGTACCTCCTCTGTTACGGACGCCACCCGATCACAACACAACAGTCCAACCCGCTCATGATTTCATCACAACCATGCACAAACTTTGGGATCGGACCCACAAGCGCCTTCACGACATTCAGCAACAACCGAAGCGCCAAGCCGATCGCCACCGCACAGACCACACCATCACCATGGGAGACCGAGTACTGCTGGACACACGCAATCTTGATATCGGTCATCTCCCATCCAAAATACGACCTCGCTTCTGCGGGCCTATCCTCGTTGAAGCAAATGTCACTTCATTCACCTTCCGCTTCCACCTACCAACCACTTGGAAGATCCATAACGCCTTCCATACCAGCTTCTTAAACCCTATCAAGACCAAACACACGCTACACCGAATGCCAACCACCGTCGCCGCCCGGGTTTGTCCACGCCATGGGACAACTACGTGCTCGGACACTGTCATCGTCAGAATGGCACCCTGGAGCTTCTTCTTTGTTGGAAGCGTTCTGATCCTTCTATGGCTGCGTCTCTGAACTCGACATGGGTAACGCCCGTCGTCCTCTTCGCGACTACCTCACCCAGCTTTGAGGGGGGGAAGTGTGAGAGTACGACCCCGTTACACCAATTTCCCCTTTCCATATTTCCTTTCTATTTCATTCCTCTTTTCATCCTGATTCATTTGGTCTTTATCTCATCTCATTTGGATTCCTATTCCTCCTTTTCCATTATCCTTTGGTTTATCCTGTTATTATGATTATATCACCGACCAGGCTCGGGATGTACTGGCGCGCTATATCTAGCGTAATCCTGTCGTAATCCCTTAAAGCCAATAGCCTCGCGTGGCTAAACGCAGTGTGATTCTATTTCTAGAAGGGTCTATTCCTTTTGGATAGGATAAACCTGGTTACTTGATGTACTCTGGGAGTATAAGAGCACCTTGTACTGATTGACAGTGCAACATTGAGGAAACCTTTCCTCCACGCATTCGATCATGTGACACCGGCGATCGTCGTGCCTCTGCCGGTCCGGGGGTTGAGCACCAACCGCCGCCACAGCCGTCGCAGCCGGTCTCCGCTTTTCGCCTGCTCGGCCTTCCCTCCCCTGACCGCTCGCTGGTGTCTCTCCCACCACCTCCTCACCTTCCTGTCTACGGCCCTGTGTTCCCGCCACCGGACTCGTCTCCGGCCCGTCTTCCTCCTTGTTCCCCTCTCGTGTCCCCTCCGCTGTCTCCTGACCCTACACCTCTGTCACCATTTGGTCTCGCCGTCTGTCACATGCTCGTCCCGTCTCTCATGTCCTGCGCTCCCACCCTATCTTGCTCCGTTCCCACTCGTCTCGTCCTCCCTTCCTCCCCTTGCCTCCTCCCTTGTCGCTTGTTGTTGCCCCTCCCCCGCTGTCTGACTACTTCTGTGCCGCTCGTCCCCTTGTCCCTCGGGTTCTTGCCTCTCTTGTTACAGACCCGCATGTTCCTGTCGCGTGCCTTGACGCGCTTGTCGCTGCTGTCGCTGACTTCGCCTCTATCCGCCGCCTTGACTACACTACCGCTCTGGTCTCTGACCCTGCCCGTCCTCAGTCCGTCGGGGGTGCACCTGCCCTTGGCAGTGACGTTCTAGAGGACAGGCAATACGAGTTTGCTTTCCTTTTCGAGGTCGCTCCCCATCTCTGCTCCATGCTCCTAGTCCCAGAGGGTGACTCAGACGCCTTCGACATCCCGACCCCTCGCACCTTTGCTGAGGCCTCTGGGCCTCTCAGTGGATAGCTGCCATGGAGCAGGAGATGGCATCTTGGAGGTCCACCGGCACTTATGTCGACGCAGTTCCCCCTCCTGGGTGGAACGTAGTCGATGGTCAGTGGCTCTTCAAGGTGAAGCGCCCCCCGGGAGAGCCGCCTGTCTTCAAGGCGCACTACATGGCTAGAGGCTTCAGCCAGCGTGAGGGGGTGGACTTCTTCCAGACCTTCGCCCCGACCCCGAAGATGACTACTCTTCGGGCACTGCTACACATAGCAGCACTGCGCGATTACGAGCTTCACTCCCTCGACTTCTCTACTGCCTTTCTTCAGAGCAGCCTAGACGAGCAGATCTACCTGCGCCGACCACAAGGCTTCACTGATACCTTCCCTCCTGGGACCCAGTGGCTTCTCAGGCGCCCGGTCTACGGCCTGCGCCAGGCTCCCCGCGAGTGGCACGACACGCTGCGTGCCACGCTAGCAGACCTGCAGTTCTTTCCGTCCTCTGCTGACCCCTCGTTTTTTGTGCGTTCCGGCCAGACTCTGTTCTACATCCTTGTCTACGTAGACGACCTGGTCTTCGCTACTGCTGACAGGGACGCACTAGCCTCCGTGAAGGCCGAGCTGCTGAAGAGACACACCTGCACTGACCTTGGAGAGCTTCGTCGATATCTTGGCTTGCAGATCTCCAGGGACAGAGCAGCACGCACCATCACTCTGACACAGTCACACTTGGTGCGTCAAGTCCTTCAGAGGTTCGGTCTTCAGTTCTCCTCTGCACAGCCTACACCTCTACCTGTAGACCATGGGCTCTCCGCTCCTGTTCGTGACGAGCCAGGAGAGCCCAACGGCCTCTACGCAGAGCTGGTGGGCTGACTCATGTACCTGATGACTTGCACTTGCCCAGATCTCGCATACCCTCTCAGCATCCTGGCTCGCTTTGTGGCCACCGGCAGACACCGACCACAACACAGGTCGGTCGCTAAGAGGGTTTTGCGATATTTAGCAAGTACATCGGGCATGGGGTTAGTGCTTGGAGGACGCTGGCCAGTGGTCCTCACTGGGCACACAGACGATTCTTGGGCAGACGACGCTGAGACTCTCAGGTCGTCGCAGGGCTACTGTTTTAGCCTTGGTTCGGGTGCTATCTCTTGGAGATCCACTCGCTCGTCGTCTGTGGCTCAGTCCAGCTGTGAGGCTGAGATCTACGCCGGTGCCATGGCGGCACAGGAGCTCCGCTGGCTGACCTTCTTGCTCACAGACTTAGGTGAGCGGCCTAGCTCTGCCCCGGTCCTGTACGTTGACAACAGAGCCATGATTCTCCTGTGTCAGGAGCCTCGACTTGAGGGCAGGGCGAAGCATATCCAACTGCGGTACTTCCTCCTGCGCGAGCTACAGCAGCGTCGCCAGGCCCGCGTAGTTCACTTGGCCTCCAATGCCAACACAGCTTATATCTTTACTAAGGCGCTTGCGCAAGCGCCTAGAGATCATCAGCGGCACTGTGTACAGCTTGGTCTTGTTCCTGTAGCTTCTCACTTGTTAGGACCCTGATTGTGTACTCTCTACTATATATACCTTTCAGACTGGCCTTGTGGCCTTACCTCCAGTGGCTGGACTAGTAGTGCCGCCCTGGCTTGCTTAAGTCTTGTTTGTACTCTTGTTGACTGGTCTCCGGACCCCTGCCTCAGTGGTTGGACTAGTAGTGCCACCCTTAGCTGTGTGCTTCTTGCTTAGCACCAAGGCTCTCTTTATCAGACATTGTTTGTCTGATTGTCGGATTTGCAAAACCGAAATAGTGGCTCCAAGCTGATTTACAAGAAATCGGAACACTTTACTATGTACTTCTTGCACAAACTAAACAGTTATGTAAAACTTCATACATAACATGTTTTCATAATAGGAGCTGCTGTTTCCGGATTCAGACAAATCAGACAAAAATAGTATGATAAAGAGAACCCTGCTTAGCACCACCCCTACTCTAGCCTAGGGGGTGTGTCAACTTATACATCTGCTGTATGTAGAAGTTATAGGCTAGCCTTGGTGTGTGCTTCTAGTGAGTACAACCCCAACAGGTATATGTTCTAGGTTTCTCACACTAGTCATTCATTCTCGTATGCTAACAAGTACTAGCTATGCCTTCTGCACATTGGCATTCATCTTAACGTGCCTCATGCATTTAGTATAAAGAACACAGGTCGGGACTCGGGAGTCGGGACTCCGGGTGGGTCCATGCACAGTTGGTGCCATAGGGTCTAACTGTCACATTTCAGGGTGGCTATACCGTGGCCGTCTCAAGAGACCCTCCCAAATTGCAATGGCTACCAGCAAGCATGGCACCAGACCAGGGGCTCTGACACTGAGTCACTGACACATTGCTTATTCTGAAATCAAAGCAGCACAGCAGCCTAGCCTACCCTTCCGTACAATAAACCTTACGTCTGCACTGTCTAACCTAAGTTAGCACACCAGCGGGAGAGTGTTCTCATCTCAGCTAGGGCAGGAGAAAGAAATTAAAACCGGAGAGGTGTCGTGCCGAGATGCGAGGTGCAAGATGCAAGATGCAGCCAAGGACGTTTGGCAAATATGCAAGGCACCCAACCGCAAGGCAGCAACTTGCAGGGATTTACATTGCTGCTCTAGTCTTCTGGAGCTCTAGTGGGGAGTGAGTCAGCCATCCCCCTTCTGCTCCTGTAGCGGCAGCAGCCCCTTCCAATGCCCATGGTTCTGACATGCTTCCTGCTGCCGTGGGAGTCAGTCCGCAATCTCAAAGCGGCAGATGGGGCACGTGCGGTGGGACTTGAACCAGGGGGAAATGCAGGCGTCACTGTACGGGGTGTGACACAATGGAGGGGGGCGGTGGAGGGGGGGGGGTGGGATGGGGAAGAAAAGGGCGGAAGGGGGAGGGCAAGAGCGGCACAAGGGAGGGGGAAGAGAGGTTGAGTGGGAGGGAAGCTGCCAGTGGGAGAAAGAGTGGGTTCCACGGCACGTTACTGGTGGGATCCTTCCTTCAAACTTCATGTGGGGACTATTGACGACAGAAGGGAAGAAGGGCGGTACACGAAACTTAGTAATTGGAAGGCAGCCCACCCTCTCGCCCTCATGCCTCTTCGTCACAGCCTCAAGGATAGACACTCAAACGAGTTGCACACCCCCATCTCTCGCCCTCTCGGCCGCATGACCTATCTTCACAACCTCTCACAAACTCGAGAGTCTGGCAGCCCACCTTCCTGCCCTCACGCCCTGTGGGCTTTTGAGTCGACTCAAAAGCAGAATCTGGCAGCCCACCCTCCTGCCCTCATGCCCTGTGTTTGCCACCCACCACTATTGCTAGGTGTAACGCCCTGCACCGCTCCTAGCCGCACTCACTGGTAAGTAAGTTTGCATGCTGCGATTTTTTAGGCGCCTTAAAAAAAGTGGTGAGTATGATGCTCGCAGCGTGTTAAGTGTAGCAGCTCCCCCGTGCTCGCATCGCATAGGCAGATCTGGCAGTCCGCCTTGCTCTCCCCCTTAGTCGCAAACTCACTAACGGCAATTGGGAAAGAAGTGCCGCAACCATAGGAGGCTAGTGCCGCAAGGGGCGTGACTCTCTGGTAAGTATGTTTGCACGTCAGCATGGTGAGCAGCTCCCCGGTGCTCACCCCACACAGGCAGATCTGGCAGTCAACCCTCTCGTCCTCATGGACAGTTGTTGCCGCTCACCAGTAGTAATTGATAGGCATACCGCACTGCACCGCACCAAACCACTCACTGGTAAGTATGTTTGCACGGTAGCGTGGTGAGCAGCTCCCCCGTGCTGGCTTCGCACAGGCAGATCTGGCAGTCCATCCGCTCGTCCTCGTGCCCCATCTTGCGCCGATCAAGTTTCCACATCTCCTGCTGCTTCAGGCCGCTGTGGGGGAGGGGTGCCGAATAGGGGAGTTGAGGAAGGGGGGGGGGGGTGTTGGGTGCATGGGGTGGGGGGAGGGGTTTGGTGCATGGGTTGGGGGGAGGGGAGAGGGACTGAGAAAACAAAAAATAAGGCCCTCTCGTCCCCTCCTGCCCCATCTTGTGACGGTCGAGTTTCCACACGTGCTGCTGCTGCAGGCCCCTGTGAGGGATGGGCGAACAAGCAAGGCAGACAAGTACGGGGGATAGAGAAGCAAGGAAAGACAAGCCGGGGTGTCTGGAGGTAGATAGACAAGGGAGGCAAGTCATCCCTTATCACTCCCGTCTTAAAAAAAAAATGTAAAAGAAAACATCCCTTATCACTCCTCATAAAGAAGCAATATCTCACAGTCTGACGTTATTCCAACCCAGCTCCAGCAGCTGCTCGTACGTCCACGCCTCCTCGTCCTCAAACAGCAGCAGATGCGGCACCATGAGTCTCCTCCCTCTATGCCCACCGAAACCCCCCTTGAAACTCGACAAATGGAACTCACTGTCTGGTGTTATTTCGATCAAGCTCAAGAAGCTGCTCGTACGTCCACGCCTCCTCGTCCTCAAACAGCAGCATCTGTGGCACCATGAGGCGCCTCCCCTCCCTCACCCCCTCGGACAATGGCTGAATAGAAATGGAGGCAATATCTCACCGTCTGACGTTGTTCCGATCAAGCTCAAGCAGCTGCTCGTACGTCCACGCCTCCTCGTCCTCAAACAGCAGCATCTGCGGCATCATCAGGCGCCTCCCCCCCGCTCCTTGCATCCCCCCTCCCTGCAGCCCGCCCCCCTGCAGCGCGCCTGCAAGCCCATCCATGAGAATGGCCTGCATGGCTGCTTCGATCACGCCCGAGTCCTCATCGCTCATGTCGCCCTGCCACCAGAAGTCGTCTGCTGCCTCTGAGGATGGCGCTGGTGGGTTGGGTTGAGGGGGAGTGGGGGCACAGGGGAAGGCATCACAGAGACAGAACAGAGGATGACTGGGGAGAGACAACAGAGAAGAGGAGGGGAGACGCCTGGCAGCAAGAGCGCCCCCCCCCGCCCTGCAGCCCGCCCCCTTGCAGCGGGCCTGCGAGCCCATCCATGAGAATGGCCTGCATGGCTGCTTCTATCACGCCCGAGTCCTCCGAACTCACATCGCCCTGCCACCAGAAGTCGTCCGCTGCTTCCGACGACGGCGCTGGTGATGGGTAGGATGGGGAGGGCAGGAGGAGGCGACACATGAGAATGGCCTGCATGGCTACCTCTATCACGCCTGAATCCTCCTCGCTCATGCCGCCCTGCCACCAGAAATCGTCGGTGTGTCTGCTGATGTTGCTGGCAAGAAAGGGAGACACGGGCACAGGGGACGGCAGGGCAGGGACGGAGCACAGGATGAGGGGGGAGAAACAACAGAGCAAAGCACAGGACGAGGGGGGAGAAACAACGGAGCAAAGCACAGGACGAGGGGGGAGAAACAACGGAGCAAAGCACAGGACGAGGGGGGAGAAACGGCGCCCGCTATTCCACCTAGCGCGAGGCGATCCTGGGGGGGGAGAGAGGTGAGATGGGGGAAAGAAAGGGCGCTCACCATTCCTCCTAGCGCGACGGGATCGCAACCACCTAGGCAGTCGCGCAGACGGCAAACCCACTCCTCTCTCCCTCTCCCTCTCCCTCTCCCGTTCTCCACCAATCTCCCTCTCGCCCTCCCTTCCCCTCTCCCTCTCCCTCTCCCTCTCCCTCTCGCTTCCCTCCTCCCTCTCCTCCCTCTCCCTGCTCCTCTCCCTATCCCGGAATAGCAGCAGTGGCGAATCGGGCACTGTAGCACCCACTGTAGCGCGCGCCGGGGCGGCGGGGCTTGGACTCGAGTGCATGGTCGCAGGGAGTGTGGAGACAGGGGGAGGAAGACTGTCATCCCCATCGTCTTGATCAGGCAAGGGGGGCAGCACAGGGAGCGTTTGGAGGGTCCGGAAAGGCAGGGAGTTAGAATAGGTGAGGTGCGGTTGAGAGGAGGGGGTGAGCCGGGGGGAGTTGGGGGAAGGGGAGGAGGAAGGGGAGGTGAGATTGGAGAGTGCTTGGTGGAGGGGTGAGCTCGTGGGATGGAGGATGTTGGGGGAGGCAGTGGAGTGGTGCCTGGAGGGGGACTGCAGGGGGTGCTGGGGGGAAGGGTAGGGGAACACAGGGATAGCCCCCCCTCCGGTTTGTAGCTCTCGGAAAGGTTGGCGGAAGGGGAACTGCACTTGCTGCTGCTGCTGCTGCTGCTGCTGCTGGTTGGCATGCCTCTGAGGGGAGGCTAGCTGCTGCTGCATGTGCTCTTGGTAACTCTGCTGCTGCTGCTGCTGCTGCTGCTGCTGCTGCTGCTGCTGTTGCTGCAGTTGGTGGTTATACTGCTGCCGGTACTGGTGGTACTGCTGGTGGGGATTCGACTGCAGGGTACTAGGAGACTCACTCCCATTCACGCCGCCACTCAAACCCCCACCCGTGCCGCCACTAATCCCACCATTAAACCCGTGGTTCGGGCTAAAACCCCGGCTTGGACTAAACCGGCTGGGGCTGAATCCGCGGCTGGGGCTATACCCACTGTTGAAACTATGAATCCCATGCCCCATGTAGTTGCGAAGCGCAATTTGCCCCTGCCCCTGCTGTCCCAATCCCTGCCCCTGCCCCTGCACCTGTTCCTGCTCCTGCGTTTGCTCCTGCCCCTGCCGCCCCTGCCGCCCCGGCTGCTGCTGCTGCTGGTGGGTTGAGTGCCTAAGAGGAGAGGAAGGTGCCTGGAAGCGGTGATCCGCCCGCATGGATGACGTGGCGCTGAGCTGGCGGTCGAGCTGGCGGTCGCGGCGCGCCCGACCAATGACGTTCAAGGCGGAGAGCCACCTGCGCACTGTCGGATGACATGGAATCATTTGGACATGGGGTCATTCGGATGACATGGAGTCAATATGATGACATGGGGTCATTTGACTGACGTCATATACAGAATGGGATGGTGCCACAACATGAAATTGTTTTAGGAGGAATGAGGCTGGGGATGGCACTACAAACAGCAGGTTACCTCTGGAAGATGATCTGCGGTCTGATGCGGTGAGATGTGGTTGAGAAGCTGGAGAGCCACGACTGAAAGCGCAGGGTGCGAAAGGAAGAAACGATTCCGTGAGACTGGTGCAATGTTCTTCACAAATCAGGCTGGGCTCACGCAACTTCCAAGAACCTCTGAGAAACGACTTACGTTGTGCCTCTGGCAGACATCTGACGGATTCCGTCCAGTGGGACGTCCACAAATCCTCCATCTGATGCCACTGCCACTGCCGCGTCAGCAGTCGCCGCCGCAGCCACAGCTGCAGCAGCCGCGGCAGGGCCGACCCCAATCCCCCTTGGCGACTCTCCCCCTGCGGACGCGCTGCTATTCCGCCCACCCCATGCGCGCGCAGCTCCCCGCGTCCGCACGCCCGCGGGCGTCATGGGGGAAGAATCCGCGCCTCCGCCCGCCCTCCCCCCCACCCGTCCTCTGCGCGAAAATCCGCGCCTCCTCTGCCGCACACTGCTAGATCCTCTCGCAGGCGCGGACTCGCCAGAAGCCGCGTTAGAAGCCGCATCGTTATAGTCAAAGCGCCACGGCGACATGCCAAACGACAAAGCGCGCCGACCTAATCCCGGGGGGCGCCGTCTCGCGGGAGACAAGCTGCCGTCATCATAAGCGAATCTAGCTACAGATTCGCTCCTAGATTCGCTACTGGATTCGTTCGTAGCCCTGCCTCCGCCAAGTGCCGCACTCCCCGCGACCTCCCCGCGCCGTCTTCCCCCCGTTGTCCCCGTTAAAGGGCCTGAGCCAGGGTGCGTTATAGGTGAGTTGAAAGAAGTGTCGGTGTCGGGACTCGAACCCGAGTCGTGGCGGCGCAAGGACGTGCTTCCGCCCGTTCCCGCGTCGGAGAGCGCGCTGGAAACGGTGCTGGCGGAGTTTTGCTGGGAAAGCGCGCGCCATCTGCGGGAGAGAAAGCCCGCAGACGCCATGCTGCGGGGAACGGCGGAAGAGGGTGCGGGATAGGCGGGGGAAGTGGGCAGAAAGGACGGAAAGGAGAAGGGAGAGACAGGAACAAGAAGGGTGTAAGGATCGGTTCAAAAGCAACGGAAAATAACAGAAAAACGGAAGGGCACAATTGCCTCAAAGAGGCTTCCTGGAAAAACGCATCCACAGGACAAGGCGAAACGAGAAATTCGAGCTGAAGCATATGCTAAGACTCTTTGAGACACACTAGCTATTTTGTAAATCGGCAAAGCAGCTAGACACGAGACTACAGGGAATCTTGTCGACTGAGTCAAACCGAGCGTAGCTTAGGCACGAGAAAAACAGAAGGCGTCGGCACGTGCGGGAGGAACGACACAAGGAGGAGCTTCTGAAGAGCTTACCTGGTGACGCACTGGGAGGCGACGGCAACGAGATTGGCTGGCGCCTTGAAACAGATTTACTGTCGCTTGATGACACGGGAGTGTCGCCTTGAGAACTCTCAAAAACCTATCACGGCAACGGGATTGGCTGGCGCCTCGAAACAGATTAGCTGTCGCTTGGCGGCACGGGAGTGACGATGGTGGAAAGGATTCTGAGAATTCTCAAAAACCTACCACAGCAACGGAATCGGCTGGCGCGAGTCTATTTCTTAGACTCCTCAGATAGAGCCTCCTCGGATAGAGCCTCCTCAGAACAAGCTCGCTGCCGTGACGAGACGGGAGGAGCACGGCGTCTCCGCCTCCTCGCCTCGTGTGTTGCAACGATTCTGCTCATGCACCCTTGAATCTCTTATTCTTGAGGCGCCTAAAAAATCGTCTCCGCCTCCTCGCCTCGTGTGTCGCGACGATTCTACTCATGCACCCTAGACTCTCTTATTCATCCTGTTGCGCGAATCCACGTTCCGAGCCTGCCACGAATCCACGTTCCAAGCCTGTCGCGCGCGAATCCTGTATCTGAAATCTATCGGGCTGTGAGCCTCCAGAAGTACACTACGACGGGATTGCAGGGGTTGCCTAAGGGCGAAGTAACTCGGCTATCTCAAAGGCGGCGTGGAGCCATAGTTTCGCTGAGGTATTTACAGAGTTGGGTAAGACAAGCTAAGTTAAGGAGAGGAACGAATTTGCCTCCACGTGAGGGGAAGATGTGACACGTCAACTCCGAGACACACCAGCTCGGCTCGCAAGCATGCAAGGTTTTGAGCCTTCCGCAAAGGCCGTCCAAGGTGAAGGCGGCGCCAGCGGTGACATGCCAGCCGAACCAACAACCCTCACCGCACGCACACCTCGAACATAATCGTTTCGAGCTTTTCGCCAGCCACTCCTAACACTCTTGGGAATGGCAACGTGCTGCTGTTATATCAGGCAAGCAAACAGCCCTTTCGGGGACCTCGAGCAGGCACCAATATGTGTAGCGATTAGCGAATTCCAATGGAGGCACAATGGATGGCTCGGGTGCGTACCGTACCTTACCTTGGTTGTTGCGGCCCTACTAGCTGCAGGTATGGATTCTATACCTGCTTTGGTTTGGACCTCGAAATTAGGTTTCGGTATGGAAATGCCGGGCCTGCAATGAAGGCTTGGGCCCAGGCTAGGCCAGTGAAGAGGTGGCGCGCTTGGTGCGAGGGTAGGGGGAGTTCCAGAAACAGTACAAATCAGGTGCCCAGGACAACTCAGGCGGAAATCACTGGCCCACTGGGGGGAATTCGCTGGTTTGGCGTGACTGTGCCTGGACCGGTGTTGGGGATTGGAGCAGTCTGTTGGGTGCAGTAAGGGTTTTGGTTCGGCTCGGCTGCGAGAAGACCTGCCCCAATATGCGCGATTGCCATGGAGGGAGCCTTCCGCCAGCTCGCTTCGGTGACGGGGCCAGCGCCCCTACTGGTGGCTCGCTGGTTGATGGGGTGATGGCTCGGCGGAATTTTGCACCCCGTGCATGGCCCCAGGGCAGAACGAAAGGGGAGCAACCAATACGCTCAGAAGGCTTGAGGCGCAGCGAAACTGGCGACGGCTCATGCAAAAAAAAATGGTTGACGACCTGCTCATTCCGAAAGTCGCAGACAGCTCCCATGTCGCCCGCCGTCGCTGTTTACACTTGGAGGCTCGGTTCGGCCCCAGGGCTGGTTCGTCGTGGACCCCATTTTGCCTCACCAGAGGCAAGGTGGAAGCCAAAAGTGGGTGGACCAAACGCAAGCTGGTTATTTCAAGCATGCTGATTGGTTGAAAATCGGGCACATGGCAATAACCCATGCAAGTTGTGCACAGATACTAACACCATATATTTAGAATGAAGGCGTTAGAATTGAACTACTAACAAAACAAAGCATTCCAAGCCAAAACAAGAGGCGACGAGATTGTCTTAGAGTTGCGGAGCATTTCATAATGAGACTTTATTATACATAAAACATTTTATTTCCATATCACAACAAACATTTGATTTGTATTTCCATATGACAACAACAAATGATATTGTTTCACATATTTACTTGAAAATTGAGGCACTGTGTGAAAATGAGTTATGATGACGCAACTCTCGAAGTGGATACGTTACTACCCCGTCTTCTCAAGGTTCGAACCCGAGAGCATTTGAATCAAACTTGACTTTCAAACAACAAATAAACTAATTGTCATATTTGAGTGTTTGTATGAAAACCAAATCGTAATTTTGCGACGAAGGTCCAACAACTTCAGCAACTCGCTTCCCTTTTTCCTCTTGCCTAACATTCTCATCAGCAGAGCTACCGTAATCCCCCGGATATAACACCCGCCGGAATTGAGCACCCCCTGGTGTTGTATCCGGGGAGGGTATACTATTGAAGAATCCGCAATTATACACCCCCTTTTTTAGGGTTCCAGGAGAGCACCCCCCCTGTTAGTTTTGCCTATGTTTTGTTTTTGCCCATAGTCAACTTCCAGCTTGATTTTCCAACTACAACAGGATGCATTCATGCCCTAAACCCTAAACCCTGCTCAGCCACCAATGCACCCAGCAGTCTACTGCATCCCCTATGCCGAATCTGTCAAACATGTGTATCTGTTATGCTTGCATAGGTTGTATAGGGTCACCTCTTAGAGGGTACAATACTTAGGTATATCCATCTGTACTCTCACTCTAATGTTTCACTTCTCTCATTCAGATATGGTATCACGCGTAGGTTAGGATCCCCCACCTACCGCTTCCGCTTGTCACCTAGCTAGGCCCCGCCGCGCCTCCCCCCTGGGCCCCGTCGTGCCCCTCGCCTAGCCCCGTCGCGACCCCCTCTGGGCCCCGTCGTGCCCCTAGCCCTGCCGCGCCCCTCCTAGGCCCCGTCGCGACCCCCTAGCCCCATCGCGACCCCCCTGGGCCCCGTCGTGCCCCTAGCCCTGCCGCGCCCCTCCTGGGCCCCGTCGCGACCCCCTAGCCCCGTCGCGACCCCCTGGGCCACATCGCGACTCCCTAGCCCCGTCGCGACCCCCACTGGGCCCCGTCGTGCCCCTAGCCCTGCCGCGCCCCTCCTGGGCCCCGTCGCGACCCCCTAGCCCCGTCGCGACCCTCCCGGGCCGCGCTACGCCCCTCGCCCTGTAGCGCCCCTCCTGGGCCCCGTAGCGCCCCTCCTGGGCCCCGTCACGCTTGCAGGCCCCGTCGCCCCCCCCTGCCTGGCCCCGTCGCGCCCGCCCGGCCCCGTCGCACCCGCCCGGCCCCGTCGCACCTGCCCGGGCCCGTCGCACCTGCTCGGCCCCGTTGCGCTCTGCCCGGCCTCGTCGCGCCCGGCCGGCCCCGTCGCACCGCCCGGCCCCTTTACGCCTGGCCCGGCCCCGTTGCGCCCGCCCGGCCCCGTCGCACCCGCCCGGCCCCGTCGCACCCGCCCGGCCCCATCGCACTCCCCCGGCCCCGTTGCGCCCTGCCCGGCCCCGTCGCGCCCGCTCGGCCCAGTCGCGCTCTCCGGGCCCTGTCGCGCCCTGCCCCGGCCCCTGCATCCTCACTGGTACGGTTCCCCCCCCTCCCTGCACCGCCCTCCACCGCACTGCACTGCCCTGCATCGCACTGCATCGCCCTTCACCGCCCTGCACTGCACTGCACTGCCCTGCATCGCACTGCCTCGCCTTGCACCGCCCGGCACCGCACTGCACTGCCCTGCTCTGCACTGCACCGCATTGCACCACACTGTACAGTCCTGCACTGCCCCTGATGGCGGCGGAGCTTCGCTTCGACGCTGAAGGCCAGCCTCTGGAGTTCGAGGCGTGGCTTGCCGACCTCCGGCGCCAACTCACTGGCCAGCGGCAGGATGGTGAACCGCTTTCCGCACACCTTGACGGTACGCTCCCCTGCCCAGACCCCCCTGCTGTTCTGCCCGCTGACTCCGCACCCACTGAGCGCGAGTCTGCTGCTGCCACTGCCCGTGCGCGCTCTGTCTGGCTTTCTCGAGATGCTGTCGCTCAGCTTGCCATTAGCAATGCCCTTCCCCCGTCCGAGCGCCCCCGCGTTAGGTCCCTCACTACTGCCCAGGCTTACTAAGATGCTGTCATCAAGTGCTATTCCACCCCTCCGGCTGCCTCGGTGGGTCGCCTGATCCTCCCGATGCTCTTTCCTGACCTTGCGTCTTTCCCCACTGTCTCTGACCTCGCTGCCCACCTGCGCTCGATAGATGAGACCTGGCGCGCTGCCTGCACTGACGCACAGCTTAGAGCCCACCAGCCGCCCATTACCTCTACCCTTTACCTGCTTGCCACCCACCTCCCTGACCGCCTTGCTGTCGCCCGCGACCGCTTCCTTAGCATTCACCCCGCAGACCTCACCCTCACTGACTTTGTAGACACCCTGACTGTGATTGAGACCCGCCACCGCTCCATCGCCCAGACGAGCGGTACCGTGCAGGTCCCTATCTTTTAGGGTTGTGCCCACGCTCAGTGTACCTTCTCCGACGGCTCTGCCGCTGTGGCTGAGACTGCTGCTGCTGCGCAGTTTCGTTCGGGGCAGGGCCGCCTCCCCAAGGTTGGGCGCGGCGGAGGAGGCGGGGGTGCGGGAGGGAGTGGTGGTGGATTCGGGTCGTCTGGTGCTGGAGCGGACGAGGGGACCCTGCCCAGTCCAGCTGAGCCGCCGCCCCTACAGTCGCAGCAGCAGCAGCAGCCGCAGCAGTCTCAGCAGCCGCAGCCTTCGCAGCAGCCGCCGCAGACGCGGCAGACGAGTGTCCTCCCGCCCGGGTGGCCCGGCGCTGGCGGTGGTCGGGCGCGTGGTGGTGTGCCGAGTGGTGGTTCTGGAGGCGTGCGTTGTCAGTATCAGATCCAGACCGGTCCTCGCCGCGGCTTCGTTTGCGGTAAGATCGGTCACTCCACTCCCCGCTGTTTTCGTCGCCTGGACGACCTCTTTCGTCAGCGCTTCGGCCCGTCGCCAGACCTTTCGGACTGGCACAGTTTGCTTAGTCGTAAGATTCAGATTTTTGACATGGACATGGATGCCATTGTTTCTGCTCTGCATGTGATGTATGCTGATGACTCTAGTGTGCTTCCCGCTTATACCTCACTGTCGGCTAGTGTAGGTGTGCCTAGCTTAGCCTCCCCTGCTGCGTCAGGCGTAGGATCCCCTGCTTTGTGTAGTCTTGGTGCTTCCGCGGTCGTTCCGTCGCCAGACGCCTCTAATTCGCTTTCCTCCACCTTGGACTCTGGCGCTTCCCGGTGTTTCTTCCGCGACTTCACCACACTGACGCCGCTTCCTGTTCCAGCTGCCGTTTCTCTTGCTGACCCCTCTGGCGGTCCGGTAGTCGCCCGCAGTTCCACCACCCTTCCCTGTCCGGCGGTTCCTTCGGGCACTCTCACAGGTCTGCATATTCCCTCGTTCTCCAGGAACTTAGTTGGTGTCGGCTGCCTCCAGGACCTTGGCGTCACCACTACGTTCCCTGGTCAAGAGTGTTATGCTGTCTGTACCGAAGCCGCCACGGGTGCCCCCCTGTCCACGTTCCCCCGGGACCCGGTGTCCGGCCTGTTCACTCTGGACACCGTGACCCCCCCGGCTGGAGCGCTCCCTCAGGTGGCTGCGTCTACCCAGGTTGCTGCTGCCTGCTCCTGTCGGGCCCTCACTCACCCGACTCTCCTTTGGCACCACCGCCTAGGTCACCCTGCGCTCCCGTGTCTGCGTCACATGTCCCAGCACTGTCTTGTCCTTGGTCTCCCAGGTTCTCTCCCCGCGTTTCCCTCCTCCCCAGCCCCACCTTGCACGCCTTGTATCGAGGGTCGGCTTCGCCGTGCCCCTCACTCCTCCTCGTTTCCCCCTACCGCCGCGCCGCTGCAGACCCTGCACCTGGACGTCTGGGGCCTCGCCCCAGTCCCTGAGCCGTGTCGCGAGCGCTACTTCCTTGTGCTTGTCGACGACTTTACTCGTTACACCACAGTCTTTCCCCTGGAGCGCACGGCCGACGTGCCTGGCGCTCTCATCCCCTGGCTTGTCTCTGCCCGTGTCCACCGCGGTCTCCCTGTCTTGCGTCTTCACCCCGACCGTGGTGGGGAGTTTGCCTCAGGTGTCCTTGGTCGCTTTTGTCGTGCGGAGGGCATCACCCAGACGTTCACCCTACGGGACTCCCCACAGCAGAATGGGGTCGCTGAGCGACGCATCGGTTTGGTCATGGAGGTGGCTCGCACCTCCATGATCCATGCCGGTGCACCCCATTTTCTGTGGCCGTTCGCTGTGCGCTACGCTTCTCACCAGCTTAACTTGTGGCCGCACCCTCAGCAGCCGCAGGTTTCGCCGACCCGTCTTTGGACTGGGTCTCTTGGTGACGCGTCTGCGTTCCACGTCTGGGGCTGCCTTGCTCACGTCCATGCCTCCGGCATGGACAAGCTCACTGCCCGCACCCTTCCCTGCGTCTTCCTCGGTTTTCCCCTTGACGCGTCCGACTGGCACTTTTACCACCCGCCGTCTCACCGCTTCTTTCACTCTCGCGACGTCACCTTTGACGAGTCCGTCTCCTACTACCGTCGCTTCCCCCACCGCGGTCCCCCGGTTACCCCCCCCCCTGTTCCTGGTCACTCCTTCCCCGGTAGTCCCTACCCCTCCTCCTCCTCCTCCTCCCCGTCCTGCCCCCTCTGGTGTGTCCCACGTCACCCCCCTTCCGTCGGTAGACCCGGTTGAGGAGTCTTCTGACTCTGGTGGCCCTGCTGCACAGTCCTTGCCGGCCGCCCGTCCCCCGGCGTCCCCTCCCCAGTCCCCTCCTCCACCGCCTCTGCCGCCGCTGCAGCCGTCGTTGTCGCTGCCGCCGCCGCCGCCGCCGTCGCAGCACCCGTTCGTTGACTCTGGGGGTGCTAGTCCTTTTAGCCCTGGGGGTGGATCCTCTGGGGGTGCCGGTGTGGAGTGTGCCGGTGGTAGCCGAGGAGCCGCTTGCAGTCCCGGTGTCGCCGTTGTGCCGCCGCAGCAGCAGTCCCCGCCGGTGTCAGCCCTTCGCCTGCTCGGCCTTCCGTCCCCTGACCCTGCGGCTGTTCCTCTCCGCCCGTCTCCTCCTCTTCCCGTCTACGGCCCTGTGTTCCCTCCGCCGGACTCGTCTCCGACCCGTCTTCCTCCTCGTTCCCCTCCTGTGTCCCCTCCCCTGTCTCCTGACCCGACTCCTCCGTCGCACGTCTGGTCTCACCGTCCCTCCCGTGCTCGTCCTGCCTCGCCTGTCTTGCGCTCCCACCCTATGTTGCTTCGTTCCCACGCGTCTCGTCCTCCCCTTCTCTCGTCGCCTCCTCCGTCCTCCCTTGTTGTTGCACCCCCCCCGTTGTCTGACTACCTTCGTGCCGCTCGTCCTCTTGTTCCTCGGGTCCTTGCCTCTCTCGTTACCGACCCGTCTGTTCCGGTCTCGTGCCTTGACGCTCTTGTTGCTGCGGTCGCTGACTTCGCCTCTACCCGCCGCCTTGACTACGCCACCGCTCTGGTCTCTGACCCTGCCTGTCCTCCATCTGTCGGGGGTGCTCCTGCCCTTGGCAGTGACGTCCTGGAGGACCGCCAGTTCGAGCTTGCTTTCCTGTCCGAGGCTGCTCCTCATCTCTGTTCCATGCTGCTAGTCCCTGAGGGTGACCCAGACGCTTTCGACATCCCGACCCCTCGCACTTACGCTGAGGCGACCTCGGGACCTTGGGCCTCTCAGTGGATAGCTGCCATGGAGCAGGAGATGGCATCTTGGAGATCCACAGGCACCTTCGTCGACGCAGTTCCCCCGCCTGGGGTGAACGTAGTCGATGGCCGCTGGCTCTTCAAGGTGAAGCGCCCTCCTGGAGAGCCGCCTGTGTTCAAGGTGCGCTACGTGGCTAGAGGCTTCAGTCAGCGTGAGGGGGTGGACTTCTTCCAGACCTTCGCCCCGACCCCGAAGATGACTACTCTTCGGGTTCTGTTACACCTAGCTGCTCAGCGTGACTACGAGCTTCACTCCCTCGACTTCTCCACTGCCTTCCTTCAGGGCAGCCTACACGAGCAGGTCTACTTGCATCGCCCTCAGGGCTTTACTGGCACCTTCCCTCCTGGGACCCAGTGGCTCCTGCGGCGCCCCGTCTACGGCCTGCGCCAGGCTCCCCGTGAGTGGCACGACACTCTCCGTGCTACGCTTGCTGACCTGCAGTTCTTTCCGTCTTCCGCAGACCCCTCACTCTTCGTTCGTGCTGGCCAGACTCCGTTCTACATCCTTGTTTATGTCGACGACCTGGTCTTTGCCACAGCAGACAGGGATGCACTAGCCTCCGTGAAGGCAGAGCTGCTGAAGAGACACACGTGCACTGACCTTGGAGAACTGCGCCGTTACCTTGGCTTGCAGATCTCCAGGGACAGAGCAGCGCGCACCATCACCCTGACTCAGTCACACTTGGTGCGCCAGGTCCTTCAGAGGTTCAGCCTTCAGTTCTCCTCTGCACAGCCCACCCCTCTGCCTGTAGACCACAGACTCTCCGCTCCAGTGTCTGAGGAGTCGGTTGAGCCCAGCGGCCCCTACGCAGAGCTGGTGGGTTGCCTCATGTACCTGATGACTTGCACTCGCCCAGATCTCGCATACCCTCTCAGCATCCTGGCTCGCTTTGTGGCCACAGGCAGACACCGACCGCAGCACTGGTCTGCCGCTAAGAGGGTTTTGCATTATCTTGCTAGTACATCGGGCATGGGGTTAGTGCTAGGAGGACGCAGGCCAGTGGTCCTTACTGGACACACAGACGCTTCGTGGGCAGACGACGCCGAGACACTCAGGTCTACCCAGGGCTACTGCTTCAGCCTTGGCTCAGGTGCCGTCTCGTGGAGAGCTACCCGCTCCTCGTCTGTTGCCCAGTCCAGCTGTGAGGCCGAGATCTACACTGGTGCCATGGCGGCACAGGAGCTCCGCTGGCTGACCTTCTTGCTCACTGACTTAGGTGAGCGGCCTAGCTCTGCCCCGGTCCTGTTCGCTGACAACAGGGCCATGATCCTCCTGTGTCAGGAGCCTCGACTCGAGGGCAGAGCGAAGCATATTCAGCTGCGATACTTCCTCCTGCGCGAGCTACAGCAGCGACGCCAGGCTCGCGTAGTACACTTGGCCTCAGGTGCCAACACAGCTGATATCTTTACGAAGGCGCTTGCGCCTAAAGATCATCAGCGGCACTGCGTACAGCTTGGTCTAGTCCCTGTAGCCTCTCACTTGCTAGGGCCTTGACTTTGTACTGCCCTTTTATATGTATACTCAGACTGGACTTGTGTCCTCTACCAGTGGCTGGACTAGTAGTGCCGCCCTGATCTTGTTCTTGCCTTGTCTGTACTCCTTCTGACTGGTCTTTTAGACCCTTGTCTCAGAGGTTGGACTAGTAGTGCCGCCCTGAGTTGCTTGTTCAGGACATTCCCCTATGCAGTCTAGGGGGTGTGTCAAACATGTGTATTAGTTATGTTTGCATAGACTGTATAGGGTCACCTCTTAGAGGGTAAAATACTTAGGTATATCTATCTGTACTCTCCCACTACTCATCATTCACTTCTCTCATTCTGATAGCAACCCCATAAATTGATCTAGATCTAGGTCGAAAAAGGTCGCAATCCCTAAAATCGACCTAGAACAAAGTCGATGTGGGTTGCAGCCCTGTAGATCGACCTAGAACTAGGCTGAAATGGGCTGCAACCCCCTAATAACGACCTAGAACGAGGTCGGGCTGCAGCCCAGTAATACGACCTAGAACAAGGTCGAAATGGGCTGCAGCCCAATATCTCCACGTAGAACTATCGAGGTCGCGGAAAGAAAATAGGAAATATGAGGAAATTAAATGCAACCCTTCAGTTACTTGAAAGCCTAGGACGCAGTGAGTGACGTACCTGTGCTATGAGATGTACCGTAATCCCCCGGATATAACACCCCGGGTATACTACAAAATTCATGCTAAAAGGGGGGGTGGGTGCTCTATTTCGCGTTTAGGCTATAGCACCCTGGTGTTATATTTGAGGATGAAAATTTTTAAAGGTGCATTGTGATCTCTGTACATTCAGCTATCCAACCGTCTTACTTTGGGCTCGATCGGGCATCAAATGTGCGCGATCTGAATGTTGGAAGTGCGCCAAAGGGTGAAGCCCGTTACAGTGAGCCATGCAACTGGAAACCAGTAGAGGACGACAGCACGAAACTCTCTCATGCGCGGGACACCTTTGCTGTCACTTGGCGACGTCGCGTTGCCTCGAGCGACACGTTCAATGTGTCGCCCACCAATGCCGTGAGACTTAGGCAAGGGGCCCTCAGCAGCGGTATTTCTAGGCGAACCGTTGCGAATAGGCCTCTGTATGTACCCCTTTCTCTCTCAACCTTTCTCCCAAGCGCATGACGAACGCTGGAATCCGCGTTCTCTTCAGCCGTAGAGCAGCTAAACATGCTAGCACCCCTAGCCATGTCACGCATACCGCAGGTTCTCTTTCTAGCCGAGCAGCACCAGTAGTGCAACCGACCGCTACGGGGTGGTTGTGTCGTGGCTACGTAGCAGCGGACGATGATACTTACGATGGCATGCCGGAGCTTGGCGGTGACGAGGCTGCAGCCAACGACGAGAACAATGAGGATGCGGACGAAGAGGAGGAGTACGCCGACGAGGCAGCAACAGCTGCTGTCACGGCAGCAGATCCATTCGACGACGAGGATCCGTGGGCTATGCCCGATGTCGCGGTTCCATCCTTCCCGTCGTCTAGTGAGCCGTCGACCGAGCCTGAGTCTGTAAATCATGATGCGAGACCACCGTCGCCTCATGCTAGGCTGTCGGGCAACAAGCGGCGATCCATCAGCGCGCGTGAGAAGCTGGTGTGGATATCCATGTTCGAGACGCATCCAGCTCCGTCGCAGCGGATGGTCGCACGCATGGCGAGGGTGCAGCCAGTCATGATCCGCGAGTGGCGGAAGGCACAAGAACAGCTGAAAGGAGCGGCGCCTAGTCGGAAGCGTCTTCGCGGAGCCGGCCGGAAATCCAAGTACCCCAACATGGAGCGGGCCGTCTTCTGCCGCTATCTCTGCGCGCGGCGACGCGGTCTACCCGTGTCAGTGGGGCTGATTCAGACCTGGAGCCGCGACTGGATGCGTGACCACTTCGCGACCGTCGACTGGAGGGCGTCGTCGCGGTGGTCATTTCGTTTCCGCCGTCGTTGGGGCCTCACCGTTCGGGTTAAGACGAAGATGGGGCAGAAGCTTCCCGCTGGTAAGCTCCCCCGCTCCTCACTCATGTCTAGTGTTGCATACCCTTTGCACTCTGGCTGAGTCTTAAGATGGCTTCTGTGTCTCTTCCTCCTCTTTTGCTTGTTAGATTGCGCGCCCAAATGCAAGCGCTTCTGGCAGTTTGTTCGTCAGATGACGGTCAAGCGGCAGATCGCGCCCGAGAACGTGATTAACGCGGATCAAACTCCGTTGTATCTCGAGATGCCGCTCGAGCGGACCCTTGAGCGTCGTGGCACCCGCACCGTCCACGTCCGTACCGCAGGGTACGAGAAGGAACGGGTGACCGTGATGCTTGCATGCACGGCCACCGGGGAGAAACTGCCGGCCTATGTCGTGTTCAAGCGGAAGAACCCGCAGAACTTCTACACTCCCACGGGTATGTTTTGTCCCATGATACGCGCCCATGAATTCGCTATGGTTTTTAAAAACCAGCGTCGAAAGGTCTCGGCAGGTAACTAAATACGTGCAAACAACCCCCCTGCCCCCCTCCCCTAATTCAGACGTGGTGGTGCGCGCCCAGCCAAAGGGCTGGATGGACGAGCGCCTCGTCCAGGACTGGACGAGGAAGGTCGTGGTGCCCTTCCTGTCGCGGCCGCGTGGACCTCGACCGGCCTCGCTCCTTGTGCTGGACTCGTACAAGGGGCACTTGACTTCGATAGTGCGGGCTACCTTCTCCCTCTTCAAGCTCTTTTTTCCGCAGTTATCCCCGGTGGCTGCACACCCTACGTGCAGCCATTAGACGTCAGCATCAACAAGGGCTTTAAAGCGGGGGTTCCTTCACAATACACCAAGTGGTTTGCTGAGGATGGCATCAACTCTACCACGAAGGTCGGTACGTGTTGTTTTGTGCCCCTCCTACCATGTGCGCTTGTTCCGTGTTGGCTCACTTCATGTTTATGTTGTGCCTTTCAGGAAATCTAAAGAAACCGCCTTCGGAAGTCGTCCTGAAGTGGATCTCCCGTGCCTGTGCGGCCATCCCTGAGTCGGTCATCACCAAGGCATTCAAGACCTGTGGCATATCGAATGCCACAGATGGGAGCGAGGATCATCTGATCCTCGCTCACATGCGGGACGGCAATGAAGTGGAGGTGCTGGAGGAGGTTGTTCCTGAAGACTCCCCCAACCCCCCTGAGCTGACTGCCGCTGTGCTTGCCTCGGATCCCCGCAGCATTCCAGAGGTGGTCTCGGAGCCTCGGGACGAGGATGCTTGCTCGGAGGATTTCTCAGGATGCGACTCCGATGAGGAGAGTAGTGGTGAGGCCGAGGTGGAGGGAGAGGAAGAGGACGAGGAGGAGGAGCTGCCTTGGGAGGATGAACAGTAGGACCCTGGCACCAAGCAGGGAGGCTGTGTAGGAAGATCCTACCATAATGAGAGAAGTGAAACATTAGAGTGAGAGTACAGATGGATATACCTAAGTATTGTACCCTCTAAGAGGTGACCCTATACAGTCTATGCAAACATAACTAATACACATGTTTGACACACCCCCTAGACTGCATAGGGGAATGACCTGAACAAGCAGCTCAGGGCGGCACTACTAGTCCAACCTCTCAGACAAGGGTCTAAAAGACCAGTCAGAAGGAGTTGAGACAAGGCAAGAACAAGACCAGGGCGACACTACTAGTCCAGCCACTGGGAGAGGACACAAGTCCAGTCTGAGTATAAATATAAAGGATAGTACAAAGTCAAGGCCCTAGCAAGTGAGAGGCTACAGGAACTAGACCAAGCTGTACGCAGTGCTGCTGATGATCTTTAGGCGCAAGCGCCTTCGTAAAGATATCAGCTGTGTTGGCACCTGAGGCCAAGTGTACTACGCGAGCCTGGCGTCGCTGCTGTAGCTCGCGCAGGAGGAAGTATCGCAGCTGAATATGCTTCGCTCTGCCCTCGAGTCGAGGCTCCTGACACAGGAGGATCATGGCCCTGTTGTCAGCGAACAGGACCGGGGCAGAGCTAGGCCGCTCACCTAAGTCAGTGAGCAAGAAGGTCAGCCAGCGGAGCTCCTGTGCCGCCATGGCACCAGTGTAGATCTCGGCCTCACAGCTGGACTGGGCAACAGACGAGGAGCGGGTAGCTCTCCACGAGACGGCACCTGAGCCAAGGCTGAAGCAGTAGCCCTGGGTAGACCTGAGTGTCTCGGCGTCGTCTGCCCACGAAGCGTCTGTGTGTCCAGTAAGGACCACTGGCCTGCGTCCTCCTAGCACTAACCCCATGCCCGATGTACTAGCAAGATAATGCAAAACCCTCTTAGCGGCAGACCAGTGCTGTGGTCGGTGTCTGCCTGTGGCCACAAAGCGAGCCAGGATGCTGAGAGGGTATGCGAGATCTGGGCGAGTGCAAGTCATCAGGTACATGAGGCAACCCACCAGCTCTGCGTAGGGGCCGCTGGGCTCAACCGACTCCTCAGACACTGGAGCGGAGAGTTTGTGGTCTACAGGCAGAGGGGTGGGCTGTGCAGAGGAGAACTGAAGGCTGAACCTCTGAAGGACCTGGCGCACCAAGTGTGACTGAGTCAGGGTGATGGTGCGCGCTGCTCTGTCCCTGGAGATCTGCAAGCCAAGGTAACGGCGCAGTTCTCCAAGGTCAGTGCACGTGTGTCTCTTCAGCAGCTCTGCCTTCACGGAGGCTAGTGCATCCCTGTCTGCTGTGGCAAAGACCAGGTCGTCGACATAAACAAGGATGTAGAACGGAGTCTGGCCAGCACGAACGAAGAGTGAGGGGTCTGCGGAAGACGGAAAGAACTGCAGGTCAGCAAGCGTAGCACGGAGAGTGTCGTGCCACTCACGGTGAGCCTGGCGCAGGCCGTAGACGGGGCGCCGCAGGAGCCACTGGGTCCCAGGAGGGAAGGTGCCAGTAAAGCCCTGAGGGCGATGCAAGTAGACCTGCTCGTGTAGGCTGCCCTGAAGGAAGGCAGTGGAGAAGTCGAGGGAGTGAAGCTCGTAGTCACGCTGAGCAGCTAGGTGTAACAGAACCCGAAGAGTAGTCATCTTCGGGGTTGGGGCGAAGGTCTGGAAGAAGTCCACCCCCTCACGCTGACTGAAGCCTCTAGCCACGTAGCGCGCCTTGAACACAGGCGGCTCTCCAGGAGGGCGCTTCACCTTGAAGAGCCAGCGGCCATCGACTACGTTCACCCCAGGCGGGGGAACTGCGTCGACGAAGGTGTCGGTGGATCTCCAAGATGCCATCTCCTGCTCCATGGCAGCTATCCACTGCGAGGCCCAAGGTCCCGAGGTCGCCTCAGCGTAAGTGCGAGGGGTCGGGATGTCGAAAGCGTCTGGGTCACCCTCAGGGACTAGCAGCATGGAACAGAGATGAGGAGCAGCCTCGGACAGGAAAGCAAGCTCGAACTGGCGGTCCTCCAGGACGTCACTGCCAAGGGCAGGAGCACCCCCGACAGACGGAGGACAGGCAGGGTCAGAGACCAGAGCTGTGGCGTAGTCAAGGCGGCGGGTAGAGGCGAAGTCAGCGACTGCAGCAACAAGAGCGTCAAGGCACGAGACCGGAACAGACGGGTCGGTAACGAGAGAGGCAAGGACCCGAGGAACAAGAGGACGAGCGGCACGAAGGTAGTCAGACAGCGGGGGGGGTGCAACAACAAGGGAGGACGGAGGAGGCGACGGCAGAAGGGGAGGATGAGACGCGTGGGAACGAAGCAACATAGGGTGGGAGCGCAAGACAGGCGAGGCAGGACGAGCACGGGAGGGACGGTGAGACCAGACGTGCGACGGAGGAGTCGGGTCAGGAGACAGGGGAGGGGAGAAAGGAGGGGAACGAGAGGGAAGACGGGCCGGGGACGAGTCCGGCGGAGGGAACACAGGGCCGTAGACGGGAAGAGGAGGAGACGGTCGGAGAGGAACAGCGGTAGGGTCAGGGGACAGAAGGCCGAGCAGGCGAAGGGCTGACACCGGCGGGGACTGCTGCTGCGGCGGCACAACGACGACACCTGGACCGCAAGCTGCTCCTCGGCTACCACCGACACACTCCACGCCAGCACCCCCAGAGGGACCACCCCCAGGGCGACCGGGACGAGCACCCCCAGAGTCAGCGAACGGGTGCTGGGACGGCGGCGGCGGTGGCGGCGGCGGCGGCGGCGGCAGCGACAACGACGGCTGCAGCGGCGGCAGAGGCGGTGGAGGAGGGGACTGGGGAGGGGACGACGGGGGAGGGGCGGCCAGCGAGGACTGAGCAGCAGGGCTACCAGAGTCAGAAGACTCCTCAACCGGGTCTACCGACGGAAGGGGGGTGACGTGGGACACACCAGAGGGGGCAGGACGGGGAGGAGGAGGAGGAGGGGCAGGGACTACCGGGGAAGGAGTGACCAGGAACAGGGGGGGGGTAACCGGGGGACCGCGGTGGGGGAAGCGACGGTAGTAGGAGACGGACTCGTCAAATGTGACGTCGCGAGAGTGAAAGAAGCGGTGAGACGGCGGGTGGTAAAAGTGCCAGTCGGACGCGTCAAGGGGAAAACCGAGGAAGACGCAGGGAAGGGTGCGGGCAGTGAGCTTGTCCATGCTGGAGGCACGGACGTGAGCAAGGCAGCCCCAGACATGAAACGCAGACGCGTCACCAGGAGACCCAGTCCAAAGACGGGTCGGCGAAACCTTCGGCTGCTGAGGGTGCGGCCACAAGTTAAGCTGGTGAGAAGCGTAGCGCACAGCGAACGGCCACAGAAAATGGGGTGCACCGGCATGGATCATGGAGGTGCGAGCCACCTCCATGACCAAACCGATGCGTCGCTCAGCGACCCCATTCTGCTGTGGGGAGTCCCGTAGGGTGAACGTCTGGGTGATGCCCTCCGCACGACAAAAGCGACCAAGGACACCTGAGGCAAACTCGCCACCACGGTCGGAGTGAAGACGCAAGACAGGGAGACCGCGGTGGACACGGGCAGAGACAAGCCAGGGGATGAGAGCGCCAGGCACGTCGGCCTTGCGCTCCAGGGGAAAGACTGTGGTGTAACGAGTAAAGTCGTCGACAAGCACAAGGAAGTAGCGCTCGCGACACGGCTCAGGGACTGGGGCGAGGCCCCAGACGTCCAGGTGCAGGGTCTGCAGCGGCGCGGCGGTAGGGGGAAACGAGGAGGAGTGAGGGGCACGGCGAAGCCGACCCTCGATACAAGGCGTGCAAGGTGGGGCTGGGGAGGAGGGAAACGCGGGGAGAGAACCTGGGAGACCAAGGACAAGACAGTGCTGGGACATGTGACGCAGACGCGGGAGCGCAGGGTGACCTAGGCGGTGGTGCCAAAGGAGAGTCGGGTGAGTGAGGGCCCGACAGGAGCAGGCAGCAGCAACCTGGGTAGACGCAGCCACCTGAGGGAGCGCTCCAGCCGGGGGGGTCACGGTGTCCAGAGTGAACAGGCCGGACACCGGGTCCCGGGGGAACGTGGACAGGGGGGCACCCGTGGCGGCTTCGGTACAGACAGCATAACACTCTTGACCAGGGAACGTAGTGGTGACGCCAAGGTCCTGGAGGCAGCCGACACCAACTAAGTTCCTGGAGAACGAGGGAATATGCAGACCTGTGAGAGTGCCCGAAGGAACCGCCGGACAGGGAAGGGTGGTGGAACTGCGGGCGACTACCGGACCGCCAGAGGGGTCAGCAAGAGAAACGGCAGCTGGAACAGGAAGCGGCGTCAGTGTGGTGAAGTCGCGGAAGAAACACCGGGAAGCGCCAGAGTCCAAGGTGAAGGAAAGCGAATTAGAGGCGTCTGGCGACGGAACGACCGCGGAAGCACCAAGACTACACAAAGCAGGGGATCCTACGCCTGACGCAGCAGGGGAGGCTAAGCTAGGCACACCTACACTAGCCGACAGTGAGGTATAAGCGGGAAGCACACTAGAGTCATCAGCATACATCACATGCAGAGCAGAAACAATGGCATCCATGTCCATGTCAAAAATCTGAATCTTACGACTAAGCAAACTGTGCCAGTCCGAAAGGTCTGGCGACGGGCCGAAGCGCTGACGAAAGAGGTCGTCCAGGCGACGAAAACAGCGGGGAGTGGAGTGACCGATCTTACCGCAAACGAAGCCGCGGCGAGGACCGGTCTGGATCTGGTACTGACAACGCACGCCTCCAGAACCACCACTCGGCACACCACCACGCGCCCGGCCACCGCCAGCGCCGGGCCACCCGGGCGGGAGGACACTCGTCTGCCGCGTCTGCGACGGCTGCTGCGGCTGCTGCGAAGGCTGCGACTGCGGCGGCTGCTGCGGCTGCTGCGGGTGCTGCAACTGCAGGGGCGGCGGCGCAGCTGGACTGGGCAGGGTCCCCTCGTCCGCTCCAGCACCAGACGACCCGACTCCACCACCACCCCCTCCCGCACCCCCGCCTCCTCCGCCGCGCCCAACCTTGGGGCGGCGGCCCTTCCCCGAACGAAACTGCGCTGCAGCAGCGGTCTCAGCCACTGCGGCAGAGCCGTCGGAGAAGGTACACTGAGCAGGGGCACAACCCTGAAAGATAGGGACCGGCACGGTACCGCTCGCCTGGGCGATGGAGCGGTGGCGGGTCTCAATCACAGTCAGGGTGTCTACAAAGTCAGTAAGGGTGAGGTCTGCGGGGTGAATGCTAAGGAAGTGGTCGCGGGCGACAGCAAGGCGGTCAGGGAGGCGGGTGGCAAGCAGGTAAAGGGTAGAGGTAATGGGCGGCTGGTGGGCTCTAAGCTGTGCGTCAGTGCAGGCAGCGTGCCAGGTCTCATCTATCGAGCGCAGGTGGGCAGCGAGGTCAGAGACAGTGGGGAAAGATGCAAGGTCAGGAAAGAGCATCGGGAGGATCAGGCGACCCACCGAGGCAGCCGGAGCGGTGGAATAGCGCTTGATGACAGCATCTAAGTATGCCTGAGCAGTAGTGAGGGACCTAAAGCGAGGGCGCTCGGACGGGGGAAGGGCGTTGCTAATGGCAAGCTGGGCGACAGCATCGCGAGAAAGCCAGACAGAGCGCGCACGGGCAGTGGCAGCAGTAGACTCGCGCTTAGTGGGTGTGGAGTCAGCGGGCAGAATAGCAGGGGGGTCTGGGCAGGGGAGTGTACCGTCAAGGTGTGCGGAAAGCGGTTCACCATCCTGCCGCTGGCCAGTGAGTTGGCGCCGGAGGTCGGCAAGCCACGCCTCGAACTCCAGAGGCTGGCCTTCAGCGTCGAAGCGAAGCTCCGCCGCCATCAGGGGCAGTGCAGGACGGGACAGTACGGTGCAGTGAGGTGTAGTGCAAAGCAGAGCAGCGCAGGGCGGTGCAGTGCGGGGCAGGGCAGTGCAGTGCGGTGCAGGGCGGTGCAGTGCGGTGCAGGGCAGTGTAGTGCGGAGCAGGACGGTGCAGGGAGGGGGGGGGGGGGAGAACCGTACTAGTGAGGATGAAGGGGCCGGGGCAGGGATGAGCGCAGGGGCCGGGCCGGTGCAGCGGGGCCCGGCAAACGCGGCGGGGCCGGGCAGGGCGCAACGGGGCCGGGCAGGTGCGACGGGGCCGGGCCGGTGCAACGGGGCCGGGCGGGTGCGACGGGGCCGGGCCGGCGCGACGGGACCGGGCAGGTGCGACGGGGCCGGGCGGGTGCGACGGGGCCGGGCGGGTGCGACGGGGCCGGGCAGGGCGCAACGGGGCCGGGCGGGTGCGACGGGGCCGGGCCGGTGCAACGGGGCCGGGCGGGTGCGACGGGGCCGGGCCGGTGCGACAGGGCCGGGCGAGGGCGACGGGGCCGGGCGGGCGCGACGGGGCCGGGCGGGTGCTACGGGGCCGGGCGGATGCGACGGCTCCGGGCCGGTGCGACGGGGCCGGGCGGGCGCGACGGGGCCGGACGGGTGCGACGGGGCCGGGCGGTGGCGACGGGGCCGGGCAGGGTGCGACGGGGCCGGGCGGGTGCGACGGGGCCAGGCGGGTGCGACGGGGCCGGGCGGGCGCGACGGGGCCGGACGGGTGCGACGGGCCCGGGCGGCGGCGACGGGGCCGGGCAGGGTGCGACGGGGCCGGGCGGGTGCGACGGGGCCGGGCAGGTGCGACGGGGCTAGGCGGGTGCGACGGGGCCGGGCGGGCGCGACGGGGCCGGACGGGTGTGACGGGCCGGGCGGGCGCGACGGGGCCGGGCAGGGGGGCAACGGGGCCTGCAGGCTTGGCGGGGCCCAGGAGGGGCGCTACGGGGCCCAGGAGGGGCGCTACAGGGCGAGGGGCGTAGCGGGGCCCTGGAGGGTCGCGACGGGGCTAGGGGGTCACGACGGGGCCCAGGAGGGGCGCGGCAGGGCTAGGGGCACAACGAGGCCCAGGGGGGTCGCGACGGGGCTAGGGGGTCGCGACGGGGCCCAGGAGGGGCGCGGCAGGGCTAGGGGCACGACGGGGCCCAGGGGGGTCGCGACGGGGCTAGGGGGTCGCGACGGGGCCCAGGAGGGGCGCGGCAGAGCTAGGGGCACGACGTGGCCCAGGGGGGTCGCGACGGGGCTAGGGGGTCGCGACGGGGCCCAGGAGGGGCTCGGCAGGGCCTAGCTAGAGGACGAGCGGAAGCGGTAGGTGGGGGATCCTAACCTACGCGTGATACCATATCAGAATGAGAGAAGTGAATGATGAGTAGTGGGAGAGTACAGATAGATATACCTATGTATTGTACCCTCTTAGAGGTGACCGTATACAGTCTATGCAAACATAACTAATACACATGTTTGACAGTTGCAGCCCACTTCGACCTAGATCTAGGTCGATTTATTGAGCTGCAACCCATTTTGACTTCCGTTTTGCCGTTTTTCTGCAACCCTTTCTTCTTACTTTCTTGTATCATTTTCTAATTTGTGTTCACCGTCTGTTTTTTGCTCTACTTCTTGCCTTGTTTCCTGATCCCCTCTAATTCCCTTGGTATTCTTGTATACTTGACACAGGATTCGAAGCACTCGTGAAAGCTGAAAAGTGGCTTCGTTAAGGGCGTCAGCTAAACACCGTTTCTATTCCAAGCTGTCTGAATTGCATTGTTGCTTGTCAAAAAACAAAATTTGCTTGCTGATGATTTTCTTGGTATCATAAAATGTATTATCTCACGGTCTACATAATAGGCTTTCGACTTCCCCCACTTTGCTGGGGAAGCGATAGCCTATTTTTTTGTCAATGACAAAAATAAGCCACTGGAAATAATGGGAAATAACTGTCAACTTATACATATTATCTATGTAGAAGTTATAGGCTAGACTGAGGTATGCTTCTAGTGAGTACAACCAACTAGTATTTGTTCTAGGTTTCCACCTCTAGTAAATCATTCGTTTCTACGTTAACATGGTATCACGCTTAGGTTAGGATCCCCCCGCCTACCGCTTCCGCCCGTCGCGCCTCCTAGGCCCCGTCGCGCCCCCTAGGCCCCGTCGCGCCCCCCCTGGGCCCCGTCGCGCTCGTTAGGCCCCGTCGCGCCCCCCCTGGGCCCCGTCGTGCCCGCTGGGCCCCGTCGCGCCTCCTAGGCCCCGTCGCGCTCCCCCTGGGCCCCGTCGCGCCCACTGGGTCCCGTCGCGACCCCTAGGCCCTAACTCGCCCCCGCTGGGCCCCGTTGCGCCTCCTAGGCCCCGTCGCGCCCCCCATGGGCCCCGTCGAGCCCGCTGAGCCCCGTCGTGCCTCCTAGGCATCGTCGCGCCTCCTAAGCCCCGTCGCGTCCCCCCCCTCTGGGCCCCGTCGCGCCCGTTCGGCCCCGTCGCGCCCCTCCTAGGCCCCGTCGCGCCCGCTGGGCCCCTTCGCGCTTCCTAGGCCCCGTCGCGCCTGCTAGGCCCCGTCGCGCCCCCCCCTGGGCCCCGTCGCGCCCGTTAGGCCCCGTCGCGGCCCCCCTGGGCCCCGTCGTGCCCGCTGGTCCCCGTCGCGCCTCCTCGGCCCCGTCGCGCCCTCCCTGGGCCCCGTCGTGCCCGCTGGGCCCCGTCGCGCCCCTTAGGCCCCGTCGCGCCCGCTGGCCCCTGTCGCGCCTGCTGTTAGCGCTCGCCCGCCTGGCCTCCTCCTAGTGCCGCTCGGCCTCCTCCTAGTGCCGCCCGGCCTCCTCCTAGTGCCGCCCGGCCTCCTCCTAGTGCCGCCCGGCCCCTTCCTAGCGCCGCCCGGCCTCTCCTCAGCGCTGCCCGGCCCCTCCTCGTGCCCGACCGGCCCCAGCAGCACCAGCCTGGCCCCTCCCAGCACCAGCCCGGCCCTAGAGCACCTGCCCGCCTCCCCTGCTCGGCCTGCCGTGTCCTCTCGGGCCCTGTGTCTTCTGCTTGCCTGCGCTGGGACGCCTAGCTGCTGCCCTACTGGAGAGTGCTGCCGCCGTGTCCCCGCGCCGCTGTGCTCCTGTGCCGCTGAGGAGCTGTGCTGCTGTGCCGCTGTGTCGCTGAGGAGCTGTGCCGCTGACCCTGCACGATGGCTGACTTTGTGCTCCGCCTGGACGCTGAGGGCCACGCGGTTGACTTCGCCGCCTGGCTCTCCGATCTTCGCCGCCAGCTTACAGGTCAGCGCCAGGATGGCCACTCTCTGGTTGTCCATGCTGATGGCTTGCTCCCCCGTCCCCCTGCACCTACTCCCCTCCCTGCTGACCCCTCCTCTGATGACCGTGAGGCTTTCTCTACTGCTGCGCTAGCCTGTGCGGTCTGGGACTCACGCGATGCAGTAGCTCAGGTTGCTATTAGTCACGCCCTCCCTGTGTCTGAGCGCTCGCGTTTTGCTACTGTTGAAACGGCCAAAGCTTATTTAGACGCCGTTATTGCTCGCTATTCCACCCCTGCCTCCGCTTCTGCTGGCCGCTTGCTCTTTCCGATGCTGTTCCCAGACCTGGCTGCCTTCCCTACTGTCGCAGATTTTGCCACTCATTTGCGTGCCCTAGAGACTCGCTATCGCACTGCCAGCACTGCTGCCCAGCTCACTGCGCTCCCCCCTCCTTTCTGCATGACGCTCTATTTTATCGCTATGCGCCTGCCAGACCGCCTCGCTAGTGCTCGCGACCACTTTCTTAGCCAGCACCCGGGTGACCTCACCCTGACCGCCTTTGTCGACACCCTCACTGAGATCGAGACTCGCCAGCGCACTATCGCTCAGTCGAGCGGTGCGCCGGCAGTCTCTATCTTTCACGGTTGTGCCCCATCCCCGTGCACGTTCACTGACGTTTCGGCTGCGGTCGCCACGGCGACCCCTCTTACCGAGACGGCTGCTGCTGTCCACCCGCAGCAGCGCTCGCGTCGCGGTGGCCGTGGCCGCCAGGGAGGTAGGGGTGGTGACGCAGGTGGTAGTGGTCGTGGTGGTGGTGACGGTAGTCCGCCTGAGGGGACTACCACCGGTGGGCAGGAGCAGCAGTCCCAGCAGCAGCAGGACCAGCCCCAGCCGCAGCCGCCGTCCCAGCAGCACCCGCCGCAGCCGTGGGCTCGTCTCCCGCCTGGTTGGCCTGGCACCTCCGGAGGCGGTGGCCGTGGTGGCGGCCCGCGCAGCTTGGCGTCTACCAGCGGCTCCAATGCTGTGACCTGCCAGTACCAGCTTCAGACCGGGCCTCTCCGCGGCACTCTGTGCCGCCGCCCGCACCCGACCGCCCACTGTTTCCGCCGCCTCGACGATCTTTTTCGTCGTCGCTTTGGCCCGGCCCCGGACCTCCCTGACTGGCACAGCCTGCTCCGCCAGGGCGTGCCGATCTTTGAGTTAGACATGGATCAGATAGGTGCTGCTTTGCATGCTTTGTATGCTGACGCTTCTAGTGTTGATGGATCTTACTACCATGTGTACTCTAGTTTAGGTGTTTCACCCTTGTGTAGCTTAGCTTCCCCTGCTGCGACAGGCGTAGGACTGCCTAGGTTGCCTAGTCTAGTCGCTGCACCGGCTCCGTCCGCGGCCTCCGCCACTGCGTCGCTGTCCTTCACTCTTGACTCTGGTGCTTCTGCCTGCTTCTTCCGCGACCGTTCCACGCTCACGCCGCTTGCTGCACCTGCTGTTGTCTCTCTCGCTGACCCCTCTGCGGGTCCGGTCGTCGCGCGCAGTTCTACGTCCCTTCCCTGTCCGGCAGTTCCCTCGGGCTCCCTTACTGGCCTCCACGTTCCCTCGTTCTCCAGGAACCTGGTTGGTGTCGGCTGTCTCCAGGACCTCGGCGTCACCACCACGTTCCCCGGGCACGAGCGGTTCGCTGTCTGTTCTGAGGCTGTCTCCGGTTCCCCCCTTGCGACGTTCCCCCGGGACCCGGTGTCCGGTCTGTTTACCCTACACACCGCTTCCCCCCCGGTTGGTGCGTCCTCCCAGGTCGCTGCAGCTTGCTCGTGTCGGTCCCTCACTCACCCCTCCCTTCTCTGGCACCACCGCTTAGGTCACCCTGCTCTCCCGCGTCTGCGTCACATGTCCCAGCACGGTCTTGTCTTAGGTCTCCCCGCGTCGCTCCCTGCCCTTCCTCCCTCGACTGCGCCACCGTGCACGCCTTGCGTCGAGGGTCGGCTCCGCCGTGCTCCTCACTCCTCCTCGCTGCGTCCTGCTACTGCCCCCCTTCAGACCCTGCACTTGGACGTTTGGGGCCCTGCCCCCGTCCCCGGACCGCGCGGTGAGCGCTACTTCCTTGTGCTCGTTGACGACTACACGCGCTACACCACGGTGTTTCCCCTGGAGCGGAAGGCCGACGTGCCCGACGTTCTTCTCCCGTGGGTTGTAGCTGCGCGTCTCCACCGCGGTCTCCCCGTGTTGTGTCTCCACTCCGACCGTGGCGGCGAGTTCGCCTCTGGTCGGCTTGGACAGTTCTGTCGTGCGGAGGGCATCACCCAGTCGTACACGTTGCCGGACTCGCCACAGCAGAATGGGGTTGCTGAGCGCCGCATCGGCTTGGTCATGGAGGTCGCCCGTACCTCCATGATCCATGCCGATGCCCCCCATTTTCTGTGGCCGTTCGCTGTTCGCTACGCGGCTCACCAGCTTAACCTGTGGCCACGCTCCCAGCGGCCGCAGGTTTCGCCGACCCTCCTTTGGACCGGGTCCCCCGGTGACGCGTCTGCGTTCCACGTCTGGGGCTGCCTTGCTCACGTTCGTGCCTCTGGCACGGACAAGCTCACTGCCCGCACTGTCCCCTGTGTCTTCCTCGGCTTCCCCCTGGACTCGTCTGACTGGCTTTTCTACCACCCGCCGTCTCACCGCTTCCTCCACTCTCGTGACGTCACCTTTGACGAGTCCGTCTCCTTCTACCGCCGCTTCCCTCACCGAGGTCTCCCAGTTGCCCCCCCCCTTTTCCTTGCTCCCTCTCCCCCGGTAGCCCCTGCCCCTCTCCCGCCTCGTCCTGCCCCGTCTGGTGTCTCCCACGTCACTCCCCTCCCGTCGGTTGTCCCCGTTGAGGAGTCTGCTGACTCTGGTGGTACCCCCGGTCCGTCCTTGCCGCGTCCCCCTTCCCCAGTGCCTCCGCCCCCACTGTCGCAGTCGCCGACCCCGCTGCCGCCGCCGTCGCCGTCGCCGCCGCAGCCGTCGCCGCTGTCGCCGCCACTGCCGCCGCTGCTCTCGGCCCCTGGGGGTGCTGGTGTGGAGGAGGGTGTTCGTCCTGCGGCTTCTGGGGGTGCCGCTGGTGTTGGAGGGGGTTCTCGCTCTTGGGGTGTTGGTTCTGGGGGTGCTGCTGTTGAGTGTTCTGCCGACGGTCGTTCTGCCTCTGCTGGTCCGAGAGTTCCGGCCCAGCCGTCGTCGCCGCCACAGCAGCCGTCGCCGCCGGTTTCCGCTCTCCGCCTGCTCGGCCTTCCCTCCCCGGACCGCGCGCCGGTGTCTCCCCCACCGCCTCCTGACCTCCCTGTCTACGGTCCTGTGTTCCCGCCGCCAGACTCGTCTCCGGCCCGTCTTCCTCCTCGTTCCCCTCCTGTGTCTCCTCCGCTGTCCCCTGACCCTACCCCTCCGTCTCACGTTTGGGCTCGCCGTCCCTCCCGTGCTCGTCCCGTCTCTCCTGTCCTGCCCACCCACCCTATGTTGCTCCGTTCCCACTCGTCTCGTCCTCCCCTCCTCCCGTCCCCTCCTCCCTCGTCCCTTGCTGTTGCACCTCCTCCGTTCTCTGACTACCTCCGTGCTGCTCGTCCCCTTGTCCCTCGGGTCCTTGCCTCTCTTGTTACCGACCCTGCTGTTCCTGTCTCGCGCCTTGACGCGCTTGTCGCTGCTGTCGCTGACTTCGCTTCTACCCGCCGCCTTGACTACGCTACCGCTCTGGTCTCTGACCCTGCCCGTCCTCTGTCCGTCGGGGGTGCTCCTGCCCTTGGCAGTGACGTCCTAGAGGACAGGCAGTACGAGCTGGCTTTCCTTTCCGAGGCTGCTCCCCATCTCTGCTCCATGCTGTTAGTCCCTGAGGGTGACCCAGACGCCTTCGACATCCCGACCCCTCGCACCTACGCTGAGGCCACCTCGGGACCTTGGGCCTCTCAGTGGATAGCTGCCATGGAGCAGGAGATGGCATCTTGGAGATCCACCGGCACTTACGTCGACGCAGTTCCCCCGCCTGGGGTGAACGTAGTCGATGGTCGGTGGCTCTTCAAGGTGAAGCGCCCCCCTGGAGAGCCGCCTGTCTTCAAGGCGCGCTACGTGGCCAGAGGTTTCAGTCAGCGCGAGGGGGTTGACTTCTTCCAGACCTTCGCCCCGACCCCGAAGATGACCACTCTTCGGGCGCTGCTACACGTAGCAGCACAGCGTGACTACGAGCTTCACTCTCTCGACTTCTCTACTGCCTTTCTTCAGGGCAGCCTACACGAGCAGGTCTACCTGCGCCGACCACAGGGCTTCACTGGTACCTTCCCTCCTGGGACCCAGTGGCTTCTCAGGCGCCCGGTCTACGGCCTGCGTCAGGCTCCCCGCGAGTGGCACGACACGCTACGTGCCACGCTTGCAGACCTGCAGTTCTTTCCGTCCTCTGCTGACCCTTCACTGTTTGTGCGTTCCGGCCAGACTCCGTTCTACATCCTTGTCTACGTAGACGACCTGGTCTTCGCTACTCCTGACAGGGACGCACTGGCCTCTGTGAAGGCTGAGCTGCTGAAGAGACACACCTGCACTGACCTTGGAGAGCTGCGTCGCTATCTTGGCCTGCAGATCTCTAGGGACAGAGCAGCACGCACCATCACTCTGACCCAGTCACACTTGGTGCGTCAGGTCCTTCAGAGGTTCGGTCTTCAGTTCTCCTCCGCACAGCCCACACCTCTACCCGTAGACCATGGGCTCTCTGCTCCCGTTCCTGAGGAGCCAGTAGAGCCCAGTGGCCCCTACGCAGAGCTGGTGGGTTGCCTCATGTACCTGATGACTTGCACTCGCCCAGATCTCGCATACCCTCTCAGCATCCTGGCTCGCTTTGTGGCTACAGGCAGACACCGACCTCAGCACTGGTCTGCCGCTAAGAGGGTTTTGCGTTATCTTGCTAGTACATCAGGCATGGGGTTAGTGCTAGGAGGACGCAGGCCAGTGGTCCTTACTGGGCACACAGACGCTTCTTGGGCAGACGACGCTGAGACGCTCAGGTCGTCGCAGGGCTACTGTTTCAGCCTTGGTTCGGGTGCTATCTCTTGGAGATCCACTCGCTCGTCGTCTGTGGCTCAGTCTAGCTGTGAGGCTGAGATCTACGCTGGTGCCATGGCGGCACAGGAGCTCCGCTGGCTGACCTTCTTGCTCACAGACTTAGGTGAGCGGCCTAGCTCTGCCCCGGTCCTGTACGCTGACAACAGGGCCATGATACTCCTTTGTCAGGAGCCTCGGCTTGAGGGCAGAGCGAAGCATATCCAGCTGCGGTACTTCCTCCTGCGCGAGCTACAGCAGCGCCGCCAGGCCCGCGTAGTTCACTTGGCCTCAGGTGCCAACACAGCTGATATCTTTACTAAGGCGCTTGCGCCTAAAGATCATCAACGGCACTGTGTACAGCTTGGTCTTGTTCCTATAGCTGCTCCCCTGTTAGGATCCTGATTGTGTACTCTCTATTATATATGCTTGTCAGACTGGCCTTGTGGCCTTACCTCCAGTGGCTGGACTAGTAGTGCCACCCTGGCTTGCTTCAGTTTTGGTTGTATTCTTGCTGACTGGTCTCCAGACCCCTGCCTCAGTGGTTGGACTAGTAGTGCCGCCCTGAGCTGTTTGCTTCTTGTTTAGTTTCACCCCTTGTCTAGCCTAGGGGGTGTGTCAACTTATACATATTATCTATGTAGAAGTTATAGGCTAGACTGAGGTATGCTTCTAGTGAGTACAACCAACTAGTATTTGTTCTAGGTTTCCACCTCTAGTAAATCATTCGTTTCTACGTTAACAATAACGACAAACATTTTAGATTCAAATCAATTAGGGAAACTAAAAGTTTTTGGGAAATTCTTTTTTTTTTGAAGATTTGGTAGTTTTTTTCCAAATCATAAACTTGAAAAAAAAAATCCTTACAATCGATCGCAATAGGTTGCTCCGCAACCCAAAAACAACACATCAGCTATTCTACCGATTGCGCAAAAAGTGTGTTCTTCAGGCCTAAAATACCCCTTGAAACTTCCATAGAATAGAGCATACTGTCGTCCAAAGGACCAGGTTGATAATTGCTGAAATGCCCCCAACCTTGAATAGGTCTGGAAGTTTAACATAACCAGCTGCAACACAAGAACCGGCACAAGGAAAGGGTAAGATCAGCGCACCCGAGGAAGATCACCACCACAACAATATAAACACTCTCAATACTTCGGAATCATGTACCACTGCTTACCTCCATAATAAAGAGCCGCTTGGCCGCTGCTGTAATGCGTGATCGCTCCAAACAAATTCGTATTAATAGCCAGTGCAAATGCGCCGACCTCCCCGGGAACACCCGCAGCCAATTGCATGGCGAGAAACGCCGCATACAAGGCCCCCACGTGGGCGGTCTGGCTCGCAAAGAGGTAGTGTGAGAGGAAGTATAGCACTTGTAGCTGAAAGAAACTTGACACCCATGTGAGCTCCCCTGCTGCTGCTGTTGCTGCTTCAACGGGGATGGTGACAGCACTAGTAACTGGTTCCAATACTGCTCCTGCTGCCCCTCCCACTGCTGCTACTGTTCCTGCTGCCGCTGCTGCAGTTGCCCCCACCATTTCCCCCACGTCTCCACCCAAGAGCCCCACCACTCCCCCCATCTCCTCACCCAACATCCCCCCCGTGGCCATATCCCCAGCCAGGATCCCCCCAGGAACCATCCCCAGGCCCCCTGCTACCCCATCAGCCATCCACCCGACCACACCCATGTGGGTGAGCTGGTTGCTCATGGCGATGAGCGCAGCGAACCACATGAGGGTGTCCCACGCGGTGCGCTCTGACAGGCAGTCGGACCACGAGACCACGCCAGAGAGGAGGAGCAGGGAGAGGGCTGACATTGCGGTCACCACACTGGGAATGCCCAGCGACTCGCTGGGGAGGGAAGGGGGGAGACGGGGGAAACGGGGGAAGGAAGAGGAGGTAAGACGAGAGATGAGAATCACGCAAGGAGAGTGCAAGAAAGAGGTAGCTAAAAGAGGGAGAGAGACGGGAGGGGAGACAAAAAGACCCTCTACCAACTCACCCCATGATCCACATCGTGATCGCCAGCCCCATGGTCCCGATCATGATCATCTCTTTGCCGCTCACCCCCCCCATCTCCTTTAGCCTCTTCGCCGCAAGCGCCGGCGCCTCCGGGGTCTCCTTAACCTCTGGCGGAAACAGTCGGAACATCACCAGGGGGGTAACCATCAACCCCACCACCCCAGGAGCCACCGCCATTTGCATCCACGTCCCGAACGCGTTCGGGATCGCGACTCCCATCTCTTGAGCGAGCTTCAGGCACAGCAGATTCTGTCCCGCGCCTGTGAGGAACATGGCGCTGCTGTGCGCTGTACACTGGAGTTGCGTCATTATGAGGTATGCGCCGAGCTTGCTGCTGCTGGGGTCGTTGGGGCGGCTGTCGAAGCGCTTCGAGAGCGAGTCGATGATCGGCAGGAAGACGCCGCCGGCTCGGGCTGTCGTGCTCGGCATGGCTGGAGCCAGGATGGCCTCGCTGGCTGGTGTTTGTGGGGGGGAGAGGGGGGGAGAGGGGGGGGAGAGGGGGGGGGGGAGGGGGGGGTGGGTGTGCGGCTCGCCTCGAGAGAGAGCCGATGATCGGGAGAGAGCCGATTCACACCACATAACACCCTACCGTACCTGCAAGGCCGTAGCTGAGTCCGAGCGTGCTGCTGCCGAACCACTGGACAAAGAGCGTGGCGATGCGGTCGCCCAGCCCCGTGGTGACGAACCCGCGCGCGAAGAAGAAGGAGATGACGATGAGCCAGATGACCTCGTTGGTCATGGCGCTGATTAGAGGGTGGGAGGAGGGAGGGGAAGGGCGCAGAGGAGGGAGAAAGGGGCGAGAGCCAGTGTGTTTCTTGACTGGACTGGGCGAAGAAGGAGCTGACGATGAGCTGGATGACCTCGTAGGCCATGGCGCTCGTGGGGGGAGAACTGGAAGAATAGCCAATGCGAGGATGTGGAGGAGGAAGTGCCAATGCGGCGCCCTGCCCTCCCAAATACAAGCCTCTGCCCTCCCGCACCTACTTCCGAGGCGCCGTATAACGAGTTTCAAGACCGCCTCACCTAATGGCGTCAGAGAAAGGGAGGGTGCCTGTGAGTATTGCGAAGGAGAGGCAAACGAAGGCCCACGCGCCCACGGGAAGCGGCCTGCAAGCGAACAGGTGGGGGGGAGGGGGGGGGAGGAGTGGGGGGAGAACCATAGGGAAGGAGGAGGGGGTTAATTGAGAAGGGAGACAACGGGGAAGGGGGAGGGGGGGGGGGGAAGTGGGGGCGAGGCCCGGGGAAGTGGGTGCGGGATGCGGGAATAGAAGGGGGGAAGGAGGGGAGGGATGGGGGAAAGAGGGGGGCGGGGGGAAGTGTCGAGGAGTGCGCAGATAAGGCTAGAGAACGCTTTGGCACAGTGCTGGCCCGCTCCCGTTATAAGCCGCCGCGTTACTCACCCGAGAATCAGTCCCGTTATAGTGGTTAGGAACACCGCCAGCAGCTGCCACGCTTGGTCTGTCAATCCCTCGGGCACTGTGACATGCGATTGAGGGGGGGCGAGGGGGGGGTGGGGGGGGGGGGAGGAAGGTGGGGGAGGGAGAGGGAGGAGAGACGATCAGGCTTGGAAGAGGTGGGGCGGGGGAAGGGGGGCGGGGGAAGGGGGGGCGATGGGGGAGGGTGCGGAGCGCTTCGATAAGTCATGTCTAGAGGCAATTAAGTCGAGAAGACAGCAAAACCCGCAAGTCCGCGTTGCCCACCTGGAATTAAAGCCCACGTCGCGAGGCCCACGCCGACAGACGCGGCGAAAGGCAGCACCTTAACGCCGTCCCAACGAAACGCCGAATCGCCACTCGAATCGGCATCGAGCCCCTCGTCTGCCGGCACCGCCACGGCGATACTCGTCGCCGCCGCCGGCGGCAGAATTGCCGGCCGCTCCCCGGCACCATCCCTGTGATGATGATGATGACCGTGCGAGCCGTGGACTTCAGCAGCGGCTCTTGGTGTTAATAACGAGGCGGACTGTATCGGGGATGCTCCCGGCGAGGATGGCGAGGAGGACGGCAAGGAAGCTGCGGACGGGAAGCTTCGCAAGGTGAGGCTGAGCGCGAGCGCTTCGGAGCTGAACGCGCTTTCGTGAAGCAGGGCGTGGTGCGTGGCGCCGGAAGCTGCGCCGTGATTCGCGCCGTGAGCTGCGCCGTGAGCTGCGCCGTGAGTCACGCCGTGAGTTGCGGCGCGAAGCGTGGCGCCTGCCGCGGCGGTGGATCGGTCAACGGCTGACGGTTGCGGCGCGCGCAACACTCGCCGGTGGTTGGGCGGGGAGGGGAATGACACCGGCCCGTTTCGGCGGCGGGGCGGCACGGCGGTGGTCTTCGAAGGAGCTCGGCGTCCGTAGTGCGGCTTGAGGCGACATTGCGGTGAAAGAGAAGTGATTGCGCGGGATACTATTGGGGGGGGGGACGGCGGGTGTGGCGGAGAGGTGATTTCGAGCTGAGGTCTACGGTAATCGTGACTGTTAGGGTTTGTCGAATCATGAGGGTTGGCGGAATTGTTAGAGTTTCTTGCGCAAAGCACACCCGTCGGGGCCGACGCGTTCGATTGCAGCACTCCCGCCCATGATGGAAGTGCGGCTGTCATAATTAAAGACGTCGAAGGGCAACTTAGGAAACTAACACAATTTGCAATAATTGATAAGCACCAGTAGGAATACTAGTTGCTACCGCGTATAGTTTCGCGCCTTGCAAACGTGAGATCCACGAGAAAGGTAGTGAGGAAAAACTGATACTGACGTTCGGAGAGTGAAGGAGACGGCGGTCACACCAATTCCAGCAGTACTAGTAGCCTGTGTAGGGCAGTAGTTGGTATGGGAGAGACTCGATCGATATCGAGTGAGGTGAGCGCGCACTAGCAGCGACTGACAAGACTGGAAGCGCAGGGGATGCGCGGAGGCCCAGCGGTTGCGCGGAAGCGGTATGGTGGATGCGAGGAAGCGCAGCAGATGCGCTGTGTTTGGTTAGGTGGCGCCTCTCGGCGGCAGTTGGTGAGAAGATCATGTGCCCGAAAGGCGCCGCACCTCGTTGCCGAATAGCTGACGGCGTTCGCGACAGTTTCGTTAGCCAGTAAAAAACAAGACCACCTGTGTTCCCTGTCCTTGAATTTCTCGCGAACCACTTCGAAGCGAGGCGCGCGAGTGTTATCCATTCAACGCTGATTGGTTCTGACGTTTGTCCAGTTGGGGAGTGAGTGTGCGGTGCGTGGTGGAGGTTCATTCCATCCCAGAAATTGTGGTGGCCCCCTTCAATTCGCTCGCCCCCTCACGTGTCATTAATATTTTCCTTCCACTCTGCCCTGGCCAATCGCTGCTCATGATCAAGGCGCCAAAACCCCAACCATATCGACAACAATAACATGTGCGCGACTCGCCCATTTCACCCCACTCGTTGCGATTGTGCGTTGGATGCGCAGAAGATGTGGCTAAGACCACGTCATCCGAAGTGGTGTTACGCGCAAGCTCCCTCGTGAAACGCGCCGCTGCCGAGGTCACCCGGCGCATCTGCCAGCTCAGCCGAACACGCCTGAAGGGACGTTTGGATTGGGAGATCAGTGGGGCACGTCTACGTGGGGCGGAGATGTTGGATTACGGACCAACCATCCACGCGCATCTGCAAACAAGGCATCACATCTCAGTGCAGTACTTGCCTCGTTAATATAGACACTTCATTCGCTGATACGCTGTTTTCAATCGCTCAGGGTGTAAGCAAGCTATTACGCTTGCACCATTTGAAGAGAGATTATGACTAAGTACCTATAGTTCCCCATCACAAACCGTGATTTCTTGTAATCCGAATGTTCACATGTAACGTACATGGTACTTACACGGTATTAGTAGGCTTCATGTATCCAAACGACACCATACCATAATGCACATGTATCTATCAGAATTAGAATTGAATAATGTGAGAGAGAGAGAGTACACAAACATATACCTAAATGTTGTACTCTCTAGAAGGTGACCCTATACAGTCTATACAAACATGATAACTACACATGTTTGACACACCCCCTGGACTGCATAGGGGAATGTTCTAGACAAGCAGCTCAGGGTGGCACTACTAGTCCAGCCTCTGAGACAAGGGTCTAAAAGACCAGTCAGAAGGAGTACAGACAAGGCAAGAACGAGTACAGGGCGGCACTACTAGTCCAACCACTGTGAGAGGACACAAGTCCAGTCTGAGTGTATACATACATATATATAGACAACAGTACAAAGTCAAGGCCCGAGTAAGTGAGAGACTACAGGAACCAGACCAAGCTGTAAACAGTGCCGCTGATGATCTTTAGGCGCAAGCGCCTTCGTAAAGATATCAGCTGTGTTGGCACCGGAGGCCAAGTGTACTACGCGAGCCTGGCGACGCTGCTGTAGCTCGCGCAGGAGGAAGTACCGCAGCTGGATGTGCTTCGCTCTGCCCTCGAGTCGAGGCTCCTGACACAGGAGAATCATGACCCTGTTGTCAGCGTACAGGACCGGGGCAGAGCTAGGCCGCTCACCTAAGTCAGTGAGCAAGAAGGTCAGCCAGCGGAGCTCCTGTGCCGCCATGGCACCGGCGTAGATCTCAGCCTCACAGCTGGACTGGGCAACAGACGAGGAGCGGGTAGCTCTCCACGAGACAGCACCTGAGCCAAGGCTAAAACAGTAGCCCTGGGTAGACCTGAGTGTCTCGGCGTCGTCTGCCCACGAAGCGTCTGTGTGTCCAGTAAGGACCACTGGCCTGCGTCCGCCTAGCACTAACCCCATGCCCGATGTACTTGCAAGATAACGCAAAACCCTCTTAGCGGCAGACCAGTGCTGAGGTCGGTGTCTGCCTGTGGCCACAAAACGGGCCAGGATGCTGAGAGGGTATGCGAGATCTGGGCGAGTGCAAGTCATCAGGTACATGAGGCAACCCACTAGCTCAGCGTAAGGACCACTGGGATCTACCGACTCCTCAGGAACTGGAGCGGAGAGTCTGTGGTCCAGAGGAAGAGGGGTGGGCTGTGCGGAGGAGAACTGAAGGCCGAACCTCTGAAGGACCTGGCGCACCAAGTGTGACTGAGTCAGGGTGATGGTGCGCGCGGCTCTGTCCCTGGAGATCTGCAAGCCAAGGTAACGGCGCAGCTCTCCAAGGTCAGTGCAGGTGTGTCTCTTCAGCAGCTCTGCCTTCACGGAGGCCAGTGCGTCCCTGTCAGCTGTGGCAAAGACCAGGTCGTCTACGTAGACGAGGATGTAGAACGGAGTCGAGCCAGCACGAACGAAGAGCGAGGGGTCTGCAGAGGACGGAAAGAACTGCAGGTCAGCAAGAGTAGCACGCAGCGTGTCGTGCCACTCACGAGGCGCCTGGCGCAGGCCGTAGACTGGGCGCCGCAGAAGCCACTGGGTCCCAGGGGGGAAGGTGCCAGTAAAGCCCTGAGGACGACGCAGGTAGACCTGCTCGTGAAGGCTGCCCTGAAGAAAGGCAGTGGAGAAGTCGAGGGAGTGAAGCTTCACCTTGAAGAGCCAACGGCCATCGACCACGTTCACCCCAGGTGGGGGAACTGCGTCGACGAAGGTGCCGGTGGATCTCCAAGATGCCATCTCCTGCTCCATGGCAGCTATCCACTGAGAGGCCCACGGTCCCGAAACCGCCTCAGCGTAAGTACGAGGGGTCGGGATGTCAAAAGCGTCTGGGTCACCCTCAGGGACTAGCAGCATGGAACAGAGATGGGGAGCAGCCTCGGACAGGAAAGCAAGCTCAAACTGGCGGTCCTCCAGGACGTCACTGCCGAGGGCAGGAGCACCCCCGACAGACGGAGGACAGGCAGGGTCAGAGACCAGAGCGGAGGCGTAGTCAAGGCGGCGGGTAGAGGCGAAGTCAGCGACCGCAGCGACAAGGGCGTCAAGACTCGACACTGGAACAGACGGGTCGGTAACGAGAGAGGCAAGGACCCGAGGAACAAGAGGACGAGCGGCACGAAAGTAGTCAGACAGAGGAGGAGACGCAACGACAAGAGAGGACGGAGGAGGAGACGGGAGGAGGGGAGGACGAGACGCGTGGGAGCGGAGCAACATAGGGTGAGTGCGCGGGACGGGGGAGACAGGACGAGCACGGGAGGGGCGGCGAGACCAGACGTGAGAGGGCGGCGTCGGGTCAGGAGACAGAGGAGGGGACACGGGTGGGGAACGAGGGGGAAAACGAGCCGGGAACGAGTCCGGCGGAGGGAACACGGGGCCGTAGACGGGAAGAGGGGGAGACGGCCGGAGAGGAACAGGCGCAGGGTCAGGGGACGGAAGGCCGAGCAGACGGAGGGCGGACACCGGCGGGGACTGCTGCGGCGGCGACACAACACCAACGCCAGGGCCACAAGCTGCGCGACGGCTACCTCCCGAACCCTCCACACCGGCACCCCCAGAAGGGACACCCCCAGAGCCCGAAACACCGCCAGCACCGGTACCACCCCCAGGACCGCCGGGACAAGCCACGACAGGAGCCCCGGGACTAGTACCCACCTCAACTCCAGCACCCCCAGAGTCCACAAACAGCGGCAGCGACGACGGCGGCGGCGGCGGCGGCGGCTGCAGCGACGGCATCGACGGCGGCGGCGGCGGAGACGACGGCTGCAGCAGCTGCGGCGACGGCGGCTGCGGAGGCGGTGGAGGAGGAGACACCGGGGGAGGGACAGACGGCGAGGACTGCGCCAAAGGACTACCAGAGTCAGAAGACTCGTCGACCGGAACGACCGACGGGAGGGGGGTGACGTGAGACACACCAGAGGGGGCCGGACGGGGGGGCGGGGGGGGGGAGGGGCAGGGGCCACCAGGGAGGGAGGAACCAGGAACAGGGGGGGAGTAACCGGGGGACCACGGTGGGGGAAGCGGCGGTAGAAGGAGACGGACTCGTCAAAGGTGACGTCGCGAGAGTGAAAGAAGCGGTGAGACGGCGGGTGGTAGAAGTGCCAGTCGGACGCGTCAAGGGGGAAACCGAGGAAGACGCAGGGGAGGGTGCGGGCAGTGAGCTTGTCCGTGCCAGAGGCACGAACGTGAGCAAGGCAGCCCCAGACGTGGAACGCAGACGCGTCACCAGGGGACCCGGTCCACAGAAGGGTCGGCGAAACCGGCGGCCGCTGGGGGTGCGGCCACAGGTTAAGCTGGTGAGCGGCGTAGCGCACAGCGAACGGCCACAGAAAATGGGGTGCACCGGCGTGGATCATGGAGGTGCGAGCCACCTCCATGACCAAACCGATGCGTCGCTCAGCGACCCCATTCTGCTGCGGGGAGTCCGGCAGGGTAAACGTCTGGGTGATGCCCTCCGCACGACAGAAGCGACCAAGGACACCTGAGGCAAACTCGCCACCCCGGTCGGAGTGGAGGCGCAAGGCAGGGAGACCGCGGTGGAGACGAGCAGAGACAAGCCAGGGGATGAGAACGTCAGGCACGTCGGCCTTCCGCTCCAGGGGAAAGACGGTGGTGTAACGTGTGAAGTCGTCGACAAGCACTAGGAAGAAGCGCTCGCGACGCGGCCCATGGACCGGGGCTGGGCCCCAGACGTCCATGTGCAGAGTCTGCAGGGGTGCGGTGGTAGGGGGAAAAGAGGAGGAGTGAGGGGCACGGCGGAGCCGGCCCTCGACACAAGGCGTGCACGGTGGGGCGGGGGTTGAGGGAAACTCAGGGAACGAACCGGGGAGACCAAGGACGAGACCGTGCTGGGACATGTGACGCAGACGCGGGAGTGCAGGGTGACCAAGGCGGTGGTGCCAAAGGAGAGTCGGATGAGTGAGGGACCGACAGGAGCACGCAGCAGCAACCTGGGTGGACGCAGCTACCTGGGGGGAAGACCCAGCCGGGGACGTCGCGGTGTCAAGTGTGAACAGGCCGGACACCGGGTCCCGGGGGAAAGTGGTAAGGGGGGCACCAATGGCGGCCTCGGTACAGACACCATACCGCTCGTGACCAGGGAACGTAGTGGTGACGCCAAGGTCCTGGAGGCAGCCGACACCAACTAGGTTCCTGGAGAACGAGGGGATATGCAGACCGGTGAGCGAACCTGAAGGAACCGCCGGACAGGGAAGGGAGGTGGAACTGCGGGCAACGACGGGACCACCGGAGGGGTCAGCAAGAGTAACTGCAGCAGGAACAGGCAGCGGCGTCAGCGTCGTGGAGTCGCGGAAGAAACACCGGGAGGCGCCAGAGTCCAAGGTGAAGGAAAGCGCAGCAGTCGCGCGGGGCGACAGTGAAGCGGTGGAAGCACCGAGGCTAAGCAAAGCAGGAGATCCTACGCCTGACGCAGCAGGGGAGTCTACGCTAGGCACAGCTACACTAGGCAACACGGGGTAATAAGAGGGAAGCACACTAGAGTCATCGGCATACATCACATGCAAGGCTGCTACAATGGCATCCATGTCCAAGTCAAAAATCCGAATGCTACGCCTAAGCAAGCTGTGCCAGTCCGGGAGGTCGGGCGCCGGGCCAAAGCGCTGGCGGAACAGGTCGTCCAGACGACGAAAACAGCGAGGAGTGGAATGACCGATCTTACCGCAAACGAAGCCGCGGCGAGGACCGGTCTGGATCTGGTACTGACAGGGCCCGCCTCCAGAACCACCACCCGGTGCACCACCACGCGCACGACCACCACCAGCTCCAGGCCACCCAGGCGGGAGAGCACTCGCCGGCCTCGTCTGCGGCGGCTGCTGCGGCTGCTGCGGAGGCTGCTGCTGCTGCGGCTGCTGCAACGGTGGAGGCAGCGGGGCAGCTGGACCGGGCAGGGTCCCCACGTCCGCACCGGCACCGGACGACCCGCCTCCACCACTACCCCCACCCGCACCCCCGCCACCTCCGCCGCTCCCAACCTTGGGGCGGCGGCCCTTCCCCGAGCGGGACTGCACTGCAGCAGCAGTCTCAGCCACAGCGACAGAGCCGTCGGAGAAGGTACACTGAGCAGGGGCACAACCCTGAAAGATAGGGACCGGTACTGTACCGCTCGCCTGGGCTATGGAGCGGTGACGAGTCTCTATGGCAGTCAGGGTGTCAACAAAGTCGGTGAGGGTGAGAGCAGCAGGGTGGATGCTAAGGAACTGGTCGCGGGCGGCGGCAAGGCGGTCAGGGAGGCGGGTGGCAAGGAGGTAGAGGGTAGAGGTCATGGGAGGCTGGTGGACTCTAAGCTGTGCATCAGTGCAGGCAGCGCGCCAGGCCTCATCTATCGAGCGCAGGTGGGCAGCGAGGTCAGAGACAGTGGGGAAGGACGCCAGGTCAGGAAAGAGCAGGGGGAGGATCAGGCGACCCACTGAGGCAGCAGGAGGGGTAGAATAGCGCTTGATGACAGCATCGAGGTAGGCCTGGGCGGTAGTAATGGTTCTAAAGCGAGGGCGCTCAAGGGGGGGGAGGGCATTGCTAATGGCGAGCTGAGCAAGGGCATCGCGGGAAAGCCAGACAGAGCGGGCAAGGGCAGCGGCGGCAGTGGACTCGCGCTCAGCGGGCGTGGGATCAGCGGGCAGCACAGCAGGGGGGTCAGGGCAGGGGAGCATACCGTCTAGGTGTGCAGAAACCGGGTGGCCGTCCTGCCGCTGACCAGTGAGGTGGCGGCGAAGGTCAGCCAACCACGCCTCGAACTCCAGAGGCTGACCCTCAGCATCAAAACGAAGCTCAGCAGCCATGAGGGGCAGTGGAGGACAGTGGAGTGCGGTGTAGTGCTGTGCAGTGCGGTGCAGGGCGGTGCAGTGCGGTGCAGTGCGGTCCAGTGCGGTGCAGTGCGATGCAGTGCGGTGCAGTGCGGTCCAGTGCGGTGCAGTGCGGTCAGTGCGGTTCAGTGAGGTGCAATGCGGTGCAAGGCGGGGCAGGAAAGTGCAGGAGGGTGCAAAGTGGTGCGGGGAACGGGGGACAGTACCAGGAAGTATGGAGGGCCGGGGCAGGCGCGACGGGACAGGGCAGGCGCGACGGGGCCGGGCAGGCGCGACGGGGCCGGGCAGGCACGTCGAGGCCGGGCAGGCGCGACGGGGCCGGGCAGGCGCGACGAGGGGCCGGGCGGCTGCGACGGGGCCGGGCGGCAGCGACGAGGCCGGGCGGCTGCGACGGGGCCGGGCGGCTGCGACGGGGCCGGGCGGCTGCGACGGGGCCGGGCGGCAGCGACAAGGCCGGGCGGCAGCTACGAGGCCGGGCGGCAGCGACAAGGCCGGGCGGCAGCGACGGGGCCGGGCAGGACACAGCAGGGCCGGGCGGGGGCGACGGGGCCGGGCGGGCGCGACGGGGCCGGGCAGGTGCGACAGGGGCCGGGCAGCTGCGACAGGGGCCGGGCGGGCGCCACGGGGCCGAGAGGCCGCGACAGGGCCGAGCTGGGGCGACGGGGCCGAGCAGGGGCGACGGGGCCGAGCAGGGGCGACGGGGCCCAGGAGGGTGGATACGGGGCCCAGGGAGGAGCGCGGCAGGGCCCAGGAGGGGCGCAACAGGCCCAGGAGGGGCGCTACGGGGCCAGGAGGGGCGCAATGGGGGCCTAGGAGGGGCGCGGCGGGGCCCAGGAGGGGCGCAATGGGGGGGGGGGGCCCAGGAGGGGCGCGACGAGGCCCAGGAAGGGGCGCGACGGGCCTAGGGACGGTCGCGACGGGGCCCAGGAGGGTGGATACGGGGCCCAGGGAGGGGCGCAATGGGGGCCCAGGAGGGGCGCTACGGGCCCAGGAGGGGCACTACGGGCCTGGGAGGGGCACGACGGGGCCCAGGAGGGGCGGTACAGGGCCCAGGGAGGGCGCGACGGGTCCCAGTAGGGGCGCTACGGAGCCCAGGAGGGGCGCTACGAAGCCCAGGAGGGGCGCGACGAGGCCCAGGAGGGGCGCTACGGGGCGCTACGGGGCCTGGGAGGAGCGCGACGGGGCCCAGGAGGGGCGCTAGGGGGCCTGGGAGGAGCGCGACGGGGCCTGGGAGGGGCGTTACAGGGCCCAGGAGGGGCGCTACGAAGCCCAGGAGGGGCGCGACGGGGCCCAGGAGGGGCGCTACGGGGCCCAGGAGGGGCGCGACGGGGCGCTACGGGGCCTGGAAGGAGCGCGACGGGGCCCAGGAGGGGCGCTAGGGGGCCTGGGAGGAGCGCGACGGGGCCTGGGAGGGGCGCGACGGGGCCCAGGAGGGGCGCTAGGGGGCATGAGCGGAAGCGGGAGGTGGGGGGGGATCCTACCTACGCGTGATACCATATCAGAATTAGAATTGAATAATGTGAGAGAGAGAGAGAGTACACAAACATATACCTAAATGTTGTACTCTCTAGAAGGTGACCCTATACAGTCTATACAAACATGATAACTACACATGTTTGACAGTATCAATCATAAATGACCATACATACATACCAGTGTAGGCAATCAGATGTGCATCATTCAGCCACCGGCTTGTGTGATAAGTTGCTCTGCATTAGGTGAGAGGACACAGCCCCTGCAGCCGTCGAAGGAGGTGCCTCTGTTCGTGACAAGTTAGTACTCAGCCTACGGCCCATATGGCATGGGGAAAGAGGTGGAAGGCCCGGCGCGAGAGAAAACAACGAACCAGGCGATTGTATAAGCCCCTCTGATCCCGCTAGGCAAGTACCGGTATTACCAAGTGGTGGGGGCGGTAACTCAAACGCCATCATCGCGCTGCGGCTTCGAGTATGCCGCAACACGGACTTGGGGAAAACCAAGGAGGCCCTCTGCCGGGGACGCTGTAACAACGGCAACTCGTGCTGTCGCTCCTGGGAGTCAGCAAATCCTGGTCCTGGCTGAGTCACCTGATCAGAGGAGACACTTCGGGTGTGCGCTACTCGATAGTAAGATGGGCTGTCGGAGGGGGGTTGTGGGAGGTTGTGCGGATGGGACTGCAGCAGACAGCCCTTTTTCCCTGGGGATAACACTGGGATCGCCCCTGCTGGTAAGGAGTGTATTTCCCCCTCAGGTGGGCCAGCAGAGACACCTGTAGAGTCTAGTGGTGCTGCTACAGGTGCTGATTGCCGGAGAGCAAGTGCAACAGGTACTCTCGATCCACTCTCCCCTTCTCCTGTCCACTCTCCCCTGTCCTCCCCTCCATCCTTCGACACCCTCTCGCCTTGCCTCCACTTGGCAATTCGCCTCACGAAACCAGGATTGCAATGGCCCAAGGGCTCTGCTGACGTGACAGGAGCATGTGCTGCAGCCTCCCGCCAGCTGGCCTCGTCCCAGCTCTGCGATCCGGCTAGCTCTGGCCTGGCATTGGGCCGAAGATGGAGCGGAGACTGCTGTTGACTTGCGTTGACTTTGCTGATGACCTGGCTTGACTTTGTGATCTGTCTCCGGCGCCCATGGGGGGTGGGATCCTCCGCGCGCGCCTCCCCTTCCCCCCACCCCCCTGGCGCAGCTCCCATTCCGCACCCTCTGCAACCAGTAGGATTGCATCCGCTCATGGGGTTGATTGCGCATATGGGCATCACCCCGCACCCCCGGCTTGATTTCACTCCGCTAACCCATGGAAAGCCCCCCTCCTCCCCTCCTTCCCCCTTCCTCAGGCTTGGCAATGCGCGCAGGTAACTCTCGTCCGAGATACACCGCGAAATTCGGCGAGGCTCTGGTGGTAACCTGCTTCGCGCTGCTCCAGAGCAAGGCTCGGGTGGTAACTCGCAAGGCGCTAGCGACAAGTTACCGGTTCGCGAGCGTCTGGGGAAATTCTCTGCGGGGGAGTATGGGGGAGTGGCGGAAGACAGGGGGAGGGAGGCTGCGCGCGAGGGGGCGGGGAAAGATCGGGGGAAGTTTGGGGAGATCGTTGGGGGGAAGGGGGCCACACCGGCGGAAGGAGTGGCGCTTGGGGGAAAAGCGGCAGCTGGAGAAGCGGCAGGGGTTTCGTCGGAGGATGGATCACAGCCGTTGATCGAGAGGTCTGACGTGACGGATTTGATCGAGCGGCTGATATGGCTCGGGGCGTAGCAGGAGGATGAGGAGGGTGAGGCGCCCACTATTGCGTCGGCGGTGGATGTGCTTGTAACGGTTGTGCTTGAAGGCGAAATAACGCTCGTCAGCGGCGCGCTGTGCCATGACTTATGCGACAATCCGTCAGAGGGACTGCTGTCAGTGTCATCGACAACGTTAACGTTGACGTTAACGTCCGCGACATGAAACGAGCGCCTGTTGTCGTTGCCGCAACCGTAACTCGCGCGCGTGCTTCGGCTACGCCGTAAGTAACCGCCGTCTTCGTCGGCCGCGATCGCTGCGTCGCCGGCGGCCGGCAGCGACGGAAACGGCAGCGCGTGAAGCGGCACCTCGCCGGCGAGACGAGTTTCGCCGCGAGATCCGGCGGCGATTCGGCCGTGCAGCGGGAGACGCGGGTTGTGGCCCGATTTGTCGCAGAAACGACCATCGCGGGGGGGATTACGGGAAGCTTCGGGAGATTCGGGAGATTCGGGAGATTCGGGAGAGGCCTGACCCGCCGCTGATTCGCGAGGAGCACTGCTGCTGGTAGCATGACAGACGCACACCCGGCTGCTCGGGCTGCTGCCTCGGCTGTTCGGAGACATGGGGATGGGAAGGGACGGGGGCCGGTGACGAAGTCGCGGCAATCAGGAGAGTGCGGAGAGTGCGGAGAGTGCGGAGAGTGCGGAGAGTGCGGAGAGTGCGGAGAGTGCTGAGGGAAGGTCGCTGGCCGGAAAAGGGCATGATCTGCTTCTAGGGAGCATCATGGCGGTAATGAATCTCCGTCATGAGAGAAGGTCCCTGGCGATAATGAGTCGTCCTCAGGCTGCTGCTCGGCGATGAATCTGCGGCTCAGTTGTTGGTGGTGTTGCAATCGGCGGTCTCTTCGAAAGCTGATCGGTTTCTTCGCAAGCAGCTGAAGCTAATCTTGTAGCAGCTGCTTTCGACGGAAGGGTACCGAATGCTCTTGAGTCGACTCAAAAGCAGAGTGCGCGTCAAGAGTCAAGACGTCGCTTGTTGGCTCCGGTCCGGCGCCGAAGCTGGGAGCCGCGTGTAGGGAAAAGGCTGGGTTGGAGGGGAGCCTTCGGTCCGGTGACCAGTCATAGGAGCAAGTTTGGCGGGACAAGGCATTCGTGTGTAATGAGTCGACTCAAAAATCGACTCATTATGGGGTGTCCAAAGTGAATTTCGACATCCGACGACATCCGTTGGGGAATGTCGAGGGATGCTGACCATGGATCGGAAGGAATCGATGGTCGACATCCCTCGACATCCACCAACGGATGTCGTCGAATGTCGAAATTCACTTTGGACACCCCCTTACACACAGCTTAGCATTCATCATGAGTGGGTTGCGGTAATGTGTGGTCGTCGTCACGTATCCCCGAACGAAGCTTGTTGCGAAGCTCGTCGTAAAAATCGGCAGAGGAGTGATGCGAGAAGCATTTAGGATCCGCGTTGACAGACGTCATCTTTCTGGAGCTAGTCGCAGCCATAGCCTTCAGTTGACCTAAATTCAAACTACGCAGTGGGTTAGCTACTTGTAGCAGTTGGCCGTTTACATCAGGCAAGCCAGGAAGCACGAATGGGACGAGCTGCTCGGGTGGGGATCAGTATGGCGGACTTTGGAGCCTCCTCACAAAAGAAATAGGAGACCTGAGTTCCGAAGAAGGAACAAACAAGCCAGCATGGTGTAATCACCAGGCCATCACGATTCACGCCATGCTTTGATCAAGGCGTGCGTAGAGAATCGGGGATGGCTGGAGAAAGGCATACAGACAGAACCCAGAGCGGCGAGGCGAGAGCACCTCCTCACTTCTGCCATCCTGGACTTCCGTGGAAACCTAGAATTTTAGGGCCATAGGCTTGCGGCGACACGACGGAAATCGCAAGCTGGAACAGTTGGCGCGAAATTATGACTGCATCAGCATTCTGTATGCTGTATGTCGTGTCGCGAGGGGAAGGCTGGATTGGGAGGATGCGATGCGAAACTGAACGACCATATTCTCGTGACTCGTGTGCGGTGGATGGAGGTGAACGAAGAACTCCGGTACGAGCGAAAGTGGTTTTGTTACCTGACCTAGTTCTTTGAGGAGAAGAGCACTCACCACCGCCGCGTCAAGCCAGCTCGCGAAGTCTTGCGTCGCCAGCTCGCTCACATTGAAGCCAGCAAGACTTTCGCTAGCAGCTCGAGGTAACACGTGGTTTTCCCCAAGGATGCTCATTTCGCAATCGCGAAACCCCCGTCATGAATTCTGTCAATTACGGGCACGAGTTTCTACAGTCAGGGCGTGGATACCAGGGAGCCAGAATAGCGCAACCGGTTGCGGTTTTGGCGAAAAAACATCGAAATGTTTGCGAAACGCGTAACAAACCGGGTTGCGCAACTCAGTTGGGTTGCGCAACCCTAGGCTCCACGCCTTCAGCTTGCCTCATCCGAGGCATTTCATAAAATCATTTCTTGTCAATTTAACCACCTTACTTCACATAATTTATCACATAAGACGCTTGTACGATTATGGGTAAAAGGAATCCATGTCATCGACTCCGACTATATCGCGGACTACACCAATGCTGTCCATATCTCCTCGTCTGATGCTTAACTAGAGACCAAGTTTAGGGTTCAACATAGTGCAATTAGACCGCCATCGCTGCGCGTGAAGACTCCACGCTAATCTCGTGTACTTTTAATCTCCGTATCAGCCTTACCCAGCGTCGCTCGTTTGCCGTCTCTTGTCATCAACTCTTCAGTGTTGATTTGGCGACCGAAAAATCGTTGAAAGATGAAGCTGGTCAGGTAGGAACCACCCAATCACTTCGCTCCTCTGCGTTGTATGATTGAGCCAGAAGATTTCTAGCTCTCATCTTCTTAAACACTGGCAATTTGTTCATGGCATGAACTTGCAGGTTTCTTATGAAGCTGAACAACGAGACGGTGTCGATAGAGCTGAAGAACGGCACGATTGTACATGGAACTATTCTTGGTACGGCGCTTGAATCGCATTTTGCTCTTTTATCCCGTTGTTTCTCCATTCATCGTCAACCTTATCAGTGACGCGCTTCTCCCATACCAACCGGCTCATTGCTTCTCTTGTAATAAAAGGATGTTTCGTCTCAAACTCCCCCTTTTTCCCGCCTCTTCCTACTCGGGCTATGCGCGAATTTTCCCTCTTTCCTTTTGGCGGATCTGCCTTACTCCGTGAAAGCCCGTCGGTCTAAGATGCTGGCACCTTGACGATTGACAATTGTACGTAGTTGCAGAGGATAAAAAATACATCTTTCTATCATGCACCTTGTATCTTGTCTGATGCTTCCTTCGTTGTTTTTCCCATCGTCCGCCTCCCCCCCCCCCCCCCCCCCCCCCCCCATTCCCCGTCTGCGTATTTTGCGGGCCAACCCCTTCAGGAGTGGACATCAGCATGAACACCCACCTTAAAACAGTCAAGCTTACAGTCAAGGGAAAAAATCCAGTAGCGTTGGACCATTTAAGTGTACGGGGACACACAATTCGGTATTTCATCCTGCCCGACAGCTTGAATCTCGACACGCTATTGGTGGATGACGCACCCCGACGAAAGGCAAAGAAACAACCAGCAGGTATGGGCTGAAAGTTAACTCTTTAGTGTTCCCTCTTAGCTGTTTTTTTTCCAACTCCTTTACGGATGTTTTGCTGCTCAGCGAATTTGTTCGTGCCGACTTAAACTTTTGTTGTGTTTGGTTCTTGCAGGTCGGGGGGGGGCTCTGGGAAGAGGCAGGGGCCGAGGAAGGGGCAGGGGTCGTGGCCGTGGCCGTGGCTGACCACCATTTTGCAGGGCTGTCCTTATCATGCTTCAGGCAGGATGGACGCCAAAATTAACACGCATGCTAGTTCTTTCATGAACATAACACGCTGTAACGTACAATGTTGAATTCCCTAGGGCAAGTGCATTTCTCAAAATCATGAAAAGCATTGGGTGCTAAGCTGAGAGCAGTTATACTAGGTCCGCGTCGCGTGTATACGGGCCCAGTTATTCAATCCTCGCTAAGAGCAGTTTCCGCCAATCATCTCGGCACGGCACTCTCAAGGCCCAACCAGCGCGTTTCCCTGGGCTTTTTGTCGCTAGTCTCCCTCGCTTGTCTCGCCTGCCTCGCCTCGTCGCCTCGCTTCGCCATATAAATTCTCTCCCTCCCCCCCCTCCCGCCTATACACCCATCCGCTGCCTTTTCCGTCCACAGCTCATCCCGCTCCCGACCCGACCCGATTCCCTCCCGACTCCCTCCTGGCTGTCTGCATGACCTCGCCTCTCGAACCACAGATGGCTCACTTTCCCGTCTCGCATTTCGTAGTCTCGGATGTAGGGTTTGCTCCGGGCCTCGACCTTCGCCTGAGCGCCGTGTCTTTCTGTCCGCTGATCGATAGCTGGTCGTTTCGTCGGGCTGAGCCGAGTTGTAGGCAGATCGGGCCAGTCTTGCAATTCCTTGGTCGTTTTGGTAACGGATTGCGTTTCAGGACCCAACCTGACAGGATTTTCCGTTCCGTCAGCAGCTGGAACCGTCCGTCCACCCTGACTGAAGCTCGTAGGTGCTCTTGCCCCATTCCTAGGCTCTCCACCCTTCATCCCGCGTTTCCAGCCAGATTAGCGTTTCTCACGTTTCTCGTTCCCCGAGCACCCGCCAATTCGTCCCGTGCTACTCGTAAGCAGCAGTTCCGCGGTTTCCCGTCGGAAATTCAAGCCCTCGTGCCGAATTTCCTCCTAGCTGGCTATGACAAGCTAGAACCTCCTACAGTCAGCCTCGCCAGCGTGATTTGTGCCAGATTGCTATGTGTCACCTCGTTCGCACAAGTTCTCTTCTGTCGATCGCGCACCGCGCGTCATTGTCCCCCCCCGTTGCGTTCCCCGCATCCGGCTGGTCCTGCGCTTGTTTCGGGAAATCTTTGCTAGTTCTCCCACCACTGCTCCGTTACTTTCGCAACGGTTACGGGATCTCCGACGCTCTAGAACCTTTCCTCTGTCAATTAGGGTAGCGCCGTTGAAGCCTTGGTGTTACCCCCCGCACTTGCTGTTCGCTACCGCATAACAGCCCACCTCCGTTTCCTAACCGGCCACAGCCGCCAAGCTCTGTTTGTTTCCTCCCTGCGCTCTCAGGTCTCGTCTTGACATTGCTTCGTTCCGAATTCCCACCCATCCCTTCCGCCCCTTCCGCCCCTTCCGCCCCTTCCGCCCCTTCCGCCCCTTCCGCCCCTTTCGCCCCTTTCGTCCCGTTCGGCTCATCCTTAGGCCATGAGCCACCAGGAACGAGGACGTTTCCACGAATCAGCCAAACAACCTGCGCATTTCGACGGCTCCCAATGCCCTGCGGTGACAGCTGTCAGCGCGCCACTGGCTGGTTGTAAGAATCAGGCCGCCAATGACAGCGGTATTGAAGACGTTGTTGCTGGCCCTGGTGTTGTTTTTGCTGCTGCCGCCGCTGGCGCTTCAGTGGGCTCTCTTGGCAGTACTTCCACGGTAGTTGCTGCTCCTGCTGCTGCCGCTGCCACTGCTGATGCCACCGCTGCCGCCTCCGCTGCTGCTGCTGCTGCTGCTGCTGCTGCTGCAACAGCATTTGATACATCAGCTGAAGCAACAGCTGATGTGGCAGCCAAATCAAGAGCTAATACAACAGCCATTGTGGTTGTTGACATGGCACCTGCTGCAGGGATTGACACTGCAGCCGAAGCAACAGATGGTGTGGCGGCTGAACCACGAGTTGATACAGCAGCCTTAGTTGCGCTTGCGGCAGCACTTGCAGCAACTGACACCGCAGCGGAAGCAGCAGCTGACATGGCAGCAGAATCAGGAGCTGATGCAGCAGCCGAAGTGACTGCTGACGTGGCGATCAAATCAGCAATTGAGACAGCAGCCGTAGTGGCTGTCGGGGCGACACCTGCTGTGACTGACACTGCTGAAGCAACAGCTGACATAGCAGCAGAGGCAAGAGCTGACACAGCAGTTGAAATGGTTGTCGAGACGACACCTGCAATCCTTGACACGTCAGCTGAAGCAACAGCTGATGTGGCAGCCGGGTCAGCAATTGATACAGCAGCTGAACTGGCCGTTGAGGCGACTCCTGCAGGGGTTGCTACTGCAGCTGATGCAGAGGCGGACATGGCAGGCGAGTCAAGAGGTGATACAGCAGCGGAAGTGGCTGATGAGGGGTGTATCTCCATTGCTACACCTGCAGCAATGGACACCGCAGCGGCAGCAACAGCTGAGGTGGCAGCCGCATCAGCAAGAGACACAGCGACTGAAGTGGCCGTTGGGGCGTCACCTGCAGGGGTTGCCTCCACAGCTGAAGCAGAAGCAGACAAGAGGAGCCGCAAGCTGAGGAAAAAAAAGCGACTGGTGCGTGTGAGAGCTAGGTCTGCTGTCAGTTCGTTTATCGTTGCTTTTGAGGCGACACCTGCAGGGGTTGCCTCCACAGCTTTGTGGTGCGTCAGCCTTTCCTCAAGCAGTCCTTGGTATTCATGGGCATCCCATCCCATGTACATAGCTAGCTAGGCATGTGGGGTGAGTACAAGCATGCAACCTACCCCCCCTCCCCCGCTGGCTAACCTACGGGAGGGAGCTCTCCCGCGTGTTACAAGATGACAAAGCAGTTCGCAAGGGACATGCACTCATCAGGAGCCCCTAGGGCGGGCCCTTCGAGGGCTTGCCTCTCCCTCTTCCTGGTTATCTTTCTTTTGCTTCTTCCCATCCTCTCTTTTTCATCGCCTTGTGATTCTCAAATAATATTTATATCTTTTGAGCCGATTCAAGACTCCTCCTTCTCATCCCCTTGCTGACTCTCCTTTCGTCGTCTCTTGCCGATAACATGGCAGGAGAGGAGGAGTACTTCTTCCTTTTGGGTCGACTAATAACTCTCCTTTTCATCCCCTTGCCGGATATCCCTACCTCTCAGGCCGATGACATGGCAGGAGAGGAATATTTCTTCCTGCCCAGGAAAAAGCCAACCAGACGGCCGAAGAAACCCGTCCCCGAACCACTTTCCGAACCTGCAACCGAGCCTGCTGGTGAACCTGCTACTGAGCCTGTGACAGAACCTGGTTCTGGACTCGCTATAAAGCCTGAACATGTGCTTCTATCGAGATTGGCTAAAGAAGCAGGGCGTGTAAGAGCGGTAGTGGATTCGGAGCCAGTGAAGGAGGCTGTATCTAGGGAAGAATCAGGAACGCATCTATGGGCATCTGTTGAGGGCAGTGTGCGTCTGCAGCTACAGGAGCTGCCACTGCCACTGCAGCAGCAGCAACTGCAGCCGCAGCAGCAGCAGAAACAACAGCTGCTGCAACAACATCAGCAGCAGCAGCAGCAGAAGCAGAAGCAGCAGCAGCACCGCCACCATCAGAAGCAGCAGCAGCACCATCAGGACCATCAGCACCATCAGCACCATCAGCACCATCAGCACCATCAGCACCATCAGGACCATCAGCAGGCATGGCCTCAAAAGCTGAGCCTGACACAGCCAGATATACCTTGGGATCTCCAGGAGAGCAAGCCGACCAATAGAAACGTGCCACTTGGTGCATCGGGGACCGGTGATGAGAGACGATTTGACTCCGATGCTTCCTTAACACTAGGGGTACATGTGGCGGCTTGTACCGAAGGGGCTTATAAGGAGGGGACGCTGAAAGGGGGTTTTTTAAACGAGGAGGGTAATGGGTTGTTCCAAGAATCGAGGGAAGGGGTGGAGGTGGTGGGGGGTAGACTTAGTACTGGAACAACGGGTGCTGAGGAGGGGGGTGGTGAAGAGAAAGTGAAGAAGTCAGCTTGTGTTGGTGCCTTTCCTCACTTGGAGCATCATTGCTCGTCTGGGATCGCGGGCAGCGAAGGCAGCGAGGGGAAAGGGAGTGAGGGGGGGAAAGGGGGGGGAGATTGTACAGTGGCCAAAGAAAAGGCAGGAGGCAGAACGAAGGCAGGAGGCAGAACGAAGGCAGGAGGCAAAGCAAGGCTAGGAGGCAAAGAAAAGGCAGGAGGCAGAACGAAGGCAGGAGGCAAAGAAAAGGAAGGAGGGAGGGCGAAAGGCGGAAGCTTGGTGGAAGAGGATGGTAGAAAGGGCAAGCCCAAGGGTGTACGGGTCCCCAAGGCACCGAAAAAGCATGAGGATGCAGGGGGGGGTGCATCAGGTGGGGGGGTGACGAAGGTCAAGGTCAAGGTCAAGGGAAAGGGACAGGGGGGAAAGAAGAGAGGGATTGCAGCGGTCCTGGGTGATGCGGTTGGATCTGGTGCTTCTGCTGCAGGTGCTTCTGGTGCAGGTGCTTCTGGTGCAGGTGCTTCTGGTGCAGGTGCTTCTGGTGCAGGTGCTTCTGGTGCAGGTGCTTCTGGTGCAGGTGCTTCTGGTGCAGGTGCTTCTGGTGCAGGTGCTTCTGGTGCAGGTGCTTCTGGTGCAGGTGCTTCTGCTGCAGGTGGCTTGGTGGTTGGGGCCTATACCGTGGATGGTTCTGGTGCAGGTGCTTCTGGGGCAGGCGGTTCTGGTGCAGGTGGCTCTAATGCAGCTTCTTCTGGCAGGAAGAGACCACGAGAGGAGGTGGGTGGGGAGGAGGCGCAGAGAGAGGGGGGAGAAGGGGAGGAATTGGGTGGCCAAGGAGCAGAATGGAAGGAGTTGGAAGGGGAGGTAAGTGAAGAGAATGGGCCACATAAGAAGGAGCTGGAAGGGGGGGAGGAGCAAGGGAGGGTGGGTGACTTAGGGGAGGAGGGGGACATGCCAGGGCATAGGCCTACTTCGTTAGGGAACCTACTAGGGCTGGAGAAGTGTTCTAGTGGTAAATTGCCTGGCACACCTTTAGGTGAGACAGAGGGCACGATCGTGGCGGGAAGACCAGCAGGTAACGGGACAGGGAAAGCGAGAGGGACTGCCAAAGGCGGTGGCACAGGCAAAGCAGCGAGCAGAGGGAAGGAAGGTGTTATCTGTGCAGGCCAGCGATCAGGGAAATCTGGTGGCAGGGTAGCTGGTAGAGCTGCTGGTAAAGCACCTGGGAAATCTCCTGGCGGCAAGGCACCTGCTGGGGTAGCTGCTGACAAAGCACCAGCAGAAAAACTGCCTGGCAAACGGATGGGAGTTTCAGCAGCCAACCCGCCAAGCAAGGCTCAACGGAAAACTCCAGGCAAATCATCCGTCAAAAAAGCAACAGCACCCCGGGGTCCTCCCCCTCCTCCCCCTCCGCCCCCACCTCCCCCTCCTCCACCTCTACCCAAACCGTGCTTCGACTTCCTCCTCCCCGAAATCAGCATAGGGGATCTGATCGCTGTGTGGGACGTGTGCTGCCGCTTCTCCCACGCCCTCCGCCTCTCGCCCTTCTCCCTCTCCTCGCTCGAGCTCTCCCTTGCGTTCCAAGATGGGGATGGGGATGGGGGGGGAGGGACGGGTCAGAAGCCACGGGAACCATCCCTGGCGTTTCGTGATGGGGACGGGAATGGGGGGGAAGGGGTGGCGCAGATTCCTAAGGAGCTCTCCCTGGCGTTCCAAGACGGGGATGGGGGGGGAGAGATGGCTCAGAAGCCAGTAGAACACCGCCTTTCCCCTGCTGTTTGCGATGGGGATGGTGGGGGGGGGAGATGGTGCATACTCCACTCGAGCTCTCCCGTTGCATAACCCAACATGGGGATGGGGGGGGAGAGACGGGTCAGAGGCCAATGGAACGCCGCCTTTCCCCTGCAGTTTGTGACGAGGATGGGGGAGGAGAGACGGGTCAGAAGCCAATTGAGCACTCCATTGCTGTTTGTGAGGGTGATGTGGGAGAGGGGAGGGGGAAGGGGGGGGCGCAGGGGGGGCAGGAGGAGGAGAAAGTACAGGCCAGGGGAGCGCAGCAGGAGATAGAAGGGGAGGGTGAGGAAGAGCAGGGGGAGAAGCAGGGAGCGGAGCAGGGGGGGGGGCAGGGGGAGAAGCAGGGGGAAGAGCAGGGGGAAGAGCAGGGGGGAGAGCAGGGGGAAGAGCAGGGGGAAGAGCAGGGGGAAGAGCAAGAAATGAGGCAGGAGGAGGGGGAGCAAAGAGAGGAGAGTTTGGAGGAGGGATTTCTGGCCACAGGGTGGGGGAAGGGGAGGGGCTTGAGGGGGAGGCGGGATGGAGGAGGAAGGGAAGGTGGTGGGAGTGAGAGAGGCGAGAGGGAGAGAAGAGGGGGCGGAAGTAGGGGGAGAGGCAGAGGAGGAGGGAGTGAGAGAGGGGGGAGGCAGGGAGGAGGGAGGCGGAGAGAGGTTGTGTTACCGCCGCTGTTGGGTGAGGTGCACACTGCACTGCTGCGGGCTGCTTTGAGCCAGAAATGCATCCGAGAGGAGTTTGCAATGCAACGGCAGGGGAAACGCGAGGTGTGTATTGTTAGGCATGGGAGGGAGCTGTACTTACAACAGTATTCAGGGTTCAGGTTGAGGGTTTAGTATTCGGCATATATTATGATTGAGACGAACTTTGAGGCATCTAAGAAGTCATCTTGTGGCAGTAATTGACACGTGTTGTGGTTGGGCATGTGAGTTGAGCGTGTATTTGAGGTTTTCTCAAACGATGGGTTAAATGGCTCCCAAAGCTCCTCCTCTCTCCTCACTTCCCCCCATACTTGGCTTGAGGACCTGCCTGCATGGGCCCGCACCCCTTCTGTGCGAGCCAGACTGGAGAGGCACAGATTGATGCTCAACGGTCATCAGCTGGTTTGTTACGTTTCCTACCCCCCCCCCCCCCCCCCCTTCCCTCCAGGTAGCCCCCCACACTTGGCTTGAGGACCTGTCTGCTTGGGCCCGCACCCCTTCAGCATGAGCCAGACTGGAGCAGCACAGCCAGACTGATCCTCAAAACGGTCTCCAGCTGGTTTCCTGCTTCCCCCCCCCGCCCCCCCCCCTTCTTCTCCAGGTATCCCCACACACTTGGCTTGAGGACCTGTCTGCTTGGATCCGCACCCCTTCAGCGCGAGCCAGACTGGAGCAGCACAGCTTGATGCTCACTCGTGCGCATCCATCTCCGGCACATGGATCCAACGGTGTAGAGCTTGCGGAGGCCCATGCATCCAACGGTGGAAAGCTCCTGAGCGTGGCGAAGTGCATGGGCCGCGGGGGCAGTACTGGTGCTGCTAATACTGCTGGTGCTGGTGCTGCTAATACTGCTGGTGCTGGTGCTGCTAATACTGCTGGTGCTGGTGCTGCTAATACTGCTGGTGCTGGTGTTGGTGCTGGTGCTGGTGCTGGTGCTGGTGATGGTGCTGGTGATGGTGGTGGTGCTGGTGCTGCTGCTGGTGCTGGTGGTGGTGCTGGTGCTGGTGCTGGTGCTGGTGATGGTGGTGGTGGTGGTGGTGCTACTGCTGCTGCTGCTGCTCTTGATGCTGATACTGGTGCTGATGCGGATGGTGCTACGAGTGCTGGCTGTAGTGGTTCTGGCCATGGCAGTGGGGGGATATCAGCTGTTGCTTCTAGTGGTATACACATACACCTTAGTGACTCTCCAGGGTACTCTCCTCTTCCAATTGACATTCTTCCGAGCCACTATTCCAGGCTTGGTGCCGAAGCGAAGCTGCTCTTGCTTCGGGAGCTGGTGGACGCCGCACTCGAGGGGGACATTCTCCGGGCAGCCATTGAAAGAAAACTTGTGGATATGGACGAGGTGGCAGGGCAGAAGAAAGTTTTGGGGGAGGAGGAGAGGGCGTGCAGGGAGAAAGCAGCATTGCGTGAGAGAGTGAGAATGAGGGAGAGAGAGGAGAGGGAGAGGGAGAGGAGGGAACGGGAGGAGAGGGTGAGGAGGGAAGAGGAGGAGAGGAGGTGGAGGGAGGAGAGGGAGAGGAGGCGGGAATGGGGAGTGAGGCAGCAGCGGTCTCGTAGCAACCTCCTCGAGAGGTTACCTAGTAGCAGTGCAGTACCTGTTGGTGTCAATTCGAGTGTTACAGTTGATGCTAGTGCGGGCGTTGATGCTGCTGTGTGCGTCGATACTACCAGTTTGAACGCCCCTGTGAGCGGCAGTGACAATGCTGGTGTGCCGCCCAGAGTTCAGTCCCTGCAATCCCTGCAGCAGCCCTCCCTGCCGCCCTCCCTGCCGCCCTCCCTGCCGCCCTCCGTGCCGCCCTTCCTGCCGCCCTCCAGCCTGCCATCAGTGAGAAGCAGTCCTGCTAGTGATGCTCCCTCCGCCACCCCTCTTGCCATGCTTGGACTTGCTGCTGCTGATGCTGGTGCTGGTGCTGATGCTACTTCTGCTGATGCTGGTGCTGATGCTGCTTCTGCTTATTCTGGTGCTGCTACATCTTCTGCTTATGCTGCTGCTGCGTCTGCGGCTCCTGTTTGTACTCCCACTGCTGTTGGTGCTGCTGCCACAGCCGCTACAGCCCTAGATGCAGAATCACCCTCTGCCGCCTCATTAGCTTCACGCCAGGGTAGGAAGCGGGGGCTTTCCTGGCCGGCCAGTAGCAGAAGTACACCTGGCAAACACCGAAGGCAGTCATTAGGGAGGGGCTTCACTGGTGAGGCAACCGGGGGGGTGGAGGGGGGTGGTAAAGAAGAGGAGGGAGGAGGGAAGGAGGGTGTGGAGGGAGGGATAGTGGGCCGGAGTGCGAGAGGGAAAGGGAAGGGTGAGAAGGGGGAGAGGGAGAGGAGGGAGTGGGAGGAGAAGGAGGGGAGGTGGAGGCAAGAGGAGGAAGAGGAGGCGGCTGAGAAACAGCAACTTCAGAAGAAGGTGGGTGGTGCGATAGGACATGCAGTACATGGCGTAAGCTAGTTTTGAGCAGTCGGCGTAGAGCAGAGCTGCGGAATACCTGTTCTGAGATGCAAAACTTTACTATTATCACACGAGGTGGAGGCGAGAGGAGGAAGAGGAGGCGGCTGAGAAACAGCAACTGCAAGGTAGGTAGCTGGTGCGATAGGACATGCAGTGACTTTTGAGTTGACTTAAAGTCACTAGGTAGGTGGTGTATTTTTTAGGCGCCTCAAGAAAGGACTGCAGAAGACGAGAGTTGGTGCGAGGGGACATGGAGTGCGTGGTGTACAAGCAGTGTAGAGCAGAGCTGTGTAACATTAGTTTTGAGACGTCTCAAAACTTCACTAATATCACACGAGGTGAAGGTGCGGGGAGGAAGAGGAGTTAGCCGAGAAGCAGCAGCAAAGGAAGAAGGTATGTGGTGTAACAGCAGTGCGTAGCGCAGCATGTTAAACACAGCATGTTACACACAGCATGTCAAACACAGCATGTTAAGCACAGCATGTTAAACACAGCATGTTAAGCACAGCATGTTAAACACAGCATGTTAAGCACAGCATGTTAAACACAGCATGTTACACACAGCATGTTAAGCGCAGCATGTTAAGCACAGCATGTTAAACACAGCATGTTAAGCACAGCATGTTACGCACAGCATGTTAAGCACAGCATGTTACACACAGCATGTTAAGCACAGCATGTTACTGCGTAACATATAACACACAGCATGTTACACACAGCATGTTACTGCGTAACATATATGCGGCCCACCAAGCAGCAACTGTACAAGAAGGTCCGTGGTGTAACATCAGTGTACAGCTGCGTAACATGTGTTTTGTTTTTGAGAATTCTCAAAAACAGATAACACCAGTGTACAGCTGCGTAACACAGCAGGGCGAGTGACTCCTCTGGGTTTTGACTGGCAAGAAAACTCCCGAACTCCTCTCCCCACCCATACCTTTTTAATCGGCACCATTTGAGGAACTGGATAGTGCGGCAGAGAAAGCAGCACTGCAAATTGAACCTTTGAGTCGGCTCAAAAGTCTCCTCTTCCTTGCCCCCACCCATCCCTTTGAACACCAGTTGGCACTGTGGACTGCTCCTCCGTTTTTTAGCCGCCTTAAGAACAACTTCTCTCGTCCCCTCCGTTCCTTCCCCCTCGTATCATTCACGACCAGTGTAGGGGGGAGCAGAGAAAGCGTCAATCCAGATCGGACTTTTGGGGTGCGACTGGCAAGAAAATCCCGAAACCCACTGGCTCCGCGCCCCCCCCGCCCTCCTTTCTCCATCCCTTTCCGACCAGTTTAGGGAGCTGGATAGGGAAGCGGAGAAAGCGGCAATGCGGAGTACAGCTCTGGGGTGCGACCGGGACGGCAGGCGGTACTGGTGGTTTGCGAGGGAGGCGAGGGTGTTTGTGGAGGGGGTGGGAGGGGGGGGATGGGGATACTACAGCTCTGCTGACGAGGTGAGAGCGAGGTAAAACTGCACCACACTGTACCGTACTGGACCTCACTGGCTGCATCACGCTACCCTGCACAGCAGTCGGTACTGGTGGTTTGGAAGGGAGGCGAGGGTGTTGTGGAGGGGGAGGGGGGGAGGAGATGTGGTGATACTACAGCTCTGCTAACGAGGTGTGATTGTAGTAAAGGCACCGCACAGACTCCTCACAGATGTGGGGATACTACAGCTCTGCTAACGAGGTGTGATTGTAGTAAAGGCACCGCACAGACTCCTCACAGATGTGGGGATACTACAGCTCTGCTAACGAGGTGTGATTGTAGTAAAGGCACCCCACTGCACCGAGCAGCACTGCAGCTGTTTGATGCAGTTTCCTCCCCCACCTTACCCCGTTGCCCTCCCTCGAACAATTTGACGCCTTGCTGAGCTCTCTGGACCTGCACATCCCTTTCTCCACACGCACAACCCATGCCCCCCTGGGATTCCGATCATCCCATGCACCCCTGGGATTCCACACATCCCATGCACGCATGTGCACATCCTTGAGGAATGCTCAAACATGCACATTTCTGGAGTCACGTGCTCAGCTGGACTCACCCCCCCACTAACAAATCCCCTTGCCCTCCCTCCAACAGTTTGGCGCCCTGCTGAGCTCTCTGGACCCGCGCATCCCATGCACATATCTGTCCACATCCTCCCTATCCTCCACATCCTCCTCCCCCCCCCCAATCGCTTTCCCCGCCTGTCATCAGTTTGACGCCCTGCTGAGCTCTCTGGACCCGCGCATCCCAAATGAAAAGAGCCTGCATGCCCAACTGACCACATGGGAACACAGCATCAGGTACGGTTTGAGACTGCATATAGTACACAGTATGGGTGCATGCATGCTGCACCCACCAAGCAACACAGCATCAGGTACGGTTTGAGACTGCATATAGTACACAGTATGGGTGCATGCATGCTGCACCCACCAAGCAACACAGCATCAGGTACGGTTTGAGACTGCATATAGTACACAGTATGGGTGCATGCATGCTGCACCCACCAAGCAAAACAGCATCAGGTATGCAGCATCAGCTGCTCATACCCCCCCACCCCCCTCCTCCGTTTTCTCTCCTGCTCCCTCTCCACTTCTCCATGTCCGCCCTCCTCTGAGGCACGAAGATTGACTTTTGAGTTGAGTGGATAGCCACATCGACTCAAAAGCCAACCCAATTCTCCATTTCTGCCCTCCTCTGAGGCACGGAGGTGACTTTTGAGTCTAGTTTTGAGGCGCCTCATAACTCGAGTTGACTGGATAGCCACATCGACTCAAAAGCCAACGCGATTCTCCATTTCTGCCCTCCCTTTGAGTCGACTCAAAAGAATTCTCCATTTCTGCCCTCCCCTGAGGCACGAAGGATCTCGCTCGTCAGCTTGTTCCACTGGTCGACTCTCTCCTCGTCTGTCCTCTCTCACCCCCTGCCGCCCGTCTCTCTCCCTCGTCTGTCCTCTCTCCCTCGTCTGTCCTCTCTCACCCCCTGCCGCCCCCTCTCTTCCTGGTTCTCCCTCCCTTCAGGTCCGCCCTCCTTGTCCCTCCCCCCTTTCTGATTCGCTCTTCTTCCTCCTCCCTTTGTCCCGCTCCCTTCTGTCCAGATCCGCCCTCCTCTCAGGAGCCAGGGCTGTTGCTTGGCAGCTTGCAGCAGCTGCGGCTGCTGCTGGTCCTTTAAGTCAGGCTTCATCCCCCGTCTCCTTCAACCGGGCCTCTCCCTCTCCTTTCTCTCTCCCCTATTCCCTGCAGATCCGCCCTCCTCTCTGGAGCCAGGGCTCTAGCCCGGCAGCTTGCAGCCGCTGCTGCCTTCTCTTCCTCCTCCCCCTCAATGTTTGCTGCTGGTGCTGCCGGTGCCACTGCTGGTGGTGTTGATGGTGGTGCTAGTGGTGCCAGTGGTGTCGGCAGTGGTGCTTCCAGTCAGCTTAGACGGTCGACACGTGTGCGCGCCATGTCAGCCCCTGCAGCAGCAGGTGCCACGTCAGCAGCCTCCCCCCCGTCAGCAATAGGGGGGAAGGCACTCACAGGGAGAAATGGTACTGTGGGTGGAAGCTCGGTGTCCCCTTTAAAGAGGTCCTCACGACTGTCTATGGAGCAGCAGCAGGTTCTATTCCCTCCACAGCTACGTTATGTAAATACCCTTGCATTGGATTGATATCGAGTGGCTACACAACCATATCTTCATAATCAGATAATAAGGTCGATTTTTTTACCAACAGATGTACCATATGTGCTCCCTACACTGTTGGTAAGCAATACTATGAGGGAATATTAGGAGTCAGTTTGAGCAAATGTAGATTCATTATCGTTGCAAGGTCTAGGTCAAGAGAGAGCAGAACATTCACAAGGTCATTGGGCAGCGGAGCAACAACCTCAAGAAACCCCTCATCCTTTCCCCTACCATCCCTTGAAGTAGATCCTCCTTCGAATGTGTGGATGCTGGGAGACTCGGCTTCAGATGCGAGTGGTAGATGGGAAGCTGGTGCTTCTGGTGCGAGCCAGGCAGGGGACTCGGCTTGGAGTGCAGCAGCACCCAGATGCATGCGCCCCAATCCGGGCCTCCCGCCTTGCCCGACTTGGAGGGCTCGCAGGGGCAGCAGCAGGCGGGCAGCGTGTAGGAAGAGGCGGGCGGGAGGCAGGCGGTGATTTTCGCGGAAATAGGCGTTGGTGCGGCCTTTGCCGTGCACAGAGTCGCCTATGACCTGAGGGGGATTGGAGGGTGGGAGTGGAGAGAAGGATGACGCAGTACCCCTAGCTATCTAATACAAAGGACAATTCGAGAAGAATCACGCATGAAGGAGGGGAAGGACAGCCACGCCACACATGGGGCGGGCAGGTGGTGGTTCTGGCGGAAATAGGCGTTGGTACGGCCCTTGCTGTGGACAGAGTCCGATGGCCAGGCGGGGAGGGGAAGGAGGGGGGGGGGAGGGAAAGGGGGATGCGTGTGACTTTTGAGTCGACTCAAAAGTCACCTCTGTGGACAGAGTCCTATGGCCGGACGGGGAGGGGAAGGGGGGGGGGGAGGGGGAAAGGGGGATGCGTGTGCACTGTAGCTGGAACAGCTTTCAAAGGCATCCAGTGTACTTTTGAGTCGACTCAAAAGCAGAGGGGGAAAGGGGGATGCGTATGCAGTGTAGCTAGAACAGCTTTTAAAGGCATCCAGTGTAGCTGCAAGTGGATGCAGCATATAGATTCTTCATGCTTGAGTTGGAAAGAAACTATCAATTCACCTGGAGAGCGTGGTGGCTGAGCTGCCGCCTGATCTGGTGCCTGCGGCCCGTTGCTAAATGCACTGAGAGCAATGGTGCTTCTGAGCTTCTAAGCAGTGCCCTCATTACATGGTTGCAGTGTATATTTTCTTCATGCTTAAAAGGAAGGGGAATGAACTCTCGCGCACCTGGAAAGCGAAATGGTTGAGGTGCCGTCGAATCTGGTGCCTGCGGCCCGTGGTTATGCGTGCTGAGAGCAGCGCGCAGCGGTGCTGCGGAATCTCCAGGAGCTTTCTGAATTCGGAACTTGCCGGTTTCACAGCGCCCTGGGGATCAGGCATTCGGAAAAGAGGAGTGACGAGTTGGTGTCGCAAATGGTGGGTACAATTCGGAGCATGCCGGTTGGCCGGACTGGCAGTTTGGGAATAAAAGAATTGGAATGCGTGACATGCATCCGGCTATTGCGGGAAAAACGAAATAACAGAAGACATAAATCGGTACCTTAGTTTGCCACCCATGCACGCCTCACTGCACCCTACCTTGTCATCTTTCAACGGCTTATCGGATGTGAATGCATTAGGGGGGGAGCCTCTAACGAGGACAATGTACCTGGGAAGTGGGCCCATTGGAAGAAGGGAAGGCGGAGGGAAGGGGGGGAGGGAGTGGAAGGAGGAGTAGGTGCAACATCAAAACAAGCAGCATGCAGCCCGCTCGGAAAAAGAAAAAGAAAACAAAAAGGGACTTAAGCCCGTGCAACTCAGCACTTGCGACTCCCCACGTACGACTCAGCATGTGCAACTCAGCATGTGCAACTCAGCATGTGCAACTCAGCATGTGCGACTCAGCATGTGCAACTCAGCATGTGCAACTCAGCATGTGCAACTCAGCATGTGCAACTCAGCATGTGCAACTCAGCATGTGCAACTCAGCATGTGCAACTCAGCATGTGCAACTCAGCATGTGCAACTCAGCATGTGCAACTCAGCATGTGCAACTCAGCATGTGCAACTCAGCATGTGCAACTCAGCAGGTGCAACTATGTGGGAAAATTCGCGTTTCGCGTAAATTCGCTAACGAATTTACGCTGGCGTAAATTCGCCTGAACGCCAGGGCCTTGTTTTGAATTCGTTGGGAAATTCGTTCCGCCCGGGCAGGAAAAAAATGCCCGGGCAGGCCCAAAAAAAAAGTTCCCAGGTAGGGGGGCTGTGGGGTGTTTCATGGCATCTCTTTTTAAGCAAGAAAATTTTTGCACAAAATAATATTGCTTCTCAAGGTTTATGGCAATAACATGTTCTAGAGTCTGGGGGGTATCCTTCGCAACAACAGCCCTGCAGCAACCTACAGCAACATGATGAACCATACTCATGAGATAAGCCAATGTCTATGCGACGCGGAGTGATTAGCTAGATCTACTCTACGTCTGGTAGAGTAGCGTGTGAGATGCGTGCGTGATATGGTTGCGTAAGTTGGGTGGTGGATGGGTTGGGTTCTCTGGATGCGGTGGGGTTTGATGCGGTTGGGAGTGTGGGAGGGGTTGGGAGCATGTTTGGAGCTTCAAACGTTAGAATCGCGAATTGGCGAGGCCACGGATGGCTTCGCCAAGTCGCCGCGAATCGAGTGGAAAATTTTGTGTTTTCTTGTCCGGGCTGCCCTGAAAAAATTCCCCCAGCGTTTCGCGAATTTCAGGTAAATTCGCGTTTGCGAATTTACGCTTACGAATTTACGCAAAACGCTGGGGGTCCCCAACGAATTTGCCCACTTAGATGTGCAACTCAGCATGTGCGACTCAGCATGTGCGACTCAGCATGTGCAACTCAGCATGTGCGACTCAGCATGTGCAACTCAGCATGTGCGACTCAGCATGTGCAACTCAGCATGTGCGACTCAGCATGTGCAACTCAGCATGTGCGACTCAGCATGTGCGACTCAGCATGTGCAACTCAGCATGTGCAACTCAGCATGTGCAACTCAGCATGTGCAACTCAGCATGTGCAACTCAGCATGTGCAACTCAGCATGTGCGACTCAGCATGTGCAACTCAGCATGTGCGACTCAGCATGTGCAACTCAGCATGTGCGACTCAGCATGTGCAACTCAGCATGTGCAACTCAGCATGTGCGACTCAGCATGTGCAACTCAGCATGTGCAACTCAGCATGCTGTGCAACTCAGCATGTGCAACTCAGCATGTGCAACTCAGCATGTGCAACTCAGCATGTGCAACTCAGCATGTGCAACTCAGCATGTGCAACTCAGCATGTGCAACTCAGCATGTGCAACTCAGCATGTGCAACTCAGCATGTGCGATCAGCATGCACTCAGCATGTGCGACTCAGCATGTGCAACTCAGCATGTGCGACTCAGCATGTGCAACTCAGCATGTGCGACTCAGCATGTGCGACTCAGCATGTGCAACTCAGCATGTGCAACTCAGCATGTGCGACTCAGCATGTGCAACTCAGCATGTGCAACTCAGCATGTGCAACTCAGCATGTGCAACTCAGCATGTGCAACTCAGCATGTGCAACTCAGCATGTGCAACTCAGCATGTGCACCAGCAGCACTCAGCATGTGCAACTCAGCATGTGCAACTCAGCATGTGCAACTCAGCATGTGCAACTCAGCATGTGCAACTCAGCATGTGCAACTCAGCATGTGCAACTCAGCATGTGCAACTCAGCATGTGCAACTCAGCATGTGCAACTCAGCATGTGCAACTCAGCATGTGCAACTCAGCATGTGCACTCAGCATGTGCAACTCAGCATGTGCAACTCAGCATGTGCAACTCAGCATGTGCAACTCAGCATGTGCAAACTCAGCATGTGCAACTCAGCATGTGCAACTCAGCATGTGCAACTCAGCATGTGCAACTCAGCATGTGCAACTCAGCATGTGCAACTCAGCATGTGCAACTCAGCATGTGCACTCAGCATGTGCAACTCAGCATGTGCAACTCAGCATGTGCAACTCAGCATGTGCAACTCAGCATGTGCAACTCAGCATGTGCGACTCAGCATGTGCAACTCAGCATGTGCAACTCAGCATGTGCAACTCAGCATGTGCAACTCAGCATGTGCAACTCAGCATGTGCAACTCAGCATGTGCAACTCAGCATGTGCAACTCAGCATGTGCAACTCAGCATGTGCAACTCAGCATGTGCCCACATGTGCAACTCAGCATGTGCAACTCAGCATGTGCACTCCATTGCACTCAGCATGTGCAACTCAGCATGTGCAACTCAGCATGTGCAACTCAGCATGTGCAACTCAGCATGTGCACTCAGCATGTGCAACTCAGCATGTGCAACTCAGCATGTGCAACTCAGCATGTGCAACTCAGCATGTGCGACTCAGCATGTGCAACTCAGCATGTGCAACTCAGCATGTGCAACTCAGCATGTGCAACTCAGCATGTGCAACTCAGCATGTGCAACTCAGCATGTGCAACTCAGCATGTGCAACTCAGCATGTGCAACTCAGCATGTGCAACTCAGCATGTGCAACTCAGCATGTGCAACTCAGCATGTGCAACTCAGCATGTGCAACTCAGCATGTGCGACTCAGCATGTGCAACTCAGCATGTGCAACTCAGCATGTGCAACTCAGCATGTGCAACTCAGCATGTGCAACTCAGCATGTGCAACTCAGCATGTGCAACTCAGCATGTGCAACTCAGCATGTGCGACTCAGCATGTGCAACTCAGCATGTGCAACTCAGCATGTGCAACTCAGCATGTGCAACTCAGCATGTGCAACTCAGCATGTGCGACTCAGCATGTGCAACTCAGCATGTGCAACTCAGCATGTGCGACTCAGCATGTGCGACTCAGCATGTGCAACTCAGCATGTGCAACCAGCATGTGCAACTCAGCATGTGCAACTCAGCATGTGCAACTCAGCATGTGCAACTCAGCATGTGCAACTCAGCATGTGCAACTCAGCATGTGCAACTCAGATGTGCAACTCAGCATGTGCGACTCAGCATGTGCAACTCAGCATGTGCAACTCAGCATGTGCAACTCAGCATGTGCAACTCAGCATGTGCGACTCAGCATGTGCAACTCAGCATGTGCAACTCAGCATGTGCAACTCAGCATGTGCAACTCAGCATGTGCGACTCAGCATGTGCAACTCAGCATGTGCAACTCAGCATGTGCAACTCAGCATGTGCAACTCAGCATGTGCAACTCAGCATGTGCAACTCAGCATGTGCGACTCAGCATGTGCAACTCAGCATGTGCGACTCAGCATGTGCAACTCAGCATGTGCACTCAGCATGTGCAACTCAGCATGTGCGACTCAGCATGTGCAACTCAGCATGTGCAACTCAGCATGTGCGACTCAGCATGTGCAACTCAGCATGTGCAACTCAGCATGTGCAACTCAGCATGTGCAACTCAGCATGTGCAACTCAGCATGTGCAACTCAGCATGTGCAACTCAGCATGTGCAACTCAGCATGTGCAACTCAGCATGTGCAACTCAGCATGTGCAACTCAGCATGTGCAACTCAGCATGTGCAAACTCAGCATGTGCAACTCAGCATGTGCGACTCAGCATGTGCAACTCAGCATGTGCGACTCAGCATGTGCAACTCAGCATGTGCGACTCAGTCCAGCATGTGCACTCAGCTGTGCAACTCAGCATGTGCAACTCAGCATGTGCAACTCAGCATGTGCAACTCAGCATGTGCAACTCAGCATGTGCAACTCAGCATGTGCAACTCAGCATGTGCAACTCAGCATGTGCAACTCAGCATGTGCAACTCAGCATGTGCAACTCAGCATGTGCAACTCAGCATGTGCAACTCAGCATGTGCAACTCAGCATGTGCAACTCAGCATGTGCAACTCAGCATGTGCAACTCAGCATGTGCAACTCAGCATGTGCAACTCAGCATGTGCAACTCAGCATGTGCAACTCAGCATGTGCAACTCAGCATGTGCAACTCAGCATGTGCAACTCAGCATGTGCAACTCAGCATGTGCAACTCAGCATGTGCAACTCAGCATGTGCGAACTCAGCATGTGCAACTCAGCATGTGCGACTCAGCATGTGCAACTCAGCATGTGCGACTCAGCATGTGCAACTCAGCATGTGCAACTCAGCATGTGCAACTCAGCATGTGCAACTCAGCATGTGCAACTCAGCATGTGCAACTCAGCATGTGCAACTCAGCATGTGCAACTCAGCATGTGCAACTCAGCATGTGCAACTCAGCATGTGCAACTCAGCATGTGCAACTCAGCATGTGCAACTCAGCATGTGCAACTCAGCATGTGCAACTCAGCATGTGCAACTCAGCATGTGCAACTCAGCATGTGCAACTCAGCATGTGCAACTCAGCATGTGCGACTCAGCATGTGCAACTCAGCACGTGCAACTCAGCACGTGCGACTCACTCCTTAACAGCCAGAGGGTGTGCCATGGCCTCTCGCAGTCCCGTGCACGCGTCAGCTGTGCGGCCGAACACCAGCACGCCACTGGCTGGCCTGTCTATGCGATGCGCGGGGAAGAGAGGGCGGTCTGCATGAGCATTGGAGAGGGGTAGGGGCGGAAGGGCGGGGAAGGGAAGGGCAGGGAAGGGCAGGGCAGGGCAGGGAAGGGCAGGGCAGGGAAGGGAGGGGGGTGGGGGTGGGAGGAACGGAGGCATCAATGCTGCTTCTGCTGTGCGGCCAAGCACCAGCACGCCACTGGCTGGCCGGTCGATACGATACGTGGGTAAGAGGGGAGAGCCTGCCGAGAGGCCGGTTGAACAAGAGTGGGTTGGGGGAGGGGAGGGAGGAGACATCAATACCGCCTCTGCCGTGCGGCGGAACACCAGCAAGCCACTGGCTGGTCGGTCTATGCGATGCGTGGGGACGAGAGGGCGGTCTGCGATTGACGGGAGTGAAACGGTGTTGAGGGGAGTTGGGGAGAAAGTGAGGGAAGGAGGCATCAACACTGGCTCTGCCGTCCAGCCGAACGTCACTACCCCACTAGCTGATCGGACAATGCGATTGGCTGAGACAAGGGGAGAGCCTGCTTGTTGGAAGGGGATAGGGGGGCGGGGAGACACCAATGCCACCTCTGCTGTGCTGCTGAACACCAGCACGCCACTGGCCGGTCGGCCTATGCGATGCGCGGGGACGAGGGGAGAGCCTGCTAGGGAAGGGCAGGGAAAGGGGAAGTGAGGGAGATCGGGTTAGGTTGATGAGTGTGAGGGTTGAAACACAAGCGCGCCACTGGCCAGTCGGCCTATGTGATGGGCGGGGACGAGTTGTCATGGAAGAGTAGCAGCAGCGTAGGAAGGTCGGGGATAAAGAGACGACTTTTGAGGCGCCTCAAAAGGCCAGTCGGCCTATTTGATGGGCGAGGAAGTGGGGAGGGTCCGTTGTGGGAGGGTGTGATAGTACTTTCGTTTTGAGGCGTCTCAAAACGGCCGGTCGGCCTAATTCACGGGCTGGGAAGAGGGGAGGGTCTGTTGTGGGAGGGAGGGCAAGGAAGGGAAGGGGGGGAGGGGTTTGGGGGTGTTGAGATGGGTGGGTGGGTAAGGTAACACCAGCACTGCCGCTGCTGAGCCCCTGAGTTCGCTCCCCTGCGTTTCAAGGCGTCTCCTCCTCCTCCTCCCCTTACCTGTCAACCGTACCTAGCCCCAGCTGCCGTACCTAGCCCCAGCTGCTGTTCCACCATGTCCTTCACAAAGAATCGTCGCGTTCGCTCCTCCCGGGGCGCTTCACGAGACGCGTGCACCTGGGAGAGGGAGAGGGAGAAATAGAGGGAGTAAGAGAGTTGTTTAGGGGAGGGGAGGGGGGGGGAGGAGGGGGGGGGGGGTCAGGAGCAGGGTGGTTACCACAAGGATCGGTACACTCGCTCCTCCCAAGGCGCTTCACATGGAGGATGAAAGAGGCTGGGAGTTATTCGAGGAAAGATTGCTCGGAAGGGGTTCGGGGTTGTTTACAAGGGGGAAAGATTCGGATTGCATGATTCGGCCTACCATGATTCCCGGAGGTTGCTTTTGAGTCTGACTCAAAAGCAAGGGGGAAAGATTAGGAATGCATGATTCGGCCTACCATGATTCCTTTCGAGGCGCCTGAAAAGATTCGGATTGCATGATTTGGCCTACCGATATAAGGTTGGTTTTGAGACGTCTCAAAACCAACCTAATATGATTTGGCCTACCATGATTCCCGGAGGTTTGTTGACGGCGACCACGTCTTCGTTTTCAAACACCACTTGGATCGTTGGAGCATCCCACCCAGCCACGTGGTTACCAGGTGCCGAACCATGGCCGGAACCTGACCTCCCAGGTTCGGCACCCAGCCTCGGTGAAGCGTCCCGAGCCGAATTATCTGGTCTAGCACATGCCGAAGCGGATTTTATCCGCTCATTGGTCAACTGGCTCGGAACAGGTTCGGATGCGAGGCTTGCTGATTGAGGGGCTGCAGGTTCCGAGCCTGCACGGCAGTAGGTTCGGCTTCGGACCGAACTCCGAGAATGCGTATAAGAGGAGCTTTCCCGAAGCGACGTGAACAGTAGTGATCCTACGCGCACCGCTCTAAGAGTTACCGCCATTGATTCCCGTGCCGAACAAGCCGCGTCTCAGTTGCCGCGTTCACGATCATTCCTACACTGGCTCGTGTAACTCAGTCGCCGCCGCGGCGCGTATGGGCCGTGAATGACCGAGGGGCGGAACGGAGGATTGGCTGGGATAGGCGTTTTCCGCCTTTGGCGAATATGGCGTGTCTGTTCAATAATCGCATTGGATTGCCGCGCAAAAAATCATTGATATTGTCCAGGAAACAGGCTGAGGAAGGATTCCTCCTGGCTTTGTTACATGCCAACTTAACGGACACAGCTGTGATCCCTGACTCAAACTGGCGAACCCCGGGTTTGCCGAACAGAGCTTGAAGTGTCGAGATGCACGCGACCACACGAAAGTTACCAAAACATATCGAGATTCCCTCACCCAACGCGACGAGCTAATCAGTAAGGGACTTTTCGCGAGCCTCGGTTATGATGAACGAAACAAGTGATTGTTCGCGAAACCAGCACTTTTTGAACTTCTGATGCCCCCGTGCCAAGTGCTGTTCCCCAGCGCACTGGGATTCCAAATCGCGTTCAGTGCAAATGCGCCCGAACGGTTATCCCTGCCACAAACCTGGATTGAAGTCGTTGACAAAATACGCCCCTACATGTCTCTTTCTCCCTTCATACGTCTTATTAGGAATCGACAGGTGGCTGTATAATTACTAACCGAAGCAACTTCTTATACACCCTTATTCGCCCTTAATTTGTGTCCTTTCTTACTCGAGCAACACTTGCGCCTTCCCTCAGGCGATTCCCGTCCGTTCAACTCCTCTGCGTTCCCCGCCGTCCGATTCTTGCCGAAGCGAGTCTTCCGTTCCTCCGCCCCGCATTTCGCGGCGGCGCGGCTGCAAGCGATGTTCTCCCCGTCGGGGCTCCCTAGTCGAAGCGCCATTTTGCTCCGCACTCCATCCCCGTTACACGCTGCCTCGCAGCTCGTGCTTTCGTCCCGTTTGCCCGCCGCACAGGCCAGGCCAAATCTCTCATTTACCAGGAGAACCAATAACCGGGGTAATTCCTCGGTTACCCGCAGAATCACAGCCATGGCTTCTGCTGCTCCCACGACAATCACTTCTGGAGGGAATCTCGAGGGTAATTTACCCTTGTTGAAAGGGCCCGTTCAAATAAGCGGGCTGAAGGAGCTTGTCGAGACAGGCAAGTACGAGGTGAGGGCAGCGAGGGAGTGCGGGGGGGGGGAGCGCTGGGAGGGATGACGGTAGAGGTGAGGGTAGCGAGGGAGTGCGGGGGGGGGAGAGCAGGGAAGCTTACAAGAGTTTCAGACATCTCAGAACTCGTTTTTTTTTTTTTTTTTTTTTTTTTTTTTGAAGGCTGAAGGAGCTTGTCGGGGCAGGCAAGTACGAGGTGAGGTGAGGGCAGTGCGGTGCGGGGATGAAGGCGTATCCGCAAGCAGGGAGGCCTTCATCCTCTGCAAGTTATTAATTCCTGTTTTTACTCCACTCTCGCCCACCTCCTCATCCCATTCTGCTCCTCCCCACCCGTGCCGCTGCCGCCTGTTTCCCAAGGCGTGGATTCTGGACCAGTTTGGCGTGCTGCACGATGGCAAGAAGGCGTATCCCGAAGCCATTGAAGCGTGTGAGTGGGGCTGCGGGCTGTGGGCTGCGGGCTGTGGGCTGTGGGCTGTGGGCTGTGGGCTGTGGGCTGTGGGCTGCGGGCTGCGGGCTGTGGGCTGTGGGCTGTGGGCTGTGGGCTGTGGGCTGTGGGCTGTGGGCTGCGGGCTGCGGGCTGTGGGCTGCGGGCTGTGGGCTGTGGGCTGTGGGCTGTGGGCTGTGGGCTGCGGGCTGCGGGCTGTGGGCTGCGGGCTGTGGGCTGTGGGCTGTGGGCTGCGGGCTGCGGGCTGCGGGCTGCGGGCTGCGGGCTGGGGGCTGTGGGCTGCGGGCTGCGGGCTGCGGGCTGCGGGCTGTGGGCTGGGGGCTGGGGGCTGCGGGCTGTGGGCTGGGGGCTGCGGGCTGTGGGCTGGGGGCTGCGGGCTGCGGGCTGGGGGCTGGGGGCTGGGAGCTGCGGGCTGTGGGGACCTTCCATATGCTGCCTTGATGTCGGGTTGTGCATTCCCTACTTGCATGTTAGTAACCCCTGATAATGTTGCAGGGTGTTTTTGAGAATTCTCAAAAATACCCGGATAATGTTGCCGGGTATTTTGAGGCGCCTCAAAACTATTTTTGAGAATTCTCAAAAATACCCTGATAATGTTGTGCCACACCTCTTCGCCTCGTTAGCTCTCAAAGTACTTCTGCTTGGTACTTATTTGCTAACCCACTCCTGCCCGACCCTCTTATGCCCCTCCCAAACTTCCTTGCGCTAGGCATTTTTTAGAATTCACAAAAACCTATCACTTCCTTGTGCCTTCTGCCATCTCATCCACCAATACTTCCATATACCCATCCCTATTGTTATCCCTGTTCCTATCGCTATCCTTCTCCGGGCCAATCGCAGTGCGCCAGCTGGCAGCATCAGGTGCCAAGGTGGTGCTTCTCAGCAACTCCTCTCGCAGAGTGGACGTGGCTTCTAAGAAGCTTCCCTCGCTGGGCTTCGACCCGTCGCTCTTCTGTGGAATTGTGACAAGCGGGGAGATCACGCACCGGCATTTGATAGAGTGAGAGAGAGAGAGAGAGGAACGTAACTCTCCGCAATTGGGGAGTGAGAGAGAGCACGTCTCTGTTCTGTGGGATTGTGACAAGCGGGGAGATCACCCACCGGGATTTGATAGAGTGAGAGAGAAACTTTGTCCCAGACGAAGGCAGTAAGCTAATGAAGTCTGGTGGGACGTCTCTGTTCAGTGGGATGGTGAAGATCCCGCATGGGGAGATGACTTTTGAGTCGACTCAAAAGTCATCCCGCATGGGGAGATCACGCACCGGCACTTGATGGAGTGAGTGAGTAGCTGTTGGGGTGAGTGGGCTCGTTTTGAGGTTGGGCTTTGGGTTTGGAGCTTGGACATCTTAAAACACCCCCCAACTGGTGCCTCATTTCTGTTTCACGTGCCTTCCCCCGCTGCTGCGCTTTCACCCGTTCCTGTTCCGTGGGATCGTGACGAGTGGGGAGATGACACGTCAGCATTTGATGGAGTGAGTGAGAGAGAGGGTAGCTGTTGGTAGGGGTGAGTGAGCATTTGAGAGAGGAAGAAGAATGCGATGGGAGAGGCGGGAGGATCAGATCCCAAGGGTAAAAGGGAGCGCTGGAGAGATCATGGGGAGCGCTGGAGAGATCATGGGGAGCGCTGGAGAGACCATGCACAGGGCACTTGATAGAGTGAGTAAGAAGTGCTAGTAGAAACTTCATCTCCCCCTCCCATCTCCCCTCCCTCCCTCCCTCATCCCCCTCCCATCTTCCCCCCTACCACCCTCCAGTCGCTCCCTGGGCCCCTTTTTCGAGACTCTCGGGTCAAAGTGCCTCCACTTCACGTGGGCTGCTAGGGGCGCTGTCTCCCTGGAGGTAGGGTTACCATAGGGTTACTACAGGGACTTCAATCGGGTTACCATAGGGTTAAGGTGGTAGGGGCAACCGTGACTGCAATACTTGGCTCCAGTCACTGGTATTAAGCAGGGATCAGACTTGCTTCATTTCACCTGGCCTGCCAGATAGGTAGGTGGGGCAATAAATGGTTACAGCGTTACCGCATCATCTTATCATGGGGTTGCATCTATTCCCTTCACCTGGGCGGTCAGGGGTGCAAGGCTGTTGGGCTACTGGAGGTGTCACTAGAGGTGTCACTAGAGGTGTCACTAGAGGTGTCACTAGAGGTGTTACTGGAGGTGTCACTAGAGGTGTCACTGGAGGTGTCGTTGAGGTGTCACTAGAGGTGTTACTGGAGGTGTCACTAGAGGTGTCGCTAGAGGTGTCACTAGAGGTGTCGCTAGAGGTTTCACTGGAGGTGTCACTAGAGGTGTCACTAGAGGTGTCACTAGAGGTGTCGCTAGAGGTGTCACTAGAGGTGTCACTAGAGGTAAGTTAGGCCGCCGTCCGGCAGGTGCTTACAAGGCTGTTCCACTCTCCTCCCTGCCTAGGCACAGGGTTTGGGGACACCCGAAGGAGCTGAATTAATCTGTGGTTAAGTAGTTTAGTTTTGAGACGTCTCAAAACTGCCCAGGCGCAGGGTTTGGGGATACCAGAAGGAGCAGACTTAATTTTGAGGCGCCTCAAAACCGCGTGATAGGAGTCCAGTTTTGAGGAACCTCAAAACTAGACTCCCCTGCCTAGGTGCAGGATTTGGTTTCACCACAAGGAGCAGACTTAATTCTCGCTCGCCCATGGCACAGGGGCAGTGGGGCTCGCCCAGGGAGCATTCATTCCTGTTGCCTCCCCTTCTTCCCTCTACCCTGCTCTCCCACCTCCAGGGTTTGGGTCTGCAAGTTGTGGCGGCACCAGAGGAAACCGATTCCATCCGTGCCCCGGGCACAGAGGCAGTGGGGCTTGCACAGTGGCCACTGCAGTACTCACCCTTTCCTCCCCCCCCCTGCTCTGCTCCTGTACCTCCCATCTTCCTCGTCCAGGGTTTGGGTCTGCAAGTTGTGGAGGCACCAGAGGAAGCCGATTTTATTCTCGCGCACGGCACAGAGGCAGTGGGGCTCGCACAGGGACCGAACACCACTGGGGGAACAAGCACCTCACAGGTGCACACAGAAGAGGACAAACCTGCCCGCCCGGCCTCGCTGGATGAGCTGGCGGAGCTGATGAGACTGGCGGCAGAGGAGGGGCGGCGGAGGGGCAGGATGATCCCGATGGTGGTGGCCAACCCTGATATAGTCACGGTGGAAGAGAGGGCTTTAAGGGTCATGCCTGGGACACTGGCACGGCAGTATGAGGAGATGGGGGGAGTGGTCAAGTGCATGGGCAAGCCAGACCCGGTGAGTTGTTGTTGTGAGTCGGATATGGAGGCTCCTCTCAAGACGTGATGTTCCGGCAGTGTGATGTGAGATTCGTTTTGAGTGGACTCAAAATCATATCACACAAACCTGATGTTCTGGGTTTGTGGAGTGGAGGGCGAGAGGAGGAGGGGCAGGGTGATTCTGATGATGGGGTGAACGGGTTGGGGAGAGGACATCCGTAGCAACCTTGTCACACTAGCAACCTTGTCACACTAGCAACCTTGTCACACTAGCAAACTTGTCACACTAGCAACCTTGTCACACTAGCAACCTTGTCACACTAGCAACCTTCTCACACTAGCAACCTTCTCACACTAGCAACCTTGTCACACTAGCAACCTTGTCACACTAGCAACCTTGTCACACTAGCAACCTTGTCACACTAGCAACCTTGTCACACTAGCAACCTTCTCACACTAGCAACCTTGTCACACTAGCAACCTTGTCACACTAGCAACCTTGTCACACTAGCAAACTTGCCACACTAGCAACCTTGTTGCACTAGCAACCTTGTCACACTAGCAACCTTGTCACACTAGCAACCTTCTCACACTAGCAACCTTCTCACACTAGCAACCTTGTCACACTAGCAACCTTGTCACACTAGCAACCTTGTCACACTAGCAAGCTTGCCACACTAGCAACCTTGTTGCACTAGCAACCTTGTCACACTAGCAACCTTGCCACACTAGCAACCTTGTTTTCTCGAGATCTGCACTTCTTTATTCCATTCGAACACATCTACGTTATTCTTTCCGGATCTCCATCACCCCACTCAGATTTCTTTCCGGGCAGCCCAGCAGCTGACCGGGATCCCTCCTGACAGCACGATTATGGTCGGCGACTCGCTCCACCACGACATTCTAGGGGCGGCATCTTTTGGCATTGACTGCGTGTTTGTGGCGGGGGGATACATGCAGAGCAACTGGGGGTGGCACCTGCAACTGGGGGAGGGGAAGGCGAAGGGGAAGGGGAAGGGGAAGGGGGAGGGAGAGGAGGAAAGGTGGCGGGGAGACACGGAGATGTGGTAGAGGGAGAGGTGGATATGGGGAAGCTGAGAGAATTGTTGGAAGAGATAGGTGCAAACCCTTCATATGTCCTGCCTTATTTCAAGTGGTAGCTCAATAGTGCTCTTCTATGTTTGCTGCTATCTTTTGTGATATAATTGATACTTCGCATTTCTGTAAGTCGATCAGGTGTAGTTAGTGTCGAATCCTACTGTAGAACATAAGTCCATAGGATGACGTCAGCAAATAGCGCTCGTCATGGGGACAGTCGTTTCAGTCACGCGAACAGTCGCACCTCTTCGTTAACATCTAGGGCGCATAGCGCGATAGTGATGAACAGGTACATTAGCGAATAGGTACTTTTCCTATAACTATAAATTATTGTTAGGCCTTTCCATTATTAACTTTTTATTACTCACAAGTTCACGTACTCAGGTTATTCAACCTTGACCTTTACATTTTACAAGACTTCCGCTGTCTTACTTGTCTACCATTCCAGTAAAGATCCTGGACCAACACTTGAGGATTTTCCAAGTGTTAGTGTTTGTAGTTTTATACTTAGTCTACTACAACATCAGACGATTTATTTCACTATCTATGTTTGGTTCTATTTTATTTGTAGTGCTGGTGCATTTCTCGCTGTCCATAAAAGCGAGTCTTATCATGTACTACACTTGTTTTCATCATGGCGAATTATGTGTAACGTCTCATTTCGATGGCCTATATACATGCATAATTATTGAAATAGCATATCAAGAGACTCAAGTTCAATGCAAGGTATGACTAACTTGTTACTACCACGTCCAATCGTAATATGAGTTGCTTCAGCCGAGCCTGTCCTCCTCAAACATACCGCATCCACGCCATTATCGAGAATATCCTCGATATTATTGCATTCCTGACTCTCCCAAATTCCCTCGAGAATACTCACCTGGTCAATCCCCTCGATATCATCCCCTTCCCCTTCCTTTCCCTCATCCTGAATCCCTCTTGCGTTTCGCTTCCCATTCTCCGCCTCCTCCTCCCGCTCTTGGTGCTTTGATTCCATGTCCACTGTTGCGGTCGCCTTGCCATTCGCTTCGTACCAGTTCCGTTTTCTCCTCGATAGTAGCGCGCCACTTAGGCTGAGTGTGATTCCCTTGGCTTCTTTTCCCTGTTTATTGTCTGCCGCCACGTAGGTTTCTTCAACCATGCGGATTTTCTTACACGTTGCGACGTCAGCACCTTTAGACAGCTGAGCCGGCTGTTCTCCAGTGATCTTACAACGCGTATCCCGTAGTCTGCGAAGGGCGGTAGAGATAGTAGAATCTGGAACTGGAAGTATTGGGGATGTCGGAGATGTGGTAACCCTGGTAACCCTAATTGCTGTCTCGTCGTGTAAGTTCTTCTGAGCGTCGATGCCACGTGGCGAAATCCCTGCAGGAAGCGCATCTTTCCCCGTCCGCTCTCTCCAATCAGCACCGTCGAATAGTAGAGCCGTTCGTGGCGAAGGGACTGGTGAAATGATTGGCGAAATGGTTGGCGAAGATAAACCCTCCACCATCATCAGCGAAGGTTTCGGGTGCGTATTGCGTTCCCTTTCAACATGTGGCATGACTGTATTGGAGCCAAATTCGAACCTCCGCTCGTTACAAGCACCTCTGGCAGGAGCACCTCCAGGGTTCTTGACAGTCCTCCTCTGCTGCAGCACCAACAGGCGAAGCCGTTGCTCCAGGGACGGGCGAGGCGAGAGGGGCAGGACGGGGAGGGGAGAGAGGGGGAGGCTCGGGAAGGGAGGAGGCAGGAGCTCTGGGCCGGAAGCAGGGAGGACATTGGGAGTCGCCTCGTGAAATAAGTGGACGGTTTGCGGAGAGGGAATGCTAACTGCCGGGGGAGATGTTGGTGGATTTTGGGGAGGAGGAGGCGGGATGATGAGCGAGAGACGAGGGGCGGTGATGTGTGCCGCTGGACATGGCGACTGTCCCCCTCTCTCGCCATGTTTAGAATGCAAATCGGCCCGCTCCGGAGCTGAGTTCTCCGGAGCTGAGTTTGCAGAGGCTGAGCTCTCCGAAGCTGAATTTGGCGAAGCTGATCTGTCCGACGTTGAGTTCGCCGAAGCTGAGCTCTCCGAAGCCGAGTTATCCGCACCTGTGCTGCGGAATGCTGCTGGCCATTTATCCTGTGGGCTGTCACTTCCAGTGCACAATGTGGGCTCGGCAGCTGTGCCGCCTTGAGATGTCCAAGTCATCGGCGTTGTTTCAATGTCGGGCCAGGAGCCATTACCACTGACGCTACTAACGCAGATATGGTGTACAGCACCTGATGCTTCCAGGAAAATTCCTGTGAAACCTTCGGAGGGGGGATGCGAAGGCCCTTGATATCCTTTCACTTTCAGAGAGGGAGAAGGGGGAGGTTTTTCTTCGTGGGCGGCTGGCTGAGAGCGGATGATCCCGAGGATCTCTTCCTGGCTCAGAATGTGCGTGTTGCTGAACCCAGAAGCGCGACCAATGTTGTAACAAGAGCTGTCACCAGCAACGTAACCGGAAGTGTTTCCTGACGTGTAAACAGGGGCTGAAGTTGCTCCAGATTCGGAATTCTTGCCAGCCCAAGGCTGAGCTTGGGAAGTGCACGCCGCGGGGCCCTCAATGCAGCGACACATGTTTGGCTGCGATGGACTGAGAGCGGCTTTTGTTACTCCGACAAGCGGAGAGTGGGTTCTTCCCACGGGATCCAGTCTGTAAAAAAGACCAGGCAAGCTAAACGCTCAGGCTGTTAGGAGGACGAGGCCTGTTAGAGAGGGCCAATGCTGTCAGTGGCAGTGCGCCGAATGCTGTCACTCCCTCGGGTTTTACCTTTCCTGGAGACGAGTGATGGGAAACCACTTTAGAACGTCCGACTCAGAAACGGCTCTGCGTTATGGTCGGCTTGAGAGGAAAGGGGGTGCTTTTGAAGTCTTGAAATGCGCGTGGCTGGTAAGAGGAATGCTGGAGCTTCCAAGACTTGATGTGAACACTGGGCACACCAGTGGAGTGGAAGGTGCACCCCAAGCAATTTGCCATATTGGCGAAAGAAAAAATAGGCCGGGTTCACGAAAACGAAAACGGTTGGAACCGCGTAACATTGGAGTGCAAGAAGTGAGAACGAGGCCTGTTGCGAGGAAGGGTGGCCGGATTCCTTTCGCCACGTTGGAAGGATTCGGTTTGCGGATTTGCTGGGGTTGGTGAGGTGGGCAGGATTCGCGAAAGTCAAACCAGTTGTCTTTTTGGCGAAGTGGGCAGGTTTCGCGAAGGTGAAGTGCAAGCAGGAATGCGCAGCTTTCGCGAAGCTGAAGTGCAAGCGGGAAACTTGGCATTGGCAGCCCAACGAATGGTAGTGTCGAGTTGGCGTGAGAGGAAATTTGGCGTGATGCTGGCTGTAGCTCTCCGTAACCAGTTGTCACGCTGTCGCTCATTAGCATCATGGGACCTTTCAGCAACCCCAGCTTACCTGTCAAGAATTACTGTAGATACAATTGGGAAAGTACATCGGCGCTCAGTATTAGGGGCCCCGATAATATGTACGGTCAGTGACGCAATAGAAACAATCAGAATTAGCGAGTTCGAAACATGTTTCATCAGTCGGGTTCCACGGTTAGTCAGAAACTGTAGGAAAAAAGTTCCACGAATGGTCAGTAGAAGTAACCCCCGCCCGTCTAGGAACGTTTTCCCGCTCGCGCCAGCCCAATTTCGTCATCATTGTGGCAGGCACGAAATTTCTCCCCAGCTACAGGCGCAGTTCGAGCGAAAAAACGTAATATACTCAAATTTGATTTTATTGGACACAAGTTATTCGAGAAACAAGAAAATACGATTTTGTTTCAAAACACGTACTTTCGTGGTAGAGTGTAGTGCGTTCCGTGAAGCTTAAGAATGACGGTTTTGTCTCTACCGCATTTACGCCCCCCCAAAAAGTCAAGCCTTAAACTTATCGCCATTCCCAAATCGCTTGAAAGAAAAACATATAATGAAAACTATGGAAATTTATTTTGGGAAACGAATATGTTTAAAAGTGCAGCAAAGTACACTCATAGCCGCACAAATTTTTTTATTAACTTAAGTACAACAAATCTTTTAGATTTCTGCCGGCTGTGGTTATAAATTTTCTCACAAATGAATTTACTGCAAAAACATTCCCGCTAATTCATGACTCTACAAGTCACGTCATGCTCGAAAAAAATTATCGCATGCACGGCACAGTAGAATCAGGGCTCTCGACATCAGACAAAATCCGTCTGTTTGTCTGATTTTCAGACTCTTTTTTAGGCGTTCCTCTGATTTTTTAGAAACCTATTTCTAGAATTTCTGATGCCCTAGAAACTGAATTATAGTCCTTCTGAATTTTCAGAATGTGTGTTCTTGTTCTTCTGATTCTACAGACTTAGCGAATACGTTCGTCTGAAACCGATTACTGTGAGGTTGCATCCAGCCCCCCCAAAATCCCCGCGTGTACAGCAAATCGCGCGACAGCACGCCCAGTGGGGCATCATTACTTACAGTTTCGGCGCCAGCACAACGTCGGTGAGACAAGCGCTGAGTCATATGTTGCTCACGGTGTGGCGCCGCAGTGGGCAATTGAGTCAGCCGTGTAGTCTCATTGGCCCATCCCCTTCCAACACACAATGACTCTCCACAGTTGCCCTCAGTGCATCCATGCATTGGCAGCATCTCTCTCCCCCATTGGCTTGTCCTGTTAGACAGGGCAGAGCCCCTCCTATTGGCTTGTCCTGCTAGGTAAGGCAGCGGAGCCTCTCCAATTGGCTTGTCCTATTAGCCATTGCAGCATACTCTCCCATTGGCTTGTCGCAACATGCATTCCTAGCTGGCCTCCCCACGAACCTTCGTCTTAGGGGGAACACTCTAATCTACACCATTGAAACGGCTTGCGGTTCGATGCATGCTGAAAGAGAGGTGGGGAACTCCCTTTCTTCTTCACCCTTCTCTTCGACAAGCTCCCCTGTCCGCCAGTATGCCCTCGGTTCACAATCGTTACCGCACCCAGGTTAGACATGCCCCGTAGCGTATCTCACTCGTTTGCTGCGCCAATGAGTTTTAGATGGCTGGCAGCACCACTGATGACGGCGCCGCCGCCATAGCACAGCCTGTTCCTGCTACAGCACCCCTAATGAGGGGCCTGGATTTTCTACGCCAGCCTCCGCCTAGGCGAGAGACGCCAGAGGCCGTGCCCGCGCTAGCTGTTAGTTCCCCAGCCGTGCCTCTGCCTTTCTCTGACTTACTCCCGGACATTGATGCTGAGCCTTTGCTCGCATCCACTCCTGCTGCCTCTCCTAGCTCTCCCATTACTTCCGCGGGGATCCCTTCGCCTCCACTCTCAGTAGCCGCGATCCCAGCGCTGCCTTCAAGACTGCCCGCTGGAAGGTACACGCAAAGCACCATTCGATTTGCGCGTACCCGAGTTCCTCACATCAGGCTAGAGACTTCCCGACCTGCTGCTGATGCAACGCCATCTGCGACCCAAGAGGCGGGAACGTCTGCTTCAGCCTCTGATCCGACGCCGAGCACGGGAAGCCACTCTCGTCTCATCCCCGACCCCGATGCACTTCTTGCAGAACTGAAGGCGAAGGCCGAAGAGCAGTGGGTGCGAAAATTCCCCTGGCTGCTCATCGACCAACGCCCCGACGGACGTCCGTGCATGAAGTGTCGATTGTGCATGGCGCATGCTCCTCCGAAGTGGCAGTACGGCAAATACGGCAATGGAGGTGTCGACATTCAGAAGCAGACTATGGTGAAGCACTCCCAAAGCAAGAAGCACGAGGCTGCGGAGGATCGGCAGAAACAGTTGGATGGTCTAAACGCTGCGCAGCCGAGCATTGTCGATTTCAACGACAATCAGGGAGCCGACGCGCGGCTTAATCAGTTGATGATTGTTGTGCTTTGGATTTGCAAGTCTGATGCTTCTATTGCCATGTTTGTTTCTCTGGTCCGTCTTCTCTATGACCTCCGCACTCCCCACATCCCCGAGAAATCCCCCGGGTCTTACCAATCTGAGTAAGTTGGGCTCTGCAATCGTTTTGGTCAACTCTAATGTTAAAAACTCTCTAACCATTGATTTTTTTCCTGCTGCAGGTACGGCTTCAAGCAAATCACAGAAGCACTCGTCGTTTACCTTCGAGCACAGCAGATGAAGCACATTCAACAGTCGCCGTTCGTGGGCATCCAGCTCGACGAGAGCACCGATAGGAGGCGGGGTAAACACATGATTGTGTACCTCACCTTTTTGAAGAACGCGAAGGTGGTAACCGAGTTTTTCGGGCACCTAACAGTTGAGAGGTGTGATGCGACCTCTCTACTGACGCTGCTGCTGGACCACCTTGAAGCCACTGCCGTAGACCTGAACAAAATCAGTGGCATCAGCACTGATGGAGCCAGCGTCATGACGGGGGCGAACCGGGGCCTTGTCGCTCAGCTCCGCGCCAGGGTCCCGCATCTCGTGCCCTGTCATTGCATCGCCCACAGGTGAGATTGTTGAATCATACAGTTGTATGGTGGTACCCTGGCATCCAGAAACATCGCTAATCCTAGTTACGTGCTCTTTGCAGAGAGGCGCTCGCGGCTAAGGACGCTGCCAACGATTGTCCCGACCTCGAGATCGTCGACAAAGTCGTCCGAAGCCTAGCCGACATCCTTGGCCGCTCCATTGTCGTGCACTCAAGATTCCAGGAGCTGCAGAGTTTCATCCACGACACGACACTCGAAATGCAGGGTATCAAAGACATTCGCTGGTTGTCTCGCGGTGATGCCATTCAGCGTCTTGTGCAAGTCTTTCCGGCTGCAGTGTTGCTGTCGTATGAGTTCGATGATGACATGTACCATGTCGTTAGCAGCTTTAAGTTCCAGCGCCGTGCGGTGAGTGTTTGCCCTGCGTGCGTTTTATATCTTGTTCCTAAAACTTATAAACTCTGCTGTCCCTTCAACTAATTTACCTTATGCCCTTCCCACAGGTCGACATCACCAAGGTGGCCCAGCTAGTAGAGAACACATGCAGCATCCTCCGCTCTCGCTACGTAGAGTATGGCGTCAACTTCGGCGAGGATTCCAAGCTACTCACCGAGTTTTTGGAGGAGCATGGCCCGAAGAACAAGCGGATGGTGACAGTGGAGGGCATTGACGGCGCTGGCAACCCGACGGCTCACACCTTTAAGCTGCACGAGAAAGCTCTGTCAGGCCAGAAGAGTGAGGGAGACATGGAGTCATGCATCTCCCTTGTCACCCTTTTTGTGCAGGCCATCATCCGCAACTTGGAGTCGCGGATGGAGAGCCTCAACAGTCTCCGTGGGTCGAAACTGTTCTTCCCCGACGCTTACCCCGACTCCGTTGCAAAGCGCGACCGTCTGTGCGCTGAGTGGTTCGGTTCACTGAAGGTCCTCTTCAACGCCGAGCAGTGTGCCTTGCCGGGTGAGGATTTCTTCACTCAACCTTACATTAACCATGCACATGGAAGCCCTCACCCCCCTCCCACCTTGTGATGTGTCAGGCTGTGACTTAATGACTTGTGGTTATTTCCCTCCCTTGTTCAGGAGTTGATTGGGGCAAGGCGGAAAGGGAGCTGCCTCGATTCACGCGCATGCTCCACGGTCATTACAAGGATACGTCATTCCACAACTGCTTGAAGAACATTCTCAGATCCGAAGACTGGCGCACCTCCTACCCCAACCTCGTCCGCTTGTGGGTGGCTATTGCTGTTCTGCCTCTCAGCACAGTAGAGTGCGAGCGTGGCTTCAGCCGCCAGAACATCATTAAGTCTTGGTTGCGTGTAAATTTGTGCGATGCCCGACTGACCGACTTGATGTGCATTTCGTTGCTAGAGTACCCGATGATGTGGGAAGATGTCATGGCTAATTTCCGTGCTTCAGTGCAGCGGCGGCAGGCAACAAATGTCGTGATGCCCCCGGCTGAGCCGCCTCTCAGCCAGAAGAGGAAGAAAGACAAGGCGGTCAGCAAGAAGATGAAGAAGCGTCTTAATAACGATGATGAGGCCGTAGATGTGCGCGGCACTATAAATGTAGATTGTGATTCTGATTAGGTAAATGGCTTAATGATGTGGTGAAATATCATTGTGGCCTAATGATTAGGTAAAAGTTTAGAAATGTTAAGCCGAAACTTCTGATCTCGTAGAAACTCTACTCTAAAACCTCTGATTATTCAGAAACTGAAAGATCGGGCGTCTGATCGCCTAGAAAGTGGAAAATGCCTAGCGAGAGCCCTGAGTAGAATATTGATGCCTCACTGGCTTAGCGCGGATCCCAGATAGATTTGCCCTTGTGTGTCAAATATTTTTTTGTTGTGTGCGCGTTTGTTAATGTTTGAACAATGTCGCACTCGATGTTGGAACTTTTTAACAGAATAATTGAATAATTGTAAAGTGAGAGTACACACAAATATATCTAAGTTTTGTATCCTCTAAGAGGTGACTCTATACAGTCTATACAAACATGACAAATACACATGTTTGACACACCCCCTAGACTGCATAGGGGAATACCCTAAACAAGCAGCTCAGGGCGGCACTACTAGTCCAACCTCTGAGGCAAGGGTCTGAGCGACCGGTCAGAAGGAGTACAGACAAGGCAAGCACAAGAGCAGGGCGGCACTACTAGTCCAGCCACTGGGAGAGGACACAAGTCCAGTCTGAGTATACATATAAAGGACAGTACAAAGTCAAGGTCCTAGCAAGTGAGAGGCTACAGGAACTAGACCAAGCTGTACACAGTGCCGCTGATGATCTTTAGGCGCAAGCGTCTGAAGGGCCACCAGAGTCTGAAGACTCCTCAACCGGGTCCACGGACGGAAGGGGGGTGACGTGGGAGACACCAGAGGAGGCGGGACGGGGAGGAGGAGGAAGAGGGGCAGGGACTACCGGGGAAGGGGTGACCAGGAACAGGGGGGGGTAACCGGGGGACCACAGTGGGGGAAGCGGCGGTAGTAGGAGACGGACTCGTCAAAGGTGACGTCACGAGAGTGAAAGAAGCGGTGAGACGGCGGGTGGTAAAAGTGCCAGTCGGACGCGTCAAGGGGAAAACCGAGGAAGACGCAGGGAAGGGTGCGGGTAGTGAGCTTGTCCGTGCCGGAGGCACGGACGTGAGCAAGGCAGCCCCAGACGTGGAACGCAGACGCGTCACCAGGAGACCCAGTCCAAAGACGAGTCGGCGAAACCTGCGGCTGCTGAGGGTGCGGCCACAAGTTAAGCTGGTGAGAAGCGTAGCGCACAGCGAACGGCCACTGAAAATGGGGTGCACCGGCATGGATCATGGAGGTGCGAGCCACCTCCATGACCAAACCGATGCGTCGCTCAGCGACCCCATTCTGCTGTGGGGTGTCCGGTAGGGTGAACGTCTGGGTGATGCCCTCCGCACGACAAAAGCGACCAAGGACACCTGAGGCAAACTCGCCACCACGGTCGGAGTGAAGACGCAAGACAGGGAGACCGCGGTGGACACGCGCAGAGACAAGCCAGGGGATGAGAGCGCCAGGCACGTCGGCCTTGCGCTCCAGGGGAAAGATTTTGGTGTAACGAGTGAAGTCGTCGACAAGCACAAGGAAGTAGCGCTCGCGACGCGGCCCAGGGACGGGGGCGGGGCCCCAAACGTCCAGGTGCAGGGTCTGCAGCGACGCGGCGGTAGGGGGGAACGAGGAGGAGTGAGGGGCACGGCGAAGCCGACCCTCGACACAAGGCGTGCAAGGTGGAGCTGGGGAGGAGGGAAACGCGGGGAGTGAACCTGGGAGACCAAGGACAAGACCGTGCTGGGACATGTGACGCAGACGCGGGAGCGCAGGGTGACCTAGGCGGTGGTGCCACAGGAGGGTCGGGTGAGTGAGGGAGCGACAGGAGCAGGCAGCAGCAACCTGGGTAGACACAGCCACCTGAGGGGGCGCTCCAGCCGGGGGGGGTACGGTGTCCAGAGTGAACAGGCCGGACACCGGGTCCCGGGGGAACGTGGTGAGGGGGGCACCAGTGGCGGCCTCGGTACAGACAGCATACCGCTCGTGACCAGGGAACGTAGTGGTGACGCCAAGGTCCTGGAGGCAGCCGACACCAACTAGGTTCCTGGAGAACGAGGGGATATGCAGACCTGTAAGAGAGCCCGAAGGAACCGCCGGACAGGGAAGGGTGGTGGAACTGCGGGCGACTACCGGACCGCCGGAGGGGTCAGCAAGAGAAACGGCAGCAGGAACAGGAAGCGGCGTCAGGGTGGTGGAGTCGCGGAAGAAACACCGAGAGGCGCCAGAGTCCAAGGTGAAGGAAAGCGAAGCCGAGGGGTCTGGCGACGGAACGACGGCAAAAGCACCAAGACTACACAAAGCAGAGGATCCTACGCCTGACGCAGCAGGGGAGGCTAAGCTAGGCACACCTACACTAGGCAACAGTGAGTAATAAGTCGGAAGCACACTAGAGTCATCAGCATACATCACATGCAGAGCAGAAACAATGGCATCCATGTCCATATCAAAGATCTGAATCTGACGACTAAGCAAACTGTGCCAGTCCGGGAGGTCTGGCGACGGGCCGAAACGCTGACGAAAGAGGTCGTCCAGGCGACGAAAGCAGCGGGGAGTGGAGTGACCGATCTTACCGCAAACGAAGCCGCGGCGAGGACCGGTCTGGATCTGGTACTGACAACGCCCGCCGGCAGAGCCACCATGCGGCACACCACCACGCGCTCGTCCACCGCCAGCGCCGGGCCACCCTGGCGGGAGAACACTCGTCTGCCGCGTCTGCGACGGCTGCTGCGGCTGCTGCGAAGGCTGCGACTGCGGCGGCTGCTGCGGTTGCTGCAACTGCAGGGGCGGCAACTCAGCTGGACTGGGCAGGGTCCCCTCGTCCGCTCCAGCACCAGGCGACCCGACCCCACCACTACCCCCGCCCGCACCCCCGCCGCCCCCTCCGCCGCGCCCAGCCTTGGGGCGGCGGCCCTTCCCAGAACGGGCCTGCGCTGCAGCAGCAGTCTCAGCCACTGCGGCAGAGCCGTCGGAGAAGATACACTGAGCGGGGGCACAACCCTGAAAGATAGGGACCGGCACGACACCGCTCGCCTGGGCGATGGAGCGGTGACGGGTCTCTATCACAGTCAGGGTGTCTACAAAGTCAGTGAGGGTGAGGTCTGCGGGGTGAACACTAAGAAAGCGGTCGCGGGCGACAGCAAGGCGGTCAGGGAGGCGGGTGGCAAGCAGGTAGAGGGTAGAGGTAATGGGCGGCTGGTGGGCTCTAAGCTGTGCGTCAGTGCAGGCGGCGCGCCAGGTCTCCTCTATCGAGCGCAGGTGGGCAGCGAGGTCAGAGACAGTGGGGAACGAAGCAAGGTCAGGAAAGAGCAGCGGGAGGATCAGGCGACCCACCGAGGCAGCCGGAGGGGCGGAATAGCGCTTGATGACAGCATCTAAGTATGCCTGAGCAGTAGTGAGGGACCTAAAGCGAGGACGCTCGGACGGGGGGAGTGCGTTGCTAATGGCAAGCTGGGCAACAGCATCGCGAGAAAGCCAGACAGAGCGCGCACGGGCAGTGGCAGCAGTAGACTCACGCTCAGTGGGTGTGGGGTCAGCGGGCAGAATAGCAGGAGGGTCTGGGCAGGGGAGCGTACCGTCAAGGTGTGCGGAAAGCGGTTCACCATCCTGCCGCTGGCCAGTGAGTTGGCGGCGGAGGTCGGCAAGCCACGCCTCGAACTCTAGGGGCTGACCTTCAGCGTCGAAGCGAAGCTCCGCCGCCATCAGGAACAGTCCAGTGCTGTGCAGGGCAGTGCAGCTAGGTGGGGTGCGGTGCAGTGCGTGACAGTGCGGTGCAGTGCGGTGCAGTGCGGTACTGTGCGGTACAGTGCGGTGCAGTGCGGTGCAGCGCGGTGCAGTGCGGTGCAGGGCGGCACGGAGCAGGGCGGGGTGGGGGGGGGGGGGGGGGAACCGTACCAGTGAGGAGGACGGGGCCGGGGCTGGCCCGACGGGGCCGGGCGGGCGCGACGGGGCCGGGCTGGTGCGACAGGGCCGGGAGGGGGCGACGGGGCCGAGCGGGCGCGACGGGGCCGGGCTGGGGCGACGGGGCCGGGCGAGTGCAGCAGGGCCGGGCCGGTGCGACGGGGCCGGGCGGCTGCGACGGGGCCGGGCAGGGTGCGACGGGGCCGGGCGGGTGCGACGGGGCCGGGCGGCTGCGACGGGGCCGGGCGAGCGCGACGGGGCCGGGCGGCGGCGACGGGGTCGGGCGGGCGCGACGGCGCCGGTCGGGCACGACGGGGCCGGGCGACGGCGACGGGTACGACGCGGCCCAGGAGGGGCGCTACGGGGCCCAGGAGGGGCACGACGGGGGGCCCAGGAGAGGCGCTACGAAGCCCAGGAGGGGCGCGACGAGGCCTAGGAGGGGCGCTACGGGGCCTGGGAGGGGCGCGACGGGGCCTGGGAGGGGCGCGACGGGGCCCAGGAGGGGCGCTACGGGGCCCAAGGAGGGCGCGACGGGGCCCAGGAGGGGCGCTACGGGGCCCAGGAGGGGCGCGACGGGGCCCAGGAGGGGCGCTACGGAGCCCAGGAGGGGCGCGACAGAGCCCAGGAGGGGCGCTACGGGGCCTGGAAGGAGCGCGACGGGGCCCAGGAGGGGCGCGACAGAGCCCAGGAGGGGCGCTACGAGGCCTGGGAGGAGCACGACGGGGCCCAGGAGGGGCGCTAGGGGGCCTGGGAGGAGCGCGACGGGGCCTGGGAGGGGCGCGACGGGGCCTGGGAGGGCGTTACAGGGCCCAGGAGGGGCGCTACGAAGCCCAGGAGGGGCGCGACGAGGCCCAGGAGGGGCGCTACGGGGCCCAGGAGGGGCGCGACGGGGCGCTACGGGACCTGGGAGGAGCGCGACGGGGCCCAGGAGGGGCGCTAGTGGGCCTGGGAGGAGCGCGACGGGGCCTGGGAGGGGCGCGACGGGGCCTGGCAGGGGCGCTACGAAGCCCAGGAGGGGCGCGACGGGGCCTGGCAGGGGCGCTACGAAGCCCAGGAGGGGCGCGACGAGGCCCAGGAGGGGCGCTACGGGGCCTGGGAGGAGCGCGACGGGGCCCAGGAGGGGCGCTAGGGGGCCTGGGAGGAGCGCGACGGGGCCTGGGAGGAGCGCGACGGGGCCCAGGAGGGGCGCTAGGGGGCATGAGCGGAAGCGGTAGGTGGGGGGGGGGGGATCCTACCTACGCGTGATACCATAACAGAATAATTGAATAATTGTAAAGTGAGAGTACACACAAATATATCTAAGTTTTGTATCCTCTAAGAGGTGACTCTATACAGTCTATACAAACATGACAAATACACATGTTTGACACTTTTTTCCTACAGTTTCTGACTAACCGTGGAACCCGACTGATCAAACATGTTGCGAACTCGCTAATTCTGATTGTTTCTATTGCGTCACTGACCGTACATATTATCGAGGCCCCTAATACTGAGCGCCGATGTACTTTCCCGATACAATTGGTGAACCATTATTGTTGTCTTTTACAAGAACAGCATGAAGGATTCATCACTAGTGTAATGGCTCTCACTCTCGGTATATGAGCATCATAAAACAGAGAATAGCATGCCATGGCTACACATTTGAAACGACGACACTGGAGTTCAAGCATTGTCGAAGCTGTTCTCCACTAACCCTAGGGGAGGTCCTCAAGCAAAGAAAGCTGAGGTTCTTGAGGTTCTTCAACCCACTAATCCCATGAGTTGTAAACCCTTGGCAATCATCCAGCGTCAATTTCTGCAAAGCCGTAAACCTCACTACATAACCCAATGCATAGTCTGTCAACCTAAAGCAACCCCTCAGGTGTAGCTCCTGTAGCGACCGCGCCAGGTATTGGTCACTGTAGTAATACCCCTGTCCTGGAGGCTTATAACGAGACAGCTTCTCTATGCCTTTATCGGAGATGGCATGGCATGCGTCGGCTTCGAGGAGCACCAATCGCAAGCCAGCAATTACTGCAAACCCATCATCTGTAACGGCTGGGCATCCCTTGAGGTGTAGACGTCTGAGTGTAGTTATGTAGGAGAGGAGAGAAAGTCCCTTGTTTGTGAGCTTGACACATGCAGGCTTCACAGATGGAAGGGAGGAAGCAGATGGAGAGGAAGGAGCAGCAGCAGGTTGGTTAGGGGATGTAGCTTTGTGGCTGGCTCGTGGGGAGAGAGATACGGACAGACCGGCTGTAGCAGAAGCAGCTGGAGCTGTAGCAGCTACAGGCGAAGCAGCTGCCACACTAGGAGAGAGTGCAGGGCTCGGGGTGGGTGGCCCATTGACATGAGAGACTCTTGAGCTGCCTGTGATTCTGGGCTTGCTGCTTGAACCTTTTGCAGCTGCTAATGTGACAGCTGCTGACGTGGCTGCTGTTGACGTGGCTGCTGCTGACGTGACAGTATCGCAGCCCCAGAGCCAGAGCTCCTTGAGGGAACGCAGGTGAGTCAGATGCAACAATGAGGCGCTGATATCGTGACAAACCATGCAACCCACACAGCCGCCCAGGGACAGAATCTCCAGAGATTTGATCCTCCCCAAGTGATGCAGGCCGATACTGCTGATGCTACATCCCTGTAACTGTAGCTCCTGTAGTGTAGTTACTGTAGACAGGTGGCTTAAACCCTCCTCTCTTATGCGCGTGTGCGATATGTACAGCACTTTAAGAGAGGGGCACTTGGAGAGGTGGGCTAGAACGGTACCGGAGAGGCCTGTACAGAGGATGAGGTTGAGTCGCTGCAGCGAATGGAAGGATGACACGTGGCAGAGAGAGTCATCTGTGATCCCTGTGCAACTCGCCAGGTGGAGCTCTTTCGGGTTCTCAGTCAGGCTGTCGAACTGAAGCACGCCTGCCCCGGGCAGAAGAAAAGATCCAGTGATGGCTTTGCAAGCTGATGTGGCACCGTCCCGCCCAAAAACAAGCTTGGCGATGGAGGGGAGGAGGGAGGGGTGGAGGATGGAGAGAGCGCGGATGACGAGGGAGATGTCCCGGTCGGATATGGTGGGGTAGGGTGTGAAATCGAGGCACTCGTTTTGCAGGGCGAGGGGGAAGGAAAGGAGCATTATATGGGCAGTTGCCTGGTGGATGGGGCGGTGAGTCAAACAGTGGAAAACAGAGGGAAGAAGAGAATAGATGGATAAATATGACGGAAGTAATGTGTTGATATGAGATGGGTGGGTGGGTGGGTGGTGTGTGTGAAATCGAGGCAGCAGTTTTGGAGGGCGTGGAGGAAGGAATGCAGCTTTAGATGGGCTGTTGCCTGGTGGATGGGACGGTGAGTCAAACAGTGGAAAACAGAGCTTTAGAGAGCTTTAGATGGGCTGTTGCCTGGTGGGTGGTGGATGGGAGGTTGTGGTGGGAGGCAGTGGTGAGAGGTGGTGGGAGATGGTTGGAGATGGGTGGGCAGCAGAGCAGGCAAAAACAGGAAGGATGTGGATTGAGGCGAGAGGAACAGGCAAGGCCGATAGAGAGCACGTGGAGTGAATGAGAGAGCACGTGGAGTGAATGAGAGAGCACGAGCACAAGCACAGGGGATGGAGGAAAGAGATATGAGTTGAGTGAATGAGAGAGCACGAGCACAGGGGATGGAGGGAGGGGGGAATGGGTGGAGATAATTTTTTTGGCGCCTAAAAATACGAGTTGAGTGAATGTGAGAGCACAAACACCGGGGATGGAGGGAGTGGGAAGCGGGTGGGGAGGTGGGCGGGGGTCGGGCAGGGGCGGTATTACCTTCTCATTCTCGTCCATCCTGATTCTCTGCTGGATCAACTCGGCCTCCAGCTTCACCTTTTCTCTGCACATCCTCCCAAGTCTCTCTTTTGAGTCGACACAAAGGTAATGGGAGGGAAGGGGCGGTATTACCTTCTCATTCTCGTCCATGCGGATTCTCTGCTTGTTCAACTCGGCCTCCAGCAGCACCTTCTCTCCACACAGCCTCCCAAGTCTCTCCCTCAGTTGACTCATTTCCGCTGCTGTAGCCATCCCTTCCTGCTGCTCCTGCTTCTGCTGCCAGTTCAGCTCCTGCTGCTGATGGGTAATGTTACCAGTCAATGTTAGAGTAATGTCACCTTCAATCGTCTTCATTCCTTCCTGGAACTTTCCTACCTCCTCCCTCTGCTGCCTCTGCTTCTGCTGCATCCTCGTTACTGCATCCTCCACTAACAGAGACTGGCCCTTCTCCTGCAACACCTGTTTATCAGTACTTTGTGCAAATGCAACAGCTGCAACATCACCACCAATTCCGCCTCCGCCCGCTGTGTTTTGAGTCGGCTCAAAACACTTCTGCTGCAACTCCTGTTTGTTAGCACCACTTCCTCCAAATGCAGCAGCTGCAATAGCACCACCAATCCCGCCTCCGCCTCCTCCCCCTACGTTTTCGTGACCTTCCTCTAACCATTTCGACGAAACAGCACTGCTCGCTTTGTTACACATGCACGTAAGGCTCTGCAGGGTAATTAGAGGGCAGAGAGAGCAGTAAGAGGGGGGCGGAGTGGAAAACGGAAAGGAGGGGCGATGGGGAGAAGACGGGGAGAGATGAGGGTAGAGGTCGAACTAGTGGATGCAGTGACTTTGGAGTTGACTCAAGAGGAGCGAACGAGAGAAGGGAGGGGGGGACGGGTGAAGAAGGGGAGAGATGAGGGTAGAGGTTGGAATAGTGGATGAGGGAGGGTTGCGGAACGAGGTGGCATATGTGGAATGAGGATTGCGGATTGCCTTTTCAAGGATTGCCTTTTCAAGAGTCACCTCTGAGTAATAAAAAGTGGTGTGCGACATCAACGATGGTTCAGCAGTTGGGATGAGGGTGGATAGGGGAACGCATGGCTCACCCACGCACCCCAGCAGTTGGGATGAGGGGAATGCGGATTGCATGTGTCATGCATGAGAGGATGACTTTTCAAGTGGATAGGGGAATGCATTGCTCACCCACGCACCCCAGCAGTTGGGATGAGGGGAATGCGGATTGCATGTGTCATGCATGAGAGGATGACTTTTCAAGTGGATAGGGGAATGCATGGCTCACCCACGCACCCCAGCAGTTGCGGAGGCAACCATGTAGCACAGCACCCACCCACCCACGCATGAATGGCTCACTGTCAGGATCTTGAGTGTCGTGAGTCTGCTTCTGATTCGACTCCAAGGCTGTCATGCAGCATGCATGCAAGTCTGGCTCACCTTGAGCATCATGTGCAGCTGTTACAATGCAACTCTTCATCCACTTTCACCTGGCTTCGAAAGGGAATCACCTGGCATGGAAAGGTGATATCTGAGGCTGTCATGTTGCATGCATGCACGCATGCCCGACTCACCTTGAGCAGCTGTTGCGTCTCTTCATCCGCTAGCACCTGATATGGAAAGGCGATTTCTGAGGTGCTTAAAATGTTTTGCATGCCTGACTGGCTCACCTTCAGCGTCTTGCGCAGCTGTTGCAACTGCTTTAGTGTCGACTCAAAGGCTATCATGAAGCATGCGTGCAAGCATGCATGACTGGCTCACCTTGAGCATCTTGTGCAGCTGTTGCAACTCTTCATCCACTTTCACCTGCCATGGAAAGGCAAAGGTATTCATTCTTAGGAACAGACGTCCATTAGGGATTGGCCAAGTGATAACACTATTGTTTTGAGACGTCTCAAAACAAGATTCTCATCCACTTTCACCTGGCATGGAAAGGGAAAGGCATTCACTCATAGGAACAGAAGTCCATTAGGGATTGGCCAATTAAAAAAGGGCACGGAAAAGGATAGGACGGCAGATCCTTGAGTCGACTCCAGGTGACTATTGAGTCGGCTCAAAAGTCAACAGAAGTCCATTAGAATTGGGCCAGTTAAAAAAGGCACGGAAAATGAAAGAACGTCAGACCCCACGGCAGAACGTCGGAGGTACCAACCTTGATCACTCACGCATACACACGGCCCTCACTTACCCAACCCTCCACCCTCTCTCTCGGCCCTTTGATCTCAAACCTCTCCTCTAAATGCTCCTCTGTCCTCGCCATGAACAGTCTTGAAACGTCTCCATTCGGCCTCTCAACCCTCACCCTCCCAAGCTTTCATCCCTCACTCACTCACAAGCGCTTTCCCAACCGCCTCTCAACCCTTACCCCCCCAATCCTGCACTCACAAGCGCTTTCCCAACCGCCTCTCAACCCTTACCCCCCCAATCCTGCACTCACAAGCGCTTTCCCAACCGCCTCCTCGTGATCCAGAATCGCACGCCGCTCGGCATCTGTAACCCAGCTGCCAGTCGTCGCACCATCGCCATCACCATCACAATCCCTTATCTCACTGCAGCCCCTTGCGAGAGATTTTTGAGAAATTTCACATGTCTCACTGCAGTCCCTTGCACCATCTGAATCCCCTTCCCCGCTGCCATCCCCTGCAACGCCCAGATTCCTTCTCCCACTGCAGAGAGTATTCTCCAGGCCCTCTGGGTTCTGCAGAGACTCGAGCTTCTCAGGTCTCTCGGGCTGCTCGAGCTTCCCGTGCTTCGCACAGCTGACTAGGTTCTGCGAATTCTCCAGGGGATGCATGTTGCGAAGGCTCTGCATGGCTTGCTTGTGAGACAGCATGGCCTGATCCACGAGACAACCGATGGCTCTCACTCGAGCACGGGCTTCGCGCAACGAATGGCTGCAATGGCAAGGAAGGGAAGGGGATGAAAGAGCTTCGCATATCTTGCTTGTGAGACAGCATGGCCTGATCCACGAGACGGCCGATAGCTCTCATGCGAGCTCGGGCATCTCTTAAAGAGGGACTGTGATTAAAACGAGGGGAAAGGGAGGCAAGTTGCAGAAGTTCAGGCTTTCAAGGCCCCGCATGGCTTGGTCGTGCGACTGCATGGCCTGATGCACGAGACAACCCATGGCTCTCACGCGAGCTCGGGCCTCTCGTAAAAAGAGACTGGGATTAAAACGAGGGGAACGGGAGGCAATGTGCAGAAGTTCAGGCTTTGAAGGCTCCGCATGGTTTGCTTGTGAGAGTGCATGGCCTGATTTACGAGTCGATCGATTCCTCTCGTACGAGAACGGAACTCGCGTAATGAGATTTGACACAATCATCTCGGCCTAAAAATGGAAGGATTTGGACCCGAGTCATACCGTGGCGACATTTTTCGCAGATTCTTGGTAAGGTCTGACGGCGTTCGACGCGTTTCGAAATTCTGTTGATTCTTGGTCAGATCCGAGACGGACGGCGGAAAGAGTACACAATTTTAAGAACGTCCAAGTACGATGCCATAATATCTTAGACGGAAAGATGGTAGAAGGTGGAGCCAAAGAAAGAGTAGAGCATCTGTAGGAAACTTTGCAGTAAAAGGAAGGATTCCCGGGGACGTTTGAGTCGACGCAAAAGGATTCCCGGGGGCGTCAGCTGTCAAGGAGCCTATGATCGACTCGATAAACGAATTCAGGAGCCGTCTGATCTCGAGAAAATGTTTACAGAGCCACGATATTCTACGTTCCTGGCTGGTGAAATGGAGCGATGAGAGAATGACTTGAAAGAGCATATCTAGTTTTGGGAATCGGCAATATTAGCCCTGAGGTACGACCCCACTGACAGATGCGAGAAGAGTTCCGTTGCTTGACTCCGAGCCGCAATCTATCCGTTGATAGGTCTGTCCCATCAAGGGAGGGAAGCGTATCCCAGTCATGTCACCACCACCTCTCCCAGAAACGAAGCAACTCGAAGGAAAGTCCGAGAGGACCAAGGGCGTGGTGCCTAAGGTTTCCAACTTCTGGAAGTCTGGATGGCTCGAGTGGTACAGTAATTTTTAAAAACGTTTCTGGCGTGTTGCTGTTAGATAGAATCACGGTCTAGTGTGGTGGAAGCTCGGAGGACTGGTGTTCAGATGGTATTCACCACGCCCTAATGGGCCTGAATTCTGGGAGCATAGCCAATTCTTGTTGGTGCTGTGTTGGGTGGGTGGGATGAACTCGAGGGACCCAGGAAATCTCACAGGTCCTGCCAGCAAATGCAGGGTGGCGAAAAAAAACGGCAGAAATGTGTTGACCTGAAAGTTGTTCCTGTCAGCTGTTCTGGCCGCACTTCTACACTCGCAAGCAATTTAGCGCTAACCATAAGCACTTACATGGCATATTAGACATACCATGCTTTAGAATATTATGTCTAATATTGATATTTAAAGGTCTAATAGAAATTTGAATGTTTTATGAAAAAATAATAATCATCAAGAATATTATGGGGTTAAAATGATGTAATATCCTCACTATGACCGTACTGAACGTTGTAAGCACACTACTCTTTTGACACGTTTTTTCCCGTCATGTGCTGGCCTTACATGCTTAGCCTGGCATGCTCACAACGAGCGTTCAATGATTCCCTCACAGGTACGGTGCGCCGACTTGGCTCGACGGTTCTGGTTGCTCCTACCAAAACAAGCTGCCGAACCACCCTTTCACCCCCTTTTGGTAAACCTCATGCCCTTGCTTCGGCTCGGCTAGGCTCGGTTACGTGCAGTCAAACCTACACAGATTTCCCCAGCCAGACCAAGCGCAGGTTTGGCTTGCTGGAAATCACAGATTGACATTAATAACGACAGTTCATTAGTCCACACCAAAGCTGGCGCTGCAGACTCAAGACGGAAGTACAAAACAGTGTAGTTTGATGGAATCTGACACGGCAGATTCAATTGGAGGATAAAGAATGAACATGTGCGTCGCGAGTGGCAGGCCTGGCAATCTCGCAACCCATTTTCCATCCTTGTTCATGTACAGGGTACACTCGCGTCGCATGCATCCCCCCACCCACACACCCCAAATCATCCCCCCGGTCCCCCCCACCAGGGCTCTCGCTAAGGGTGGGGTACATGATCCCCAAGGCCGGGTTCGAGGCAAGGTTCGCGGAGGCAAGCTTCGCGCTACAGTAATCCCATGTACCACAGACAGCGGCACCCCATCCCCCAGGGTTGCAATGTGAATTTTTTGGCAGCTCCAACTGCATCCAACCCTGGGGCAAATTTGCCTCTAAGGTTGCCTGCTTCTGGTACACGAGGGTTGCGGGAAACCCCCAAGCCTCCAAATCAGGGCTGGCCTTGGCTGCCCGACCGTGAAGGCCGGCCTTTTGGCCGCAAACCCCCAAAGCGGGGTCGTGTACCGGCCCGAAGCCTAGGGTATTCCGCGAGGTCACGGAATCGGCCCGGAAATGACCCTTACCTGACGGAATCTACGAGACATTACCCGTTAGCATACGGATTCGTCGAAGAGCTACTCTTGGTGTGATAATCACATCCTCAAAGACGGATAGCCTTCGTCACCACTAAGGAGAGGCCATTCAACCCCCACGGACTGTTTCTCGCATATCCTATGCCTCAGGCGGTTGAACAGAGAAAAACTTCCCGCTAACTAACCTCTCTTTGTTTAGTGGGGGATGTTGGTGAGAGCCGAGGGGAGGGTAGGAAGGGGTGCGAACAGATCTCCTGCTACAAGCACAGTTCGTACGGAATGAAGGAAAACTAATCCGTAATCTCAAGGAGTTCCACAAAAAGTGCGAGTAAATTCGGCATCTCGGGTCTGACCCGAGGCTGACCCGCGGTCGAAGTAGCCACAGGATTTAGAGGCTTCAACCTTGGATCTGGTGACTTCGACGGTCGTGCGCCTACAGAGGTGCAGAAAGTCGCAAAACGAGTTGACGATGTACAGAAAACCGCACAGAGTTGTCGCAAAGGAAATTGGGAGGTGTACATTGGCGGGCGATGCACTTGCGCGATTCAGGTGTTGGGGTAGGTTTGTCTGCGAACGGTGTGTTTCCAGTCAAGCAGCCGTCAGGAGTCGTAAGACCCGAGGCAAATTTTTTTCTACCTCGGGTGGTCTTGTATGACACTAGCGTCAGACACGATCTCCAGAATCACCCTGATCTGTTAGGAAGACGAATTCACGAAAATTACCACGCAAAAAACGGAATCAGTCACTCTTAATTTCGTGACATTCAGGGTGATTAATCTTTCAGCCAGAGCCCTGCCCCCACCTGCCCCCCACCCACCCCCCATGTATGTGCACGAATGGTCGAGTCGAGAGAGACTGAGGGTAAATTCCGCAGCGAGTGTTAGACCCGAGGGTTTAGCGGGAAGATCCAAGGATGGATTGAGTGAAGCGAGACTCGGGAGACTCGAGTCGAGTTGAGAGGGTTGAGTTGAGTGTCGAAAACCTTGGAGAGGCGAGTGCGTGGCGGAAATGTGAGCACGAACTCACCTCCCCGTTCCCTCCCTACCTTGGCTCCCGAAACAACGGCGCTGCACGACATGGTGCCTACCAGCGCAGCTCCCCAGCGCGCCACTCGTTCTGAATTGAGGATTCTCTCAACGCCCTCCTTCCCCCTGTCTCCCCTCCTCACTCTCTACTCGACTGAACGATGATTTCAGCTGACAGCAGCAGTAGTCAGATAAATGCACCATCTGCCGTCCGTACGAAAATCCAGCTGGCGAGGCCTCTTACTCATGCCCATACAATGAGGTTGGTTGGAATCCACCTTCCGAAACGCCTGGAATCAGGTTGCCATGGGAGTCCCCGAGGTTTCTTGGTTCAGAATCCCCCACGTGGCTCCCGGTGGTTTCTTACTTGCCGACTTTCATCTCTCGTACTGTACACAGTACTGTCAATTGTACTGTACAGTCCATCGTTGTCCTGTACGAACGTCCTTCCAGAGACCCTTACAGTACCAGCCTCGCCCAGCGAGCTCGCGCAGGAAAACACCTTTGGCACTGCCACATTTCGGGGTTTCAGTGCTCGAGGAGAAGGCTCGTCTTGCGAACACCTCGAGGGGAAGACTCGTCTTGCGAACACCTTGCGACCCATCTATGTAAAATACGACGCGACGCCGCGTCTGATCATATCCTGAGATCATATCCTGAGATCATATCCTGAGATCATATCCTGAGATCATATCCTGAGATCATATCCTGAGATCATATCCTGAGATCATATCCTGAGATCATATCCTGAGATCATATCCTGAGATCATATCCTGAGATCATATCCTGAGATCATATCATAGCCTGCTAATTCTCCTCGTCTGGCGTCATGGCGCCGGCTCCGCACGCTTCTGGTCTCACTGAGACCGGCAGTAGTACTGCTGCTAGTCGCATCCGTTCGACTCCCAGCCTTCCAGCGTCTTGGGGCGCGATGATGCGGCCGTCTCACGTCTGTCAGCGACCCGCGGCCACCCTCCTCCTCTCCCTCTTGCTCCTCTCGCCACTAACCGTCGAGCTGCTTCCCGCCGCCGCCGCCGCTTCCGCCGTCTCCGCCGCCTCCAGTCGCGGCGGCCCTGGGCTGAGTACTAGTTTCGGCGCGCGAGCCGCGGCGGCGCGAACGTGGCGGGTGCCGCAGCAGCTGCTCCAGTTTCGAAATCTGGCGAAAGCTGTTACCGTGTTACGGGAACAGTACGCGGCGTCTCGCGAAGGCGACGCGGCGGGCGTGCGAAAAGCCGCGTCGACGGTGGTAGGAGCAGAGGGGACCGGAGAGGGCGGAGGAGAGACAGCTCCTCTCGGGGCGAGCGGCGCGAGCGAAAATGATAGAGTTGGGGTTACCGCGTTCGCGAATGTCGCACCGCAGGAGGAGACGGACCCCAATGCTCCGTACACAGTGTTCGAAGTGGCGAAGCCGATCGAGCGGCCGCAAGGCGCGGAGGAGTGTACAGTAACACTGTTCACGGACGAACCGTTCGCCAATACGATTGGTAACCCGCCCACGCAGGCTTCGTACACCCCGGATCCGAACTGTGCCTCGGTATGTACTCGTAGTACTGTACGCGTTACAAGCCGCAAGAAGAGCGTGCTGAGAATAATTGCAGCTGAGCTGTCCTCAGCAAGTGGGTTGAGAATTCAGGGCTGTGGTTGGGCAAGGGGGAGCAGGAAGGGCGGAAAATCGGTGGGAATGCAAGAAATGGATGGAGGGGGGGGGAGGGGGGGGGGGGGGGAGGGGAATGTGTGTGTGGCGGGGGGCGGGGGGCCGGGGGAGGGGGAGGGAGAGGGGGAGGTGGGGGGGGGGGAAGGTTGAGGGGGTCCAATATACTAGGATTTGCACGTGTGGGGCTGACGCGTGTCTCTTGCTTTGCTCGTCATGCCACGTGTTGCAGGCCGATTGGTCGCTGGCGGTGCTGTCAGTGGGCGTGAAGGTGAAAGGCGTGCAGTTTGACAGGCGCATGGTCATCTTCTTTGGCGGCTTTGAAGTGTCTAGATCCATGTGAGTGCAGCTGCGAGGACTCGGCTTCTAGAAACCCAAAAGATAAGGGGCAAGCATGCATGCATGCATGCACGTCAACCGGCGCATGATCATCTTCTTTGGCGGCTCTGAAGTATCTAGATCCATGTGAGTGGAGCTGAGTTGATGTGAGTGCAGCTGAGTTGATGTGAGTGCAGCTGAGTTGATGTGAGAGCAGCTGAGTTGATGTGAGTGCAGCTGAGTTGATGTGAGTGCAGCTGGGTTGATGTGAGTGCAGCTGGGTTGATGTGAGTGCAGCTGAGTTGATGTGAGTGCAGCTGAGTTGATGTGAGTGCAGCTGAGTTGATGTGAGTGCAGCTGAGTTGATGTGAGTGCAGCTGGGTTGATGTGAGTGCAGCTGGGTTGATGTGAGTGCAGCTGGGTTGATGTGAGTGCAGCTGAGTTGATGTGAGTGCAGCTGAGTTGATGTGAGTGCAGCTGAGTTGATGTGAGTGCAGCTGAGTTGATGTGAATGCAGCTGAATTCATGTGAGTGCAGCTGAGTTGATGTGAGCGCAGCTGAGTTGATGTGAGTGCAGCTGAGTTGATGTGAGTGCAGCTGAGTTGATGTGAGTGCAGCTGAGTTGATGTGAGTGCAGCTGAGTTGATGTGAGTGCAGCTGAATTCATGTGAGTGCAGCTGAGTTGATGTGAGTGCAGCTGAGTTGATGTGAGTGCAGCTGAGTTGATGTGAGTGCAGCTGAGTTGATGTGAGTGCAGCTGAATTCAAGAAATCCAGGTGTATCTGGGTGAGGTGCAGTTCGACAGGCGTATCTTCTTTGGCGCCTTTGAAGTGTCTAGATCCATTTGAGTGAAGATCCATGTGAGTGCAGCCGAGGGGAGTCAGCTTCTAGAAATCCAAAAGATGGGTGCCATGTACGTCGACAGGCGCATGATCCATGTGAGCGATGATCCATGTGAGCGATGATCCATGTGAGTGCTTGTGCATGAGAGTGCTTGTGCATGAGAGTGCTTGTGCATGTGAGTGCGTGTGCATGTGAGTGCTTGTGCATGTGAGTGCTTGTGCATGTGAGTGCTTGTGCATGTGAGTGCGGTGCAAGTGAGTGCTTGTGCATGTGAGTGCTTGTGCATGTGAGTGCTTGTGCATGTGAGTGCGGTGCAAGTGAGTGCTGGACATGTGAGTGCTGGTCCCTGGTGTCGCGATCCACGTCACTGTAGCTGAGTGGTGTGCATGTCGTCGACAGATGCATGATATTCTTCTTCCTTCGAAGTAGTTTCGAGGTGCGGAGATGAGACCCTTGTGAGTGTAGCTGGGTGAGTGTCGGTTTGGTTGACTTGCGTTGACTTCATCTGATGAATGATTAATGCGCATTGCCACTTCACTGACCTGTGCTGGCGATTTGGTTGACTAACGTTGACCAACAGACCAGTTGATTGACTTGCAACCAGCTGATTAGTGGTTGACATCCAATGTTCAATCAAAAATTAGTGGTTGTGTGATTATACACAACCCGATAGTCACTGCCACAGTTGTGAGTCTGCTCTTAGTGCGACTGAGCCTGTATCCCCCTCCTTATTATCCTCCCCACCCCCCTCCATCGCCCTCCATCGTTCTCCCTATTGTGCTACTCGTTAACAGCACTGCAGAGCCACTTGGAACGGAGATTCATTACTCGTTCGAGCGCGACGTCACAAGTTACACACCCATGCTTAAAACTGTGAGCTCATAACTACCACGTTCCCTCCCCTCCTGCCTCTCATCCATTACTCCTCCCCACTAGACAGGTGCATATTTCTGGATGTGCCTTCTTGCAACATTGTCTCATGCCACCCCATGTCCTGCCATGCCATGCCATGCCATGCCATGCCATCCCATGTCCTGCCATGCCATGCCATGCCACTTGCACTTACTGAAGCCCCAGCCCTTCCACCCGTCCAGGTATCAACTGTCTGTGTGATTGTAGCGAATGTCACTTACTGATGCCGATTACACGGGCTTTTTCAACTCACAAGCAGATGCATCCTTTCCCATGCTTTGCCCTCCAGTAACCCCCTTCCACCCCCTTCCACCCCCTTCCACCCCCTTCCACCCCCTCCCAACCCCTCCCAACCCCTCCCAACCCCTCCAGGCCTCAACAGTCTATGTGATTCTAGAAAACGTCGTGGACGCCGATTACACCGGCATTTTCAACGTCACCATCTCTCTCACCACCTACAAGGGAACACCCCTCACCACCCCCCCCTCCCTCCTCCTCCCCTTCTCCACCACCTCCTCTTCCTCCTCCTCCCCCTTCATCCTCTCCGGGGCTTCCCCTACTACTCGGAGTGCTTCTGTCTCGCTCTCCGGTCTTCCAGCAAATGTGATTAAAGCGAAGGTGGAGCTGACTATATCGATGCACGCGGATGACGAGTTTTATTATCTCTATTTCCCTAATAAATTCTACAATAGCCTTCCTAGTTCCCTCAAGCCCAAATTTAAGCCGGAAGGGGGCCCCTTTCGAGAGCTAGAACTCTACATTGACAACCGATTTGCTGGGGCGATTTACCCCTTTGCTCCGCTTTACACCGGTGCTTTCAACCCGCTGCTTTGGTCGCCCGCTGTGGGAATCGGAAATTTCGGCATCCCGTCAATTACACTCGATGTGACGCCGTTCGCAGGGGTTTTATCCGACGGGCAAGCGCACGAAATCAAGGTTACGGTTGGGAATGCAAAGGCGGCAGCTGCTTGGTACCTGACTGGGATTGTGCACATCTGGGTGGATTCAGGGGTGGCGTCGACTGCTGGCCCACCACCAACCATCAAGGTGAGGGATGGGAGCAGTTGAAAGGGGTAATGGAAAGCAGGTAACAGGGGTGATAGGACTACTTGATAGGGAAGCTCATGAGGTTAGGGTTATGGCTGGTTGGGAATGCGAAGGCGAGGGCTGCTGCTTGGTACCCGACTGGGATTGTGCACATGTGGTTGGATTCAGGCGTGGCGTCGACTGCTGGCCCGCCGCCAACCATCAAGGTGAGATAAAGGCAGGTGAAGGGAGGGTAGGAGGCAGGTGAAAGGGGATAAGAGCAGTTGAAAGCACATAGCTGGTTGGGAATGCGAAGGCGAGGACATGTCTCTGCTATCCTCTATGTCCTTGATCTTCCCGTATTCAAGGTGTCTCCCAGCAAGGGAAAAGAGCACGTGAAGCTGTTTGGGAGCCTGTACACTCCATTTCGGCTTCCCATATCGCTCACATCTCATCTGCTGTCTTCCCCTCTCTTCCCAGGTGTCCCCCAGCAAGAGGAAAGAACGTGTGAAGCTGTCTGAAAGCCCGTTAATTCGAGTTCTGCGCATGGTGGGAGTGCGGTTGAGCATCGACGGCAAGTACGGCACGGTTGCTAGCAGAGCATACACCATCACAGGTGATGCCGCATTGCAGCATGAGGGGAGCGTGTTGCCGGGTGGTGAGAGCGGTTTGCTTGATGGGAGTGGGGTTGAGCATCGACGGCAAGTACAGCACGGCTGCTGCTAGAGCATACTCAATTACAGGCATCATACACTGTGGCACTGTAGCGGGTTACTTGGTTACAGTGTAACAGGGTGAGAGAGTGGGAGGAGAGAGTCGTCTGGTTGGGGAGAGCGTTAGGCATGATGGGAGTGCTGCTCATCATGGAGGGGCAAGTGCAGCACTGCTGCTGCCAGAGCACACTCCATCACAGGTGATGCCACGTTACAGGGTAACATCTGATGCTGCAAACGGTTTGATAGCAAATACAGCACTGCTGCTGCTGCTAGAGCATACTCTTAACACACAGGTAACGCTATACTGTGTCACTGTAACAGGTGGCGTTATACTATTGCAAATGGTGTGACAAGTATCAGATATGTTAGGCTCTATACTGTCACAGACGTGGGTTACAGATAGTGTTAGAAGGTGTCAGAAGGTGTCAGAGGGTGTCAGAAGGTGTCAGAAGGTGTCAGAAGGTGTCAGAAGACGTCTCCCAGCTGTAATGGTGGGGTAGGGTCGAACTGTCTGCACATCCCACTTCCCTTCCTTTCAACACCCCCCTTTATAATCACACCACCAGGCACAGTAACCACAGCGGATGGCCTGGTAACCATGCAGGTCGCATATTCCATGTTAGTGGATGCAGCAGCGGTGGTGGCGCAGGGGGGCGCAGTGATAACCTGGTGGAACAACGTCGGCAGCAAGACGTGACTGTTACTTCCCACTTCCACACCACCCCTCCTTTTTCTATCACACCAGGCACAGTGACGACTTCGGACGGCCCTGTGACAACGCAGGTCACGTCCTCCCTGTCAGTGGATGCTGCAGCAGTGGTGGCGCAGGGGGGCGTGGTGATTACCTGGTGGAACAACGTCGGCATCAAGACATCTGTTACGTCGACTCTTCAGACAACGGCAGCGGTGCTTGCGACCCAAACGGACAGCTACACGTTTCCGCTCAAGCTCAAGCAGACATCTCTCGACTGTGAGTTGTGGGTGGGATTTCTTGCAGTCACTTCACAAATGGGGGCGCGGTGATCTCCTGGTGGAACAACGTTGGCATCAAGAGGTCTGTTACGTCGAAGCTTGATTCCACTCAAACAGGGCCCACGACCCAAACAGACAGCTACTCGTTTCCAATCAAGCTGACGCAAACCTCTTTAGACTGAGTATCGGGTATACTATATTCTAACCTCTTGCATCTGCTCAGTCACTCAACCAGACATCTCTTGACTTAGTGATGTATGTGGCTCTCAGTTACTTACCATGCCACGTGAAAAGCTCACATAGTGCCCCTTTCCTGCACTGGCATCTGTTGCTTGTCTCTTCTGTTGCCCTTATTGCCCAGCTGCGTTCCAGTTCACGTCGTCTAGTCTGCTGCCCCCCTCTAACCCTTCGTCTACATGCTCACCCTCTCACCCTCTGGTCCTCTGTTGCCCTTTTAGCCCACCTGCTTACCTGTTCACGTCGTCTAGACGGCTGCCCCTCTAACCCTCCTTCCACATGCTCACCCTCTCACCCTCTGGCCCAAAACATGAGCTAGCAATGGACTCAGCAGTTATATTTTTCGGATAATTCTCAAGAAAATTATCACAGCCTGTGCTAACAACGGACTCATATTGTGTCTGCTACACTCATTCTGCTCTGTGCTTCCCCGTGTCTCCTTCTCAGCATATGGATCCGTATGATATTGGCAGTGGCTTTAAAGCAGTCTACACTGGGCGGAACACCCATCGGCTCATCATAGTCTCATTTTTGTCCTCTTTTTGCCCGTATCCTCTCGTTCAGCATATGGATCTGTGAAGTTTGATATCGACAGTGGGTACAACCGAAAGTCTACACTTGGAGGAACACCCATAGGCTCATCAGCATCATCATCATCATCGTCGTCAGCAGTAACAACAAACAGGCTGCATAACTCACGCAAAGATGGCTTCACTGTGTATGTCGACTCGAAAGGTGTTGTGACAGGGTCGTCCACTTCAGGTAGCCAGAGGTTTGTGTATAAGAGTAGCTTGGGCAGTGGGTGTTACTCGCGGCAAATCAAGACAAGGCCAATTGAAGTGCTTCAGAACGTAGATTCGGCTAGTTGCTGATGTGAAAAAGGGGTTGCTTATAAGACGCTTAGGATGAGGCATGCCAGGAGGACGAACGATGCATGCCAATTGGAGGTAAAGAATCAACTATGTATGCAACGGCTGATGTGATGTGAATATTGGTATAGTCTATATGGATATAGGCACAAGCAACATGTGATACTGGTATGTAGTTCATGCCTCATTGTCTGTCTTGGCACTGGCTTGATACATTGTACATGGACGATTATGGCACGGGCACTATGGGATACACCAGTTCTATAGGATCTCCATGGCCTCCTGCTCTCACAGAAACACCTTCCAGAGTCAGGACAATTAGAGCGCGTTCCTACGAGCCTCTTCCCACACAACCTCTTCCCAGAGTCACGCGCGACCTTGAGAGCGTGTTCCCAGGACCACTTTTCGGAATACTCCCGTTTCATATTTGCGTTCCATCGCTCTCAACCACATAAAGTCAGCTGGCGTCGAAACTTTACTGTGCAGATTCGCGCTTGTCTGAAAATCTGCTCGTCTGAAAAGAGGTTTTAAAACACGGCCCTGAATCTCGGGAAGCTGAATCTCACTTCGCACTTTGTGGAATCGCACTCAAACATTTCGCGTCAAAATTTGCGACACTGTAGCACGCGAGTCTGGGAAGAGGTTGCTTGGGAAGAGGCTGGCAGGAACACGCTCTTAGAATAAGAACAATTAGAAAAAATGTTCCAGGGTGCCACACCTTTTTGCACCTCAACTGCAGCATCAGACACCCCTGTGCGTAGCTGCATGCCGTGCTGCACACCTTGCTGCTTGCCATGCTGCATGCCATACTGCATGCCGTGCTGCATGCCATGCTGCATGCCATACTGCATGCCGTGCTGCATGCCATGCTGCACGCCTTGCTGCATGCGTTGCTGCTACTCTGCAGACTCACCCCTGGTGGATGATGAAGAGCTGACCGACAAATCTCCAGGCCCTTGCTGCATGTCTTCCTGCATGCCCTGCTGCCAGCGTTGCTGCATGTCTTGCTGCATGGCTTGCTGCATGTCTTGCTGCATGTCTTGCTGCACGTCTTGCTGTATGTCTTGCTGCATGTTGGCTGACTCCGAGAGAGCTGACAAACCCCCAGGCCTGGACCACTCTTGCTGCACACCTTGCTGCATGTTTGCTGACTCACCCCCGGTGGATGATGAAGAGACGGTCGTCGGCAAACCTCCATGGCCGGACCACTCTTGGCTCAGCTGCTGACTAGCACCAGATTGGCTCAGCTGCTGACTAACAGCAGATTGGCTCGGCAGAATGTGCCTGGGAAAAACTTGGCTCGGGAAAAGCTGCCCCGAAAAAGCCTGACTCGGCCATAGTTGACCGGACCAAGCCTTTCCCCCGCTGTTGCTCCTCCTCTTCTGACTCTCGCTTCTCTTCCCACGAAACCCCACCATGCTAGGTGTGCGAACATCCACACAATTCAGAGAACTCAGCAACTCCTGCTCTCCTCTGTCTGCACTGCCCATACCCACCACCATGCCTCCCACACCCCCCTTACCCCCCATACCCTCCCCGTTTTCGCCCATTCCTCGGCTTGCTGCTGCCAGGGAGAGCCCGCTTAGGGACTGCAGGCGCAGCAGATCGGCGTCGAGGGATTTGGACCAATCGGGGAGCGCCCGGTGCTGCAGAAAGTGCGCAACAGCCCCGAGGATGCGGGGGTCGCGGAAGTACGCGCCGTGGTTGAGGTCAAAGCGGCCGGTTAATTCACCTAGATGCTCCTCGATCATCACACAGAGTTGTTTTACCTGAGAGGTAGAGCGAGGAGAGGAGGCGGGGGGGGGGGGGGGGAGGAGGAGGATAAAAGAAGTACGCATCAGGTTGAGGCCAAAGCGGCCGGTAAGCTTGCACAAATGGTCCTCGATCATGGCATAAAGCTGCTTCACCTGAGAGGAAGGAATGGCGGGTGATGTGGCAACGGAGGGAAAGCTGGTTTTTGAGTCCGCAGCTGGCCCAGGTCCTGCAGGATTTTTTAGGCGCCTGAAAAATCGAAAGCTGGATTTTGAGTACGCAGCTGGCCCAGGTGCTGCAGGAAGTGCTTTTGAGGCGCCTGAAAAATCGGCCCAAGCGTTGCAGGGAGTGCAGGGGCCCAACCAAATCCTGAGCTTACAAGCCAGCCTCTGCCTTACCTGAGGCACAAAACCCCCCTCAGTAAGCCGCTTTTTGAGGCGCCTCAAAAACTGCCTTACCTGAGGCACAAAACCCCCCTCAGTAAGGCGCTTTTTGAGGCGCCTCAAAAACTGCCTTACCTGAGGCACAAAACCCCCCTCAGTAAGCCGTTTTTTGAGGCGCCTCAAAAACTGCCTTACCTGAGGCACAAAACCCCCCTCAGTAAGCCGTTTTTTGAGGCGCCTCAAAAACTGCCTTACCTGAGGCACAAAACCCCCCTCAGTAAGCCGCTTTTTGAGGCGCCTCAAAAACTGCCTTACCTGAGGCACAAAACCCCCCTCAGTAAGGCGCTTTTTGAGGCGCCTCAAAAACTGCCTTACCTGAGGCACAAAACCCCTGTCAGTAAGCCGTTTTTTGAGGCGCCTCAAAAACTGCCTTACCTGAGGCACAAAACCCCCCTCAGTAAGCCGCTTTTTGAGGCGCCTCAAAAACTGCCTTACCTGAGGCACAAAACCCCTGTCAGTAAGCCGTTTTTTGAGGCGCCTCAAAAACTGCCTTACCTGAGGCACAAAACCCCTGTCAGTAAGCCGCTTTTTGAGGCGCCTCAAAAACTGCCTTACCTGAGGCACAAAACCCCCCTCAGTAAGCCGTTTTTTGAGGCGCCTCAAAAACTGCCTTACCTGAGGCACAAAACCCCTGTCAGTAAGCCGTTTTTTGAGGCGCCTCAAAAACTGCCTTACCTGAGGCACAAAACCCCTGTCAGTAAGCCGCTTTTTGAGGCGCCTCAAAAACTGCCTTACCTGAGGCACAAAACCCCTGTCAGTAAGCCGTTTTTTGAGGCGCCTCAAAAACTGCCTTACCTGAGGCACAAAACCCCCCTCAGTAAGCCGTTTTTTGAGGCGCCTCAAAAACTGCCTTACCTGAGGCACAAAACCCCTGTCAGTAAGCCGTTTTTTGAGGCGCCTCAAAAACTGCCTTACCTGAGGCACAAAACCCCTGTCAGTAAGCCGCTTTTTGAGGCGCCTCAAAAACTGCCTTACCTGAGGCACAAAACCCCTGTCAGTAAGCCGTTTTTTGAGGCGCCTCAAAAACTGCCTTACCTGAGGCACAAAACCCCTGTCAGTAAGCCGTTTTTTGAGGCGCCTCAAAAACTGCCTTACCTGAGGCACAAAACCCCTGTCAGTAAGCCGCTTTTTGAGGCGCCTCAAAAACTGCCTTACCTGAGGCACAAAACCCCTGTCAGTAAGCCGCTTTTTGAGGCGCCTCAAAAACTGCCTTACCTGAGGCACAAAACCCCCCTCAGTAAGGCGCTTTTTGAGGCGCCTCAAAAACTGCCTTACCTGAGGCACAAAACCCCCCTCAGTAAGCCGTTTTTTGAGGCGCCTCAAAAACTGCCTTACCTGAGGCACAAAACCCCCCTCAGTAAGCCGCTTTTTGAGGCGCCTCAAAAACTGCCTTACCTGAGGCACAAAACCCCTGTCAGTAAGCCGCTTTTTGAGGCGCCTCAAAAACTGCCTTACCTGAGGCACAAAACCCCTGTCAGTAAGCCGCTTTTTGAGGCGCCTCAAAAACTGCCTTACCTGAGGCACAAAACCCCCCTCAGGAAGCCGTTTTTTGAGGCGCCTCAAAAACTGCCTTACCTGAGGCACAAAACCCCTGTCAGTAAGCCGTTTTTTGAGGCGCCTCAAAAACTGCCTTACCTGAGGCACAAAACCCCTGTCAGTAAGCCGTTTTTTGAGGCGCCTCAAAAACTGCCTTACCTGAGGCACAAAACCCCTGTCAGTAAGCCGCTTTTTGAGGCGCCTCAAAAACTGCCTTACCTGAGGCACAAAACCCCCCTCAGTAAGCCGTTTTTTGAGGCGCCTCAAAAACTGCCTTACCTGAGGCACAAAACCCCTGTCAGTAAGCCGTTTTTTTAGGCGCCTCAAAAACTGCCTTACCTGAGGCACAAAACCCCTGTCAGTAAGCCGTGGGTTTTTCTTATCCTCTGCCTCTCGGACAGATGCTGCTCTCCTCTGTGATATGGCAGCAGCAGATGATACGTCTCACAGATGCTGCTGCTGCATCCTGCCTTTAGAGGTGACTTTTGAGTCGACTCAAAAGGCATCTCGGACAGCAGCAGATGATCTGTCGCAGAGATGCTGCTGCTGCATCCTGCCTTTATGACCAACACATCTGCTGCTTCTTTTCTACCACCCCTATCAGCTGCCTAAACCTGCCAGACGAGCCATCGGTCAGTGAGCCGTGGGTTCTTCCTCATCCGCCTCATCTCTGACCGCAGCAGGTGGTAGGTCTCGGACGCTGCTGCAGCTGCCTCTCCCAACATGCTGTCTTTTGAGGCGCCTCAAAAGAAGTCTGCTGCCTCTCCCAACATGCTGTCAGCCCAATACCCAACACACAAAGCTCAATCGACCCAACCAGCCTTACCTGCCGCACAAAGTGACTTTTGAGTCGACTCAAAAGTCAACCGGCCTCACCTGCCGCACAAACTCTCTGTCAGTAAGCCGTGGGTTCTTCTTCATTCTCCTCATCTCGGATCGCAGCAGACGGTACGTCTCGGACGCTGCTGCTGCTTCTTCTAACTTGCTGTCCTCCCACAAAAACTCGTACAGCAGCTGCTCCTCCTGCTCTTCCTTCTCCTCCTCCCCCTGCTCTTCCCCGTCCTCCTCTTGCTCCACCTTTCCCAGCAGCTGCTCCTGCTCTCCCTCTCGCTCCTCTTCTCCCTCCTCTTCTCCCTCCTCTTCCCCCTCTCCCTCCTCTTCTCGCTCCTCTTTCCCCTCTCCCTCCTCTTCTCGCTCCTCTTCCCCCTCTCCCTCCTCTTCTCCCTCCTCTTCCCCCTCTCCCTCCTCTTCTCGCTCCTCTTCCTCCTCTCCCTCCTCTTCTCCCTTCTCTTCTCTCTCAACCACTTCGGCCCCATCTTCATTCCCCATCTTTTCTTCCTCCTCTCCTTCAAAGATTTGCCCTTTCTCCCTTCTCGAGCCACCTCCAAGTAGTCTTCCCTCCTCCTCCTTTGCTTCGGATGAAATTGCACCAGATGAAACGGCACCAGATGCAGATGCAACCAGCGGCCCACCCACTGCATCTCTGCCCACCTCCTCCTCCATCCTGCTCCTCCCTCGCTTCCTCTTCGCCGCCCTCACACCCACTTGACCCTCTGCTTCATCATTACCCATACCTCTTCCTACCCCGTCTGCCTCCAAACCTCCAACCGCTGCCCTCACACCGTCTCTCGCGCCCTGCTCCCTTCCCCCACACTCACCATCCACCTCCGTCTCCCTACAACCCCCCCCACCCCACTTCCCACTCACCCCCTTAGCCATTGTCGCTGACCCCGAGACCCACATGCGAGGTGTATTTTGAATCGACTCAAAATTCAGCCCCCCTCTAGCCTCTCTTCCCCCAATCGTCCCTCTGTCTCGCCCAACATTAGAGACCCCCCCCACGTGTTCCAGCCTACTAGCCCCTTTTCTCACCTCTGCCATTTCGCTCTGTGCCCTTCGCCTGCCCTGAACGCTTTCTCCCATGGGGTGACCTCGCAAGGATTTATTGCCAGGCAATTGACCCTCCGCTGCTGTTTTTTCTGCCCGGCCTGCCCGGGATAACCAGGAGTGAGCGAAGGAGCGGCCTCCCACATTTGCAAGCAGTCTAAACCGGCCCAAATGCGAAGGAGCAGCAGCAGCAGCAGCAGCAGCAGCAGCAGCAGCAGCAGCATCACCAGCAGCATCAGCAGAGGAGAAACTAGAGGATGGCAGAGGATCGGAGGTAAGAGCACGAGTAGAAACGGCCCCGTGCCTGTGACTTCCTACTCCCTCTCCTTCTTCCCTGCTCATGCTCACGCCGTCCTCTATCTGTGACTCGTTCCTCAGCACCCTTCTTCTCCTTAGCGTTTTCTGTGTTACAAGCATCCGGTATTGTAACGGGGTTACCAGCATCAACTGCTGTAGCGGGGAAACAGGCATGCGCTGCTGTAGCGAAGAAATAGGCATGCCCTGCTGTAGCGGAGAAATAGGCATGCCCTGCTGTAGCGGAGACACAAGCGTGCCATGATAGTGCTCTAGGGCGGTGGGAGTGAGGGGGAAGGTGTGCAGGGGAGGCAAGGTGGGGTGGGCACCAGAGGTGTGATTTGCGGTGGTGTGCGGTGCGGTGGAAATCCGTTCGGGGATGTGGAGGGAAGCGTTTGCTTCTGCCCCTGCTGCTGCCCCTGCTGTTGCTGCTTCTGCTCCTTCTGCTTCGCCTGCTCCTAATCCTGCTCCTGCTCCTTCTGCTCCTGCTGCTGCTGCTGCTGCTGCTGCTGCTGCTGCTTCTCCTGCTTCTCCTGCTCCTGCTCCTGCTGCTGCTCCTGCCAGCGACCCTGCAGCAAGCCGCGCACCAACGGCCGCTCTCTCCCTGTCAAGCAAGGCCTCCTCCTCCACATCCTCTCGGCTTCCCAACGAACGACTTCCCCGTGACACCATCGAATCGCTCCCCCGTGACAAAAACGAAAGCGACGCACCCCACTGCGGCTCACCCACCCCAGGATTCGAACCCAGGCCTCCCACCAACCCACCCACCTCATCCACTAATTCCCCCATCGCACCGGGCTCACCCCCATCTACAGTGTCGTCGTGGTAACCGGGTATCAGCTTCCCTTGTAACGACTGCGTTTTGGCCTGCGCTAGCAGCTTCTGCACATTCCAGTGCTCCACATGCTGTGACCACAGATGCAGATCTAACACTTCGTCTACATACACGCTCGCGGAAGATAGCTCCTTAGGGGCTAGCCCGAACGTGACCGTTACAATCACGCTCCGTACAGTCTCGACTAGTATGGGCGCCGCAAGGTGGAAGAGGAGGGAGAGGAGGGCGAAGGGGACGAGGAAAATGGCGTTCCAGAGTAGCACTCTTAAGAGGTTTACTATGTATAAGAGCCAGAGGAGGAAGTGAGTGTGGGTGCTGGGATGGGTGTGTGAGGGGGAGGAGGGGGAGGAGGGGGAGGAGGAGGAGGAGAAGGAGGAAGGGGAGGTGGGGAGGGGAGGGAGGGGGGTCCAGAGGGGCATTTTAAGCACTTCTCTTAGGTGGGGGAAGACATAGGCGCGCGCGATTGGCTCAATGGAAAGCGCCAGGCTGGCTTCGTCCAATTTGCCAGCGTGGATCACAAGTGCTGACATGGCGGGCGACCAGTGGTAACCAGGCTCGTGGTAGATGTTACCGTTGTAGTAGGCCGGCTGGTCCCATGTCTGCAAAAAGTGAACGGATGGTGAACAGTACGCAATGGTAGATGAATAATAATAACAACAATGAATAAATAACAATAATAATAATAATATTCATAAGAAAAGCACAGAAAATGATGATTGTACGGTTAAGGGAAGCAGCCATGGAAGTAATATGCAGTGCTTTTATTTCTGCTTCTCACCATTATGGAAAAAATAGCACCGACAGCAATGTAAGCTAGACCAAGCAGAACCACCACCAACATCACCACAGAAGGCCAGAGAAACAACCTAAGAAGGGGGCGGGAGATAGGTAAACCCTACACACCTTGGTAGATAAATACGCCTCTACAACGAGGCTGGTAACACCAAGCAGAACCACCGCCGCCACCACCACCGCCGGCCAGCGAACCAGATCCGTAGTCTGCAAATGCGCAATCTCCATCACAACCACTTCCCACACCACCACATACCCCAGCATCACTCCAAAAACCGCCACCGCAGACAGCAGCGACGCCAGAACCAGCCGAAACATCCCTGCGGGGTCCCATTTTTTCACATAGAAGGGGGTGCCCAGGAAGACGAGGGAGCCGAGCGCGTTGGAGAGGGGGCTCGTGGCGAGGCGGCGGGAGAGGAAGAGGCGCTGACGGGCGGCGGGGAGGCCCAGGAGGGAGTCCACCCAGCGGCAGCACGCCCAGGGGTAGCGCTCCTGGCTCTTCTGCTTGTGTGTGGTGGGAAACAGGCTGGTGGGCAAAGGGGGAAGATGAGAAAAAAGAAAGAAGGAAGGAAAAGGCGCTGGCGGGCGGCGGGGAGGCTCTGGAGGGAGTCCAGTCAGCGGTAGCACGCCCAGGGGTAATTTTCCTGGCTTTTTTTTGTGTGAGGTTGGGAATCTGCTGGAGTTCCGGAAAGTACCACTGAAAGACAACAGGCACGGGCAGCACGGGAAGGCCCGGCGGGGAGGCCCTGGAGGGAGTCCAGTCAGCGGCGGTAGCACGCCCAGGGGTACTTCCCCTGGCTCTTTATCTTGTGTGAGGTTGGGAAATAGACTGCTTAGGAGGGATAGCGAGGGAGGGAGGGAGGGAGGGTAGGGGGGTAGGGGCACATTAGGAGCTCAAGCAGTAGGAATGAGGTGGACAAGAAGACAAGGGAGACGAGGGAGCCCAGCGCGTTGGAGAGGGGGCTTGTGGCGAGGCGGTGGGCGAGGAAGAGGCGCTGGTGGGCAGCGGGAAGGGCCAGGAGGGAGTCCAGCCAGCGGCAGCACGCCCAGGGGTACTTCTCCTGGCTCTTTATCTTGTGTGAGGCGCAGAAAATGCGGAAGGATGGATGTGGGGGAAGGGAGGAAGAGCAGAGGAGGAAGGATGGAAGAGGACCTGGCGGGCGGTGTGGAGCCCCAGGAGGGAGTCCAGCCAGCGGTAAAATTGAAGAAAAGCAGCCAAGAACGGAGATAAGGAAATTACCTCTGAAAGACAACAGGCACGGGCAGCCACCGCCTCCAGCTAGATCGGATCTGGTACGGCTTCCTCCATTTGCGAATCAAATCGTATCCCGCCTTGTGTGCCGCCCAGAACTCGCATTCCACCAATGGGTGCAGGTTCCCCGGTGATTGGCTGGCCAGGCGCCTCATGTACTGGTGTGGGGAGACAAAGGGGGGGGGGGGGAGGGGGGAGACAGGTGGGTGAGACAAAGGGGGGGGGGGGGAAGACAGTGGGGAGGGGGGGAAGCGGTGAGAAACCAATGAGTCAACTCAGCGTCGCATTGTGCGCTGCCCAGAACTCGCGTTCCTCCAACGGGGGTGCAGGTCCTTCGGTGACTGTCTGGCCAGACGCCTCATGTACTGAGTGGGGAGAGAAGAGAACTCACCACCAGCTCAACTGTCTTGAGCAGCATGTTTTTGAGAATTCACAAAAGCACTGTGACCAATTCCAAGCACCGAGCACTCACCAGCTCGACTGTCTTGACTCTAGAGCAGCTTATTGCGCTCGTGCGAGGGAGTGATCCTGTGGATCCTGACTGCAGGGTCGTTTTTGAGTCGACTCAAAAATAGACTCATTACACTGCGAGTGGGTGATCCTATCGATCCTGGCTGCAGGTTCGCTGCTGGCAATCTTTGCGAAATCTTAAAAAATCACCCGTGCAAAAAAAAAAAAAAAAAAAAAAAAAATCTCTACAGAATTCAATCTGAGCAGCACTCACCAGCTCGACCGTTTTGAGCAGCACGTTTCCCCCGTGCGAGTGAGCAATCACGTGGATCCTGGCTGCAGGGTCTTTCTGGGCAATTTCCTCTATCAGCAGAGAGAGCTGCGAGGGAAGAAGGCGGACGGAAGGGAGAAGGGGAGAGTGGAAGGTGGGGGGGGGGGGGGAAGCGGGAAAAGGAAGGGGGGAGGGGAGGGGGGTGTGAATTCTGGGTGCAGTGCGTCGATTTTTGAGTCGACTCAAAAATCGACTCATTACACACGGTCTTTCAGGGTCTGTCAGCGCAATGCCCTCTACCAGCCGAGACAGCTGCGACCCCTCAGGGGGTGGGGGAAGCAGGGGGGCGGAAGAAAATTTTGAGGCGTCTCAACGATTCCCCTCCTGCGAGTGAGGGATGACTAAACTCCTGAGTGCAGGGGGATGACTTAACTCCTGAGTGCAGGGGGATGACTTAACTCCTGAGTGCAGGGGGATGACTAAACTCCTGAGTGCAGGGGGATGACTTAACTCCTGAGTGCAGGGGGATGACTTAACTCCTGAGTGCAGGGGGATGACTTAACTCCTGAGTGCAGGGCCGCTCAGGACGACGCCCTCTATCAGCAGAGAGAGCTGCGAGGGAAGGCCGATGGAAGGGGAAGGTGGGAGAGGGGAAGGTGGGAGAGGGGAAGGTGGGAGAGGGGAAGGTGGGGGAGGGGAAGGTGGGAGAGGGGAAGGTGGGGGAGGGGAAGGTGGGAGAGGGGAAGGTGGGAGAGGGGAAGGTGGAGGGAATAGGGGAGAAGGAAAGAGGGGGGAGGGGGAGGGGGAGGGAGATGTGGATCCTGGGTGCAGGGTTTTTCAGAGTCCTATCAGCAGAGAGAGATGAGACCCGTGGGGGGGGTGGGGGGAGGAAGGGGAAGGTAAGAGTAAAAGGCAAGTTTTTGAGTGGACTCAAGGAAAAAAGAACGGGGGAGGGGGAGGGTATGGGGAAAGTGGATGGCGGATGCAAGGGGAAAGGGGGAGGGTTGAAGGGCGGAGGGGGGAGAGGGGGGGGAAGGGGGATGGGGGAAGGGAGAGGGGGAGTGGGGAAGGATGGGGAGGGGGAGAAGGAGGGGGGGAAGGGGGAGTTGGGGGGGAGGGACGTTGGGAAAGTTCAGAGAAGGTCGCCAATCGAGCTCCGTTATTAGCAGCATGTAGCAGGGGGCGATGGGGCTATGCGCACGTTACAGGGTAACCAGTCCGACACTGGTCTACACCCACGCTAGAAGCAACCCGTGCCGTACCTTCTCCGCAGCTTCCACCCTCCCCTTGTGCGTGTTCGTGCCATCCCAGTGGAAAGGGTACGGCATGGTCGAACCTTGCCGGCCGCCGGCAGCCCTGCCAACCACAGCGCTGCCGGCCGGCAGCTCCCGCCACACGCTATCCGCGCCGAGCGGCCCGCGCGCCAGAAGCGCGCTGATTTTGGAGCAGAAGTTGTGCTCCCCGGGCGCCGCGGGCTGATACCACGTTCGCGTCCCGTCGGACGGTGGCGCGTCGAAGGTTCCGTGGACCACAATGACGTAATGCGTCTCGCGTGCCGCGTCGAAATCCAACCGTCGCACGCGGACGTCCGATTCTAGATCGACGGCTGGCGTTTCGTGTCCGGAGAACTCCCCGGAGGATGCTTCCGACACGTAATCGAGGGGTCCCAGAGCAGGAATTTCCCGATTTGGCGCGTCGGGAGCGAGAATTGCCACGTCATCTGGCGGTCGCGCCACGTCATCGTCAATCTTGTACGGGTCTTCTGGTGTCTCGAAGGTCACCCGTCTAACGCGCCGCGAAGGGCCATTACTTCTGCTCCCTCCATTTTCGCTTCGAGAGGAAGAACTGGTGCTCCTCGAGCCGTGCATGGTCTGTTTTCGAGGCGCCTTTTTAGAAGCCGCCTCAAGAGTAGTAGCCTAAAAAAAAGACCCTCTGAAGGCCGCTTTTTTTCGCCGTGGCCGTCGCCGTCGCCGTCGCCGTCAACGTCACCGTCAAAGTCACCGTCAAAGTCACCGTCACCGTCACTGTCACAGTCACCGTCACTATCACCGTTACCGTCACTACACCGCGCCTTAGAATTTACGATGCGCAGGAACCACGTACAAGGTGGTACTACCTTCTGACAGTTAGCGGACAGGCCCTACTTCGGATGACTTAGGAAGACTGTGCGGCAAAAAAAGGGGGATTTTTTAGGCGGCTTCAGACAGCCAGTCTGCCGTCTGTCGCGGCAGCATTTCGAATCGATGCGCCACGGGGCCAGCAGAAGTCGCTGCTTTGATGTTCGACTTCCACTTGTGATAACTTCCGTTCGTTTCGGGGTTTCATTTACCGTGCTGAATAGCAGTACACCGTATTAAACCAGCTGACACCAACTTCTAGATTTCCTAACTGAGGGAGACAGCCTTTCTGGAATCACGAGGGCTATTTTTGGGAAGGGCGCATACAGACTACAACCACATCGATACAGTACAGGGCAATTGTTCTTCTCCCAGTGCATCTGGTGGTCAACACAAATAAGGGGCAGACAGGAATTGCATTGCCGCCCGGTACGGTGTTCAAAATCTCCAATATGATGTTCGCGAAACTGACGTGTTCTGCGAGCGCAGTTCTCCAGGCTCTAACTGTCGCGAGATGCTATTTGGGTAGCACACAATGTTGCCTGGGCAATATTGGAAGACTGCTGATGTGCCCGCGAAGTGTGGCGACTTGGGCCCAATTGCTTTCGAAATTGTTGAGTTGTGCTGTTACGTGGAGCACTTTGATGAACTCATTTCCGAGGAGCAAATAGCCGACGGAAAGAACCAATCGAAGATTGATATATTCTGAACATGCTGTGAGCTCTTATGACACAGTGACACGGGGCGCGCCGGGGAGCGACAAACGGTTACCAGAAGTAGCTGCGTCTCAACCAATCACGAGCTACCAATTGCTAGAACGGTGAGAAGGCGAACATTTTTTTTTCGCATGAAATGGCGAGCCAGTATTTTGCAGTCGCCCATTTTCCTGCTTTTCCCTAGGTTGCACGCAAGCGGCGCGATGATTGGAATCGAAAACGTGCGGAAGGCGCCACGCCACGCGGGGAACTTCCGCTGGGCTGGAGCCTCCCTGAGAGTTTCGTGCAACACAGCTGTTTTCCCTGCCCGTGAACATGTGGCTGGTGGAAATGCTGTTTCATTCGTCACTCCTTCCGTCCTAAACGTGGAATGATCAAGAATGAAACATGATGGAAAGAGTGAGATTCGTCCCTATTCAACGGAAATTTGGGCCACCAGGAGAGGCGGAAATTTATCCTAACACGCACCGTTCATGTCGGGCGGCAAGTGTACAGTATTGCACGTGTACAGAAACAAACAAATGTTGGAGAGAATCCTCCCAAACCCGGGTAACCAACCGATCTCGACCAAGTTACAGCTTGGTTCGTGAATCCGGATTTAGGACAGAAGAGTTCCGTTTAGTAAGGTTGAGTAGGATGCGAGCTGTTTCAAATAGTTTTCTTAAAAACATATCACGGTTAGGTATGGCTTTGAAGGAAGATGAACGTCCACGACACCCCCACCCCCACCCCCACATTGTGCTACAGTTTGGGTTTCCAGTCCCGCGGGTGCGGGGGTGGCGATTGCATACGGCATTGCTCAGTCAGGAGGAAGAGAAAGGGGGGGGGGGGGGGGGGGGGGGGATGGGGGGGGTGGGGGGTGGGAGGGGGGGACGCAGCAGTCACAACAAGTCCACCCACACATCGGATGCAGTTTTTGTCCCACGGTCCGCATGTTTCGCTGCGACACTTCTCTGTTCAATGCTACGCAAGCCTCAGAATCTTCCAGGACCCAACGCTACGCAAGCAGGCCACTTGCTTTCAGGATAATTACCCTTAATGTCGAGAAATTAAGAGTAACTTTTCATGTGATTCCATTTTTTAACAGTGTGATTTTTTCCGAATCCGTCCAGCTTACGGAAACAATTTCGCGCGATTCCTTAGCCTAACGAGAATCCTTTTTTCGAATCCGTACGGGCTATACTTGTAGCAGGGCAATCTGTAGGGGGGTAGTACTTAGCCGTCCCCAAACACCACCCCCCCCCCACCCCACCCTCCCCCCCCGCGCCTTTGATCACTTGCTAGCCGAATTTGTAGCGGCCGATTCCTTTCGGTAACGGGTTTGTTTTGGGGGAATTCCGTCTGTTAACGGGTAATCCTGAGGCGATTCCGTCTGGAATAACCTGGGGCTTAGCGAGAGGCCTGTACGCAAGCCTCACAAACCCACTAGGCAATTGCTGGCACTAGCAGAAATCAAGAGAGGCCTCACTCACCTCAGTCGCGCGTGGACATAGCTGCTGCCTTGTGTTGCATGAGCTACGGCAGTACCTCCGCCTTGCTCCACTGTCAGACGTCGTCTCGTCAATCCATCAGTCCTGCCGGCCGTGGTTCTGAGTCCAATCCAGCTTATTTTGCCTCAGAAACCGATTGGACGTCTCATTCCAGTCCACTAAGCGTGACTTCGCGCTCTTCCCAGTGAGTAGTATCGCGCACCGTCGTGACGATTAACTTACCGCGACCGGCGCGTTGGTCACCAACGGCAGGGGAAGCCGTCGACGCGTCGGACGGGCTCCGCGACTGATGGTCTAGCTTCCGAATTTCGTGCCTTCCGGACTCCCGTCACGACGCGAGAAAGAAAAAAGTAAATGCACGAGCAATCTCAGAACGCGCGGCTCCGAAAACCCGTTTTCTGTGGCGTCCAGCAAAGGTGCTCAAGAATTTTTAGAAGATTTTAAAGCCTTCCTTTAAGGAGCTCAGTACAGGAAAAAGTTTGCGCACATTGCGCGGGGATGGGGGAAGAAGACCACCGTGGGGCGGCGGAGGCGGAAGCGCTGAAGGGCTCCGCCGCCGCCCATCCCCCCGAGGGCGTTTGCGGATCGCAGGATGTGCGACTCGACGTGGACGCCCAGGATGACGACGAAAAGTCAGCTCCGACTGACGGCGAAGAAAACGGAAACCGTTTAGCGGACGGCGGGGAAAGGAATGGGAAGAGGGGATTGAACGAAGAGGCGACAGCGGGCGCGGCTGGCCCGAGCCGCGTTGGGAAGACGGAGGATGGCGAGAAGGCGCACGTGGCGTGGCGGCGATTGGTGGAGGAGGCGATGGAGGGCGGCGAGCTGGACAACGAGAAATTCCTGGAGAAGATGCGGCGACGACTGGACAGGTGAGCTCTTCTTGGCGGGGTGAGACTCGCTAATGTGAGTGCGGCGCGTGTTTTTGTGGTGCGCTGCGAAGGCCGTGCTTGTATGGTGTATGGAGCTGCTTGAGTTGTATGCTATGCTCAGGCGTTGTCCCGTCGCTGTTTCGCGAATTCGCTGCCCGTCGCGAAAGAGATCAGGCATCGCTGAGGTTTCGCGAAATATGCGCGAACTCCAGCTGGGCGCTCAGTTGAGCCACCTGCAGGCCTACAAAAATGGCCCGAAATGCTGACTGACTTGGGAGCTTCCGATTGGCAAATCAAGGCCGCTCGCGATTTTCCAGTTGTAACAAAGTTTCGGAATTTAGGTTTGGGTATTTGAGTGCGAGCTTGTAACAAGCTACGCGAACCACTCAACAAATCGCCAAAATTTTGCGAAAGTGCTTCGTGAAGGCGTGAAGCTTTCCCGCTGCAGAAACAAATCCCTAGGTTCACATTTTCCAGAAACCAGCAGAGGCAGGGAAATCAAAGATTTGCGGAAGCATTTGCGCAACGGAAGACTATGCGTCTTGAAATAATACCCGCGAGAAGTCGCTAGATACTGTACATCTTATTTTATCCCCCAGAATTTTAGGCATCCGTTCGCAAACCACGAGAAAGTCGGTGATTGAAATGGGCCGACGATTACGAAGGGGAGGGGAATCTGGGAAGGAAGGGGTGGAGAGACCTGGGGCTGCATACGGAAATTTCGAATACACAGTATCTGATAAGAGGCTGACCAGACGGGTGTCTGGAACTTTTTTGCCAGGAGCGAGAATTAAAACGAAAGTGAGTGTAGAGAATGTGTGAGAGTTCGAGAAATGAGCAGAACCCCCTCCCCGTCCACCCCCCCCAAATCAGTCACACTCACTGCGGCTTTCAACAGTCTGGACTTGAACTGTGTGGCTCTCCCACCCCCCGTTTTCTTGCCAATGGTCGGCGTCGCCTTTCCTGGAGTGGAGTACCGTTTGAGGGCGTGAGCGCATCCGCAAAGGTGCAAGTGGGGGCGAGGGGTCTGTAGACACACTCCTTACTCCCCCCCATCCCCCACTCCCTACCCTCTTCCCCCAAATCTCCCCTCAGCGTCGGTGTCTCTTTCCCCGGAGTGGAGGTGTGCTTTGAGGGCGTGAGTGCATCCGCCAAGGTGCAAGTGGGAGCACGAGGCCTGCCGACTCTGCCCAACCTGCTGACTAACCACGCTGTGGCGGTGCTGCGGGGACTGCGGATAGTGAAGGACCAGCGCCAGCTCTTCCTCGCCCTCGATGGCTGCTCTGGCATCCTCAAACCCGGCAGGTGAGGGGCTTTGCAACCTGGCAGGGCAGGTGAGGACTGCTTCTCTCTCTAGGGGCCTATGAATGAATGGGGCCTGCCCACTCTTCCCAATCTGCTGACGAACCATGCCGTGGCGGTGCTGCGGGGACTGCGGATTGTCAAGGACCAGCGCCGGCCGTTCCTCGCCCTCGATGGCTGCTCCGGCATCCTCAAACCCGGCAGGTTGGGGCTTTTGCAACCCGGCAGGTACGGAGTGGTCTCCTTCCCCTCCCTCACTCTCCCTCTTTCAAGCGGTCCTTCGTATTCATTCGAACATGGGTACATGGCTATGTATATAAGGTGAGTACATGCAAAAGCATCGATCCTATGCAGCACCGCGGACCTAGGGGAGCTCCATAGCGGGCTCCAAAACCGCGAAGCAGGCCCCGAGGGACATGCCTTCGTCAGGGGCGCCGAGAGGGGGCCACTCTGCGGGGGGCACCTCATTCACCTTTCCCAGGTAGGTGAGCGCCTGAGCCTGCTGGAGGGTCACCGACCAGCGCTGCGGAAACTGGTTGAGTAGTCTGGCAGCCTGATAGGAGCTGGGGTTGGCGCTGAAGAGGCGGCGGGCTCCAGTGTTGGCCAGGAGCTGCAGGAAGGCCGGCACCACGGTGCATGGGCAGCCGCTGCCACGTATGGCTAAAACCACCACCAAGTGGTGTTCTTTCACCTCGGTGAGTGGGCAGCCGCTGCCACGTATGGCTAAAACCACCACCAAGTGGTGTTCTTTCACCTCGGTGCATGGGCAGCCGCAGCTCTCAACGGCAAGGGGGAATAGGCCCATGTAGAGCGCCCCTGTTGCGGTAGTGATCTATCTTCTTGTCCGCCTGCTCACGTGCCATGTAACCGCGCGGTTTGCGGACCGTGGGGTTGTGCTTGCTGATCGGGTCTGTGACAGTGACGTCAAGATGCCTGCCTGCCCATGCTGTCCAATCCGCTGACATACCATGCCGTGGCGGTGCCCATTCCTGACGCGGCAAAACCCATCTCCACCCCTGTTTACTCCCCTGTTTACTCAAAGAATGACGCTGCTGCTTGGCCCGCCAGGCAGTGGCAAGTCAACATTGCTAAAAATCTTGGCAGGCAAGGTGGAGAGGGAGCTGAAGGTGCAGGGCGAGGTGGGGGGGAGGTAAGCATGTTTTGACGCATACCCCTGTTGACCCCCCGATACACAGGATGACGCTGCTGCTGGGGCCTCCAGGCAGTGGCAAGTCAACTCTTCTCAAGATCCTCGCCGGCAAGGCGGAGAGGGAGCTGAAGGTGCGAGGGGAGAGACGGCAATGTGTTGAGTCGTCCAGTCCCTCATTTACCCCCGTCGCAGGATGACGCTGCTGCTGGGGCCTCCAGGCAGTGGCAAGTCAACTCTTCTCAAGATCCTTGCCGGCAAGGCGGAGAGGGAGCTGAAGGTGCGAGGGGAGAGACGGCAATGTGTTGAGTCGTCCAGTCCCTCATTTACCCCCCTCACAGGATGACGCTGCTGCTGGGGCCTCCAGGCAGTGGCAAGTCAACTCTCCTGAAGATCCTCGCAGGGAAGGCAGAGAGGGAGCTGAGTGTGAATGGCGAGGTCACGTACAACGGGCGGCGTGGAAAGGAGATTGTGGTGCCCCGTTCGGTGGGGTATGTGGCGCAGACGGACAGCCACATTGGGGAGATGACTGTCAGGGAGACGCTTGAGTTCTCTGCGCGACTGCAGGGGCCGGGACACAGGGCAGGTGAGGAATGAGTAGGTAGTAATCCATTGAGGTGACGTGGAGCGGGCAGGTGCCACTGCTCTCCGTTCCATCCTCTCTCTGTTTCAAGAGGTCTGGACACATGAATGGTGCTTGCTTCGAGTGCTGGACACTGGAATGGTGCTTGCTTCGAGTGCTGGACACTGGAATGGTGGCATCCTGTCCTCTTTCCCTCTGCCTCACCCCATCCATCCCTCTCTTTCCCCTCCTTCCCTCCTCCCTCTCACTGGTGGTATCTTGCTTTCTCAAATCAAATGTCCTCCGTTTCCCCCATTCTGCCCCCAAACATTCTTCCCCCAACCATTCTGCCGCCAACCATTCTGCCCCCAACCATTCTGCCCCCAACCATTCTGCACCCAACCATTCTGCACCCCGCTCAGAGCTATTTCGGCAGCTGGAGGAGAAAGAGAGAGAGGCGGGAGTCAAGCCAAATGACGTCATGCAGGCCGTTATGAAGGTAGTGATGACGTCATGGGGGTGATGATGCCACAGCGTCAGCTACAATAGGGATTGTAACGCCCCTGCACTGTTATGGCGAATTTTATGTGTGCGCTGCACGTTATTCTAAAGTTGGAAATATCTCGTTCGCGGGAATGCATGTTTTGTGCCCGCGTGACATTCGAGGCGACTTTTTTTTTTTTTGGCCCTTAAATGTGAGGACAGCTTTGAGACATGACATGACATCCAACAAATGTAATGAAAGAACCCAAACACTACATTCCCCTCTTCCCTCCCTCCCTCCCCCCCGTATTGCTGCATGCTTCATCATATTGCGCTTTGCAGGCAATGGCAAATGAGAAGCAGTGCTCTGACATGACTAAAACAGATATCAAACCCTACATCCTCCCCTCTCGCCTCCCTTCCCCATATTCCTCCCCCTCCCCTCCCTTCCCTACATCCTCCCCCCTCCACTCCCCTCCCTACATCCTCCCGCCTCGCCTCCCCTCCCTACATCCTCCCCCCTCCCCTCCCCTCCCTACATCCTCCCCCTTCTCCTCCCTTCCCCGCTTTTGCAGGTGATGGCAGATGAGAAGCAGTGCTCAGATGTGGTGGTGCAATACGTCCTCAAGGTGCGTACGTGCGCGCGTGCGTGTGTGTGTGCGCGCGCGTGCGTGCGTGCATGTGTGTGTGTGTGCGTGTGTGTTTGTGTGCGTGCGTGCGTGCATGTGTGTGTGTGTGTGTGTGTGTGTGTGTGTGTTTGCGTGCGTGCGTGCATGTGTGTGTGTGTGTGCGCGCGTGCGTGAATGCATGCATGTGTGTAAGCCCGTGCATGCGCGCATGTATGTGTGTGCGTGTGTGTGTGTTGACGTGGCAATCACCTTTTCTCCGCGATTCCCCCTTCTGCCTCCTTCGCCCCTCTATTCCCCTCGTCTAAACTTGACTCCCATCACCTCCCCCTCGTCATATCGCCACCCCATCGCCCTTCCCCACCCCGCAATGCTGATCCACAGCTGTGCCTGAGGAGTCTATTTTTGAGGCGCTTCAAAAGCGTGAGGAGTCTATTTTTGAGGCGCCTCAAAAATAGACTCAGCTGATCCACAGCTGTGCCTCAGCTGAGCCAAATGCCTCGTCCGTTTCCTCTCCCACCCATTACTCACTCCCACCTGTCCTGCAGATGCTGGGCTTGGACGTGTGTGCTGATACCATGGTGGGGGACAGCATGCGACGGGGAGTCTCAGGAGGCCAGAAGAAGCGAGTAACAACCGCCGAAGCCCTCCTAGGAGCAAAGCAGGTCCTCCTAATGGACGAGGTCTCCACCGGGCTCGATTCCGCCACCACTTACCAGATCACCCGGTGCTTAAGGAACCTCACGCACTTAGCCAATACCACCACTCTGATCGCGCTGCTGCAACCCGCGCCGGAAACCTTCGAGCTGTTTGATGACGTCATGCTGATGTCAGAGGGGCGGATTGTGTACCATGGGCCGAGGGAGGAGGTGATGGGGTTCTTCCGGGAAATGGGGTTTGCTCCCCCTGCCCGTAAAGGAGCTGCCGATTTCCTTCAAGAGGTGCGTTTTCCATGGTGAAGGCAAAGGGAAGAAGAGAAGGAGAGAAGGAGAGTGTCAGCGGGTCGAATTGCATACCATGGGTCCAGGGAGGAGGTGGTGGGAGGGATTCTTCTGGAAAATGGGGTTTGCTCCAACGGAGCAACGGAGCGGGGATTTCCTGCAAGAGGTGTGTTTTCCAGGTGAAATCCAGGTGTGTGTGTCACTCGGCGGACTTCCGTTCCTGCAAGAGATGTGCGTGTGGAAGACACCTACGGGCTGCATCAAGGTAGCCTCTGGGATTCTCGCTTGATGGTATTGCTGATGCAGGTCGGGTATTTGGTTTTTTTTTCTGGTTCTGATTTTGTGGTTCTGATTTGATCTGGTACATGCCTCTGTGCCTTGACGACTGATAGGAAGCTTCAGCATTGTCATAACCTCCTTTTCTGGCTTCCTTCCCCGTGCTTCACCCCATCCTCCCTACAGGTCACCTCGTTAAAAGACCAGGAGCAGTACTGGCAGCAATCCCAGCCCCAGCCGTACCGCTACGTGTCCGTCCGAGCCTTCGAGGAGGCCTTCCGAGCCTCCAGGCTCGGCAAGCAGATCGAGGCAGAGCTCTCCATCCCATACCAGAAGCATAAGGGCGAGGATAAGGGAAGGGGGGCTCGGGGGGAGGAGGACAAGGGAGGAGGGTTTAACGGAGAGAGCAACAGAGACGATAAGGGAGAGCAACGGAATACGGATGGATCTCTTGCACTTGCGAGGAGGCGGTTTGTGCTTTCGCCCCTCGCCACGCTCGCCATAGTGTCGGAGCGCGAGTGGCTGCTGATGAAGCGCAACCTCTTCCTCTACATCGTGCAGACCATGCAGGTATGGGATGGGCGCTCGTTACACTCAGATTGGCCTTATGGATGCCCACTCACCCACCCACCCACCCACCCACTTCTCCCAATCTGCTGCTCTTGCACCCTCACCCTTGTCACAACACTTCTCCACACTCTGGCCAATCCTCCCGCTAGCTGTAGACGCAATGACCGTCTTCGAGGTGACCTCAAAAACTCTTCAAAGACTCAAAAGTCACCTCCCGCTAGCTATAGTCGCAATGACTGTCTTCTGGCGTTCCCAGCTCTCCATCGCCCCCCTGGACTACCTGGAGGCCATCTTCTTCGGCATAATCACCATGCTCTTCAGCGGCATCATTGAGCTCGCTCCATCCCCCTCCCCAAACCCCTCTCCCCCTCTCCATTCCTCCCCGTTTCCCCCCACCCCCTCTCCCTCCCCCCGTTCCCCCCTCCCCCCCCCCCCCCCTCCAGATCCTCCCCCTCGCTATAGTCACAATGACGGTCTTCTGGCGTTCCCAATTTTCTGTCAACCCGCTGGATGGCAACTTCTACCTGGGGGCCATATTCTTCGGTATAATCACCATGCTATTCAGCGGCATCATCGAGCTCACCCTGCTCACAGCCCGCCTGCCCATCTTCTTCCTGCAAAGGGACAATCTCCTCTTCCCCACCTGGGCCTGGTGTGTGCCCATGGCGCTGCTCTCGGTGCCGGTCTCTCTGTGGTCGGCTGGAGTCTGGACGGCAATAACCTACTACGGGATCGGATTCGCCCCGGAATTCTCCCGGTACGTTGGTTCCCAACGTTCCTTTTGGGTGCATTGAATGATACCCGCCCATGCTGCATGACCTTCTTCCTGCAAAGGGACGGCCTCCTCTTCCCTACCTGGGCCTGGTGTGTGTGTGCCCATGGCGCTGCTGTCTGTCGGTGCCCGTATCGCTGTGGTCGGCGGGAGTCTGGACGGCAACAACGTACTACGGCATTGGCTTTGCACCAGAATTCTCCAGGTGAGGAGGTTTTTGTCTGATATTGCCCATGCCGCATGTTCTTCTCTTCCCCCCTTCCCCCCTTCCCCCCTTCCCCCCTTCCCCCCTTCCCCCCATCCCCGCTTCCCCTTGTCCACCCCCTCCCCCCTCCCTCCCTTGGTGGCAGCTTCGTGGCCCAGCTGCTGCTCTTCTTCACCACCCACATGGCGGCCTCGGCGCTCTACCGCGCCATGGGAGCCATCTTCCGTGTGCAAAGTGACGCCTCATCCCCCCCCTCCCCCCTGTCTCCTGTCCACCCCTTCCCCTCCATCAAACCCTCTCCCCGCTCCCTCCCATGATGGCAGCTTCGTCGCCCAGCTGCTGCTCTTCTTAATCACCCACATGGCCGCCTCAGTGCTCAACCGCACCATGGGAGCCATCTTCAGTGTGTTGAAGTGCCTCCCCTCTCCCTCCTTGCCATCTCTTCCCCCCTCTCCTCCCCTGCAGCTTCATTGCCCAGCTTCTTCTCTTCTTTATTACCCACATGGCGGCCTCATCCCTCTATCGAGCCATGGGAGCCATCTTCCGCAGCACCACGCTGATCAACACCCTCGGCAACTTCATCCTCGTGCTGCTCTTCCTGCTCTCGGGATTCATCATCACCAAAGGTACTTACCCGTGAAGGTCGTTACCTGTGAAGGCATGGATCTGAGAATGCACTAGCAGGGGAGCCGACTTTTGAGTCGACTCAAAAGCACTAGCAGGGGAGCCGACTTTTGAGTCGACTCAAAAGCACTGGCACGGGAGCCGACTTTTGAGTCGACTCAAAAGCACTAGCACGGGAGCCGACTTTTGAGTCGACTCAAAAGCACTAGCACGGGAGCCGACTTTTGAGTCGACTCAAAAGCACTAGCATGGGAGCCGACTTTTGAGTCGACTCAAAAGCACTAGCATGGGAGCCGACTTTTGAGTCGACTCAAAAGCACTAGCATGGGAGCCGACTTTTGAGTCGACTCAAAAGCACTAGCATGGGAGCCGACTTTTGAGTCGACTCAAAAGCACTAGCATGGGAGCCGACTTTTGAGTCGACTCAAAAGCACTAGCATGGGAGCCGACTTTTGAGTCGACTCAAAAGCACTGGCACGGGAGCCGACTTCTGAGTCGACTCAAAAGCACTAGCATGGGAGCCGACTTTTGAGTCGACTCAAAAGCACTGGCACGGGAGCCTTGTACCAAGTCCGCAGCACCTCGCTGATCAACACGCTCGGCGACTCCATCCTCGTGCTGCTCTTCCTGCTCCGCGGTTTCATCATCACGAAAGGTACTATCTGTGAGAATTGCTACCTGGTGATGCCCATAACCCTGTGAAAGCACTCGTATGGGGGCTATATTCCGCAGCACCACGCCCATCAACACCTTCGGCAACTTCATCTTCGTGTCGTGCTACTGCCAGAACGCCATATAGGTAGAATCAAAGCAAGCCTCATCCCTCACATCCGTCTTCCCCGGTCCCATCCCATCTGCGCCCCACTCCAGCCGACATTCACAGCGTGTGGATCTGGATGTATTGGATCCCGCCCCTCACCTACTGCCAGAATGCCTTGTGGTTCGACTCAACATATACACCCCATTCCACCACATCTCCCCATCTCCCCATCGCCACACCACTGCAACTCCCCCCATACCGCATCCCACCCCACCCCACCTCAGCCGACATTCACAGCATGTGGATCTGGGTGTATTGGATGTCGCCGCTCACCTACTGCCAGAACGCTTTCTCTGCCAACGAGTTTCTCGCGTCCAGATGGGATGTGGTACGTGCAGAGCCTATTTTTGAGGCGCCTCAAAAATGTGATGCGCCTCACAGATGGGATGTGGTACGTGCAGAGCCTATTTTTGAGGCGCCTCAAAAATGTGATGCGCCTCACAGATGGGATGTGGTACGTGCTGTTTCATGCCATGGTAGCAGATCCCATGTTCCATGCCATGGTAGCAGATCCCATGTTCCATGCCATGGTAGCAGATCCCATGTTCCATGCCATGGTAGCAAATCCCATGTTCCATGCCATGGTAGCAGATCCCATGTTCCATGCCATGGTAGCAGATCCCATGTTCCATGCCATGGTAGCAGATCCCATGTTCCATGCCATGGTAGCATGGCACATGGGATCAGTTTTTGGCTTCCAGAAGGGGGATGTAGTCTGTAGTCAACCCCCCCAGCCTTTTGCCCCCCTTCCTTGAGCATAACACGTCAGTGGCATGCAGGCGCAGATGGCTTGCTTGCAGCCTCTAGATCCGCAGCTATTGGGTTTGTTTGTGCAGGCCGGTGCAGCTGTCAGTGCCCTTCTCAGCACCGGAACCTTTTACTTCTGAAACGCCTCTGAACTGTCTCCCCTTATCTCTCTTCTCCCTCTCCTCCCCCTCCTCCCTTCCCCAGCCGTCACTCAACACTACAACCTCGCATTCAGGTGTTGGAGTCTCGCAACCTCTAGACTGAGGGGTACTGGGTGTGGGCCAGTGCTGCTGTCAGTGCCCTAGTCAGCTCACAGGCCCTTTACTCTCTGAAATGCCTCTAAAATATCTCTTCTCCTCCCCTCATCCCGCTCCCCCTCTTCCCCCTTCTCCCCCTCACCCTCCTCGCGCCCCAACCCCCCCTCCCAAGCCTTCTGTCCCCCCATCTTTGAACACTACAGTGGGCCTTCAGGTGCTGACAGCTCGCAACCTCTGGACCGAGGGCTACTGGGTGTGGGCTGGTGCTGCTGTGGGTGTCGTCTTTGCCGCGCTCTGCAACGTGGTTACCATCCTCGCACTCAAGTACCTCAACCGTAAGCCATGCTGCACTCGCTGTTGAGCCAACTTAAAGGGCCAGTCCTTCTTTGGGTGTCGTCTTTGCCGCGCTCTGCAACGTGGTTACCATCCTCGCACTTAAATACCTCAACCGTAAGCCATGCACTCGCTGCTGAGCCAAATTAAAAAGGGCCGGTGTTGCTGTCTGTCAGTGTCGCCTCTACTGCCCTCTGCAACGTGGTTATCATCCTTGCACTCAAGTACCTCAACCGTAAGCCATGCACTATTTTTGGGCGCCTCAAAAACAATCTCTGGACCGAGGGCTTCTGGGTTTAGGGCCGATGCTGCTGTCGGCGCTGCGTGCACTGCCCTCTGTAACGTGGGTATCATCCTTGCACTCAAGTACCTCAACCATAAGCCATGCACTTCAATACCTCAACCATAAGCCGTGCACTTTTTATACCTCCACTGTAAAACCATGTACTTGTAATAGTAAAGCCATGCACTGTATGCCATGCACTGTATGCCATGCACTGTATGCCGTGCACTGTATGCCATGCACTGTATGCCATGCGCTTACAGGAAGCAGCTATAACCATGGCCTATCACCCCAGCTATCACCATGGCCTACCCTCCCAGCATCCTTCTCTATTCACGCGCATTCTGTACTCGCCCCTCTCCTTCTCTCCTTCTCCTGTTTCTCCCTCCCTCACCTTCCTTCCCCCCCCCTCTTTTCTTCTTCCTTCCACCCCCCCCCCAGCGTGGTCCAAGGCCCAGCCAGTGATCTCCCAGCACCAGCTGGACGCACGGGAGACAGCTCTAGCAGGCACCAACCTGGACTATGCCTCCCACTACGCCTCCCACCACTCGCTCACCCTCTCTTCCACTCACCCCTCCTTCCTCCCCCCCTCCCTCTCCCCTCCCAGCGTTGCGCAAGGCCCAGCCGATGATCTCCCAGCACCAGCTGGACGCCCGGGCCGGGAGACAGCTCTAGCGGGGGCCGACCTGGACTTCGCCTCGCGCCACGCCTCCCTGCGCTCCCCCACCCTCTCCCGCACTGGCTCAACTGCCACTGAGATATTCCTCGCTAGCGGCCGCTTCCGCTCCTCCGAGAGCCTTGCCAGGCCTCTTCCCTTACCACTCCTTTCCTTCCCATTCCCCCCTCTCTCTACCCCCCTCCCTCCCCCCTCCCCCTCCTCTCCCCCCCCTCCACACCCTCCCCCCAGCGTGGCCCAAGGCCCAGCCGGTGATCTCCCAGCACCAGCTCGACGCTCGGGAGACAGCTCTGGCCGGCACCAACCTGGACTTTGCTTCCCGCTACGCCTCCATCCGCTTGCGCACCCTCTCCCGCACCGGCTCCACTGCCATTGACCGCTTCCTCGCCAGCGGCCGCTTCCGCTCCTCCAAGAGCCTTGCCAGACCTTCAACCTCTGCCCGCTCGTTCAAGAATTCTTTTTCGGGCAAGTCGGCGGTTTCCCCTCGAAGTTTCGGTGCCGTAGGGGGAGGTGATGGGGGAGAAGTGGGAGGGGAGGAACTGGGGGGCGGTTACAGGAGCCACAGGAGAGGTGTGGGGTTTACGGGCAGCATGAGGGGTGTGGGGTCGTCATTTGCAGTCAGTAAGAGGCGTGTGGGATCGTTTATGGGCAGCACGAGGGGGGAAGGGGGGGAAATGGGGTCCAGGAGTGTGGCAGGGGGGAAGTCTTGGAGAACGTTTAGCATTGCTGCTGCTGCTGCTGCTGGTCTTGGTGGTGGTGCTGCTGCTGCTGCTGCTGCTGCTGCTGCTGGTGACGAGGGTAACGGAGTTACTGCAGCTACTGCCACTGGCCCCAAGGGGGGGACGCGGCAGCAGCGGAAGAAAGCAGTTTCTTTCTTGAGCGATGGGGATGCGATTGATGGTGGGGGTGTGACTGCAGCATCTGCAGCAGTCACCACAGGTGCCAAGGAGGAGAACCAGCGGCAGAGGAAAGCGGTTTCGTTCTTGAGCAACGGGGATGCGAGCGATGGTGCTGCTGCTGCTGCTGGCGGTGATAGTGCGGGGGTGGCTGCAGTTACTGCACCTACCACCGCGGGGGGCGGAGATGTGAAGCAGCGGCAGAGGAAAGCGGTCTCGTTCTTGAGTGATGGGGATGCGAGTGATGGTGGGGGGGTGACTGCAGGATCTGCAGCAGCCGCAGCTGGCACCACAGGTGAGAAGGAGCAGAAGCAGCGGCAGAGGAAAGCGGTTTCGTTCTTGAGCGACGGGGATGAGAACGATGGTGCTGGGGTGACTGCAGCGACTGCAGCTGCTGCTGCCACCACCGCAGGAAACGGGGAGGAGAAGCAGCGGCAGAGGAGAGCAGTTTCGTTCTTGGGCGATGGGGATGCAAGCGATGGTGCAGGGTTGACTCCACCTACCAGCACCAAAAAAGCTCGTTCAAGCAACGACAGTCTCGAAAGAGGCGCTTCTGAGCCGCCTCAAAAGCTTTCAACAAACGACAGTCTTGACAGAAATGATCCCGATTACCATCCTGATCTTGCTGCTGCTAATGATGATGATGATGATTATGAGTATGATGCACCCGGCGTTCCCACCCATGGTTCAGACATGAGTCAGCATGGCATGGTGCTCCCCTTTGACCCCCTCACCCTCTCCTTCCACAATGTCAACTACTTCGTCGACATGCCTGCCGAGCTAAAGGACAAGGCCGCGCCGCCCAGCCAGCGGCTGCAGCTGCTGCGCAATGTGTCCGGCGTGTTTCGACCCGGAGTGCTAACCGCCCTAATGGGGGTGTCTGGAGCGGGAAAAACCACCCTGATGGATGTGCTTGCAGGGCGGAAGACAGGAGGGTATATCGAGGGGGATGTCCGCGTGTCGGGGTACCCAAAAGTGCAGGAGACGTTTCTGAGAGTGTCGGGGTACTGCGAGCAGGTGGATGTGCACACGCCGCAGGTGACGGTGCACGAGTCGTTGCTCTACTCCGCGTGGCTGCGACTTCCAGAGGAGATTGATCGAGATGTGATCATGGTGAGTTGACAGCAATGGTAATCGCGAGTGTATGTGATGTGATAGTGGTGAGCTGAAAGCACTGATAGTGGTGTGCGAACGGGATGGGCGGGATAGGGAGGGCAAGGACTAGAGGGCAGTTTGCGCGCAGGTGGGTGTGCACACACCGCAGGTGATGGTGCAGGAGTCTGCTTTTGAGTCAACTCAAAAGCAGGAGTCTAGTTTTGAGGCGCCTCAAAACCAGGTGGGTGTGCACACACCGCAGGAGTCTGCTTTTGAGTCAACTCAAAAGCAGGAGTCTAGTTTTGAGGCGCCTCAAAACCAGGTGGGTGTGCACACACCGCAGGTGACGGTGCAGGAGTCGCTGCTCTACTCGGCTTGGATGCGACTTCCAGAGGAGATTGAAAGAGATGGGATCATGGTGAGATGGGGAAGCAAAGGGAGGGCAGGGAGGAACCAGAGATGGGGTACAGGGGGTACTGCAAGCCGGTGGATGTGCACACACCGCAGGTGATGGTGCACGAGTCGCTGCTCTGCTCCACACGGCGGCACTAGGATTGCTAGAAGAAATTGGCAGAGATGTGATCATGGTGATACACGAACTCGTGGAGCTCCGTGTGTAATGAGTCGATTTTTGAGTCGACTCAACTCATTACACTAGGATTGCTAGACGAAATTGGCAGAGATGTGATCATGGTGATACACGAATTCGTGGAGCTTGTGGAGCTCGAGGTAGTCAAGGGCGCTGGGCGCTCTGGCGGGTTCCAGCCATTCCCTCCCGTGTGTTCACCTGTGCCTGGGTCTTGTTGTGTCGTGCCCGCTCCCTCTACAATTCCCCCGTACAGGAATTCGTGGAGGAGGTGGTGGAGCTGGTGGAGCTCGACGTGGTCAAGGGCGCTCACCCTCAATAATCCCCCGTATCACCCAGTTCAATACTTACCCTAAACCCTAAACCTTCAACCCTCACTGTCAGGAATTCGTGGAGGAGGTGATGGAGCTGGTGGAGTTAGAGGTGGTGAAGGGCGCGCTGCTGGGGTATTTAACGCCTTCCTTTCTCCCCCAAGTCACCCAATTATATGCCTACTTCAAACCTTAAAACCTCAACCATTCTTCTCAGGAATTCGTGGAGGAGGTGATGGAGCTGGTGGAGCTGGACGTGGTGAAGGGTGCTCTGGTGGGGACGTCCGGGCAGGACGGGCTGTCGGTGGAGCAGAGGAAGCGCCTCACCATCGCCGTCGAGCTGGTGGCGAACCCGTCTATCATCTTCATGGACGAACCCACCTCAGGTAACACCTACCCTTCATGTAAGACCTTCCCCTCGGGAGGCCAGAACGGGCTGTCGGTGGAGCAGAGGAAGCGCCTCACCATCGCTGTGGAGCTGGTGGCCAAGCCTTCGATCAGATCCATGGATGAAACCACCTCAGGTAAGACCTGTTTCACATATGGTTTAAGGTTTAGGTGGGGACGGCTGGCCAGGACAGGCTGTCGGTGGAGTGAGTTAATATAGGTAATCACCCGTGCCGCTTGCCTGCTCCCTATCATCGGACCTCTCTACTACCCTTCTCCCTCCGTTTCATTTCCCATGCCTTATAACGAGGTGACTTTTAAGGCGACTCAAAAGTCACCTCTACCCGCCTCCCTCCGTTTCATTTCCCATGCATCGACTCCAGAGCAGCGGCCATAGTGATTGGGGTAGTTCGCAACACAGTCAGTACAGGGGTCTTTCTGTCCTCCCCCTCTTTCCTCCTCCCTCCCCTTCGTCCTTCCTCTCTTCCCTCCTCTATTCCCTCTCAGGCCTTGACGCCAGAGCAGCGGCCATAGTGATGGGAGCAGTGCCCAACACAGTCAACACCGACCGACCCTCCTCTCTCCCCTCTGCATTTGAGGGAGCACCACTTGGTGGTGGTTTTAGCCATACGTGGCAGCAGGCTGTGTGGAGGGCAGGCTTACGAACACTGTGTAGTCAACAATCAACACAGTTGGGTCGACTCAAAAATCAACACAGTTGGGTCGACTCAAAAATCAACACAGTCAACAACGACCGACCCTCCTCTCTCCTCTCTGCATTCGTCTCATGTGACCTCTGTCTTCTGTACATGTGTGTCATTTGCTCTCTCCCCACCCCAGGTCTGGATGCCAGAGCGGCGGCCATAGTGATGAGGGCAGTGCGTAACACAGTCAACACGGGCCGTACAGTGGTGTGCACCATCCACCAGCCGTCCATCGATATCTTCGAGGCCTTTGATGAGGTACAGGATAACGAGGTACATTATAACGGGTACATGGTCAGCACGGCTCGTACGGGGCTAAGCACCATCTACCAGCCCTCCATTGATATCTTTGAGGCCTTTGATGAGGTAAACGTATTAAGTGGAAGGGGGCAGCATTGTATAGCAGTACAAATATGCGCAGTAACAGAAGTAACACCACCTTTTTTCAACACAGGTTGCACGGTGGGTGCATGGATTTGCTTTTGAGTCGACTCAAAAGCAGACTCACCAGCTGTCCATGGATTTGCGTTGAGGCTTTTGGTGAGATACAGTATTGTGCGGTAGACTGTATGGGGTACACTGTAATGTGGTACAGCATCATGTGCTTCGCACCTAGTGCAATCTTAAACTACATCTGCTGCCTGTCTCACGATTGTGCCCTGCAGCTGCTGCTGATGCAGCAGGACAGCCAGATGACTTTTGTTTTGAGGCGCCTCAAAACTAGCAGGACAGCCAGATGACTTTTGAGTTGAATCAAAATCACACCAACTCCCAACTTTCGCCCTCCACTGCTCTTTTCACGATTGCGCCCTGCAGCTGCTGCTGACGCAGAGAGGGGGCGAGGAGGTTACAGGGGGCTTACTGAACTCGTTCTTCCCAATCCACTCACTCGTTACCCTTCTTGCACTCGCCCTAACTAATTTTCTCTTGACTGTGCCTTGCAGCTGCTGCTGATGCAGCGGGGAGGCAAGGAGGTTACAGGGGGGCAGGCCATCTATGCAGGGTCTCTGGGGAGGCAGTCTCGCGACCTATGGGGTTTCTGGGAAGGCACGCGCTCCACATGCCCCCATGCCCACTCCTCTCCCCCCCCCCCTTCTTCTCGTACTCCCTGCCCCTCGCCTGCTTTTCTCTTCATTGCGCCCTGCAGCTGCTGCTGATGCAGCGGGGTGGCCAGGCCATATATGCAGGGTCCCTGGGGAGGCAGTCTCGCGACCTCGTTCGCTACTTCAAGGTGACAAATTAAGTTTTTTTTATTTTTATTTTTTTCGTTTTTTTCCGGGGAGGGGGGGGGGGGGGAGGGGAGTTAAGGACGGACTGTGTAAGTTGAAGGTAGGCGAGAGTTGCAGGGGAGGCGAGGCCATGCACGCAAGGTTTTTGAGAAGGCAGTTTTGTAATGTATCGTAACAAGCTTTGCAGCATGGATGCCGGGAGTCACAGCACCAGCTGCCGCTCCATATTTTACAGCAAAAATCACCTTCGATGCTGGAAGTTACAGCACCAGCACCAGCAGGCGATGCCATGTGTGGGGGGTCTTTGGGAAGGCAGGTTTGCTGTATATAAGAACCAGCCTTGCAGCGTGGATGCTGGAAGTTACAGCACCAGCTGCTGCCTCTCTACCCCTTCTCTTCCCCCCTCCACTTTTCACCTGTCCACTCCCCGGGTTCATCCCACCCAGCCTGGAGCCAACCCTGCAGCATGGACGCTGGAAGTCACAGCATCTACTGCCTAACACTCTCCATCCCTCTCCATCCCTCTCTATCCCTCTCCATCCCTCTCCATCCCTCTCTCCCCTTCCCCTTCATCTCTTCCAGTCCATCCCAGGAGTGGCACCCATCCAGCCAGGAGCCAACCCCGCAGCATGGATGCTGGAAGTCACAGCAGCTACTGCCTAACAGGCTAACCTCATCCCTCTCCATCCCTCTCTGCCCCTTTCTATCCCTGAATCCCCCCCCTTCCCTTCCAGTCCATCTCAGGAGTGCCACCCATTCAGCCCGGCGCCAACCCCGCAGCATGGATGCTGGAAGTCACAGCACCAGCAGCAGCAGAGAGGCTCGGGGTCGACTTTGCTGAGCTCTTCCAAGAGTCGGACCAGTTCAGGTGAAAACAACAGAGGCTCAGGTGAATTCAGCTGAGTTGATGGTGCCAGCAGCAGCAGCGAATCATGGGGTCGACTTTGCTCAGTTCTCCTGCCAGTCCGACTAGTTCAGATGAGAAACTACAGAGGCTCAGGTGAATTCAACAGAAGTCTTGATGCCATTGGCAGCAGAAGAGCCTGGTCGTCTTTGCTCAGCTCTTCTGCCAGTTGGACCAGTTCAGGTGAGAACAACAGAAGCTCAGGTGAGTTCAGCATAGGTGATGGTGGCCGCTGCTGCGGAGGTCCACAGAAGCTTCGAGAGAAGAGTCAAGCGTGCCTCAGAAGGGAAGGCCGGCCTCCTCTTCCCACCCAGCACCCACAACGCCCCTCTCGCAATTCATCGTCACAACGCCCCTCTCGCAATTCGTCGTCACAACGCCCCTCCCAAGCCCCTCCTTTACGTCTCCCCTCTCCTGCTCGCCCCTTCCACAACCATAGAATCTCTGATTCAAGAGTGAAGTGTGGCCCCCGAGGGGGGGGCAGAAATCTTCTTCCCCACCCGGCACCCCACAACTACTTCTTCCCAGGTTGTCACTCACATCCGCTCTGCCTCTCCGCTCCGCCTCTCCGCTCCCCCTCTCCGCTTCGACTCTCCGCTCCGACTCTCCTCTCTTGCTCGCCCCTCTCCAACTCTCCGCTCCGAATCTCCGCTCCGACTCTCATCTCCTGCTCGCCCCTCTCCAACTCTCCGCTCCGACTCTCCGCTCCGAATCTCCGCTCCATCTCTCCTCTCCGGCTCGCCCTCTCTATCCCTACGGGTCCATGAAAGCGCTGATTGAAGAATCCAGCGCTCCCCCTGAAGGGGAGCCAGACCGGTTCTTCCGCACGCGGCAAGTTTTGAGGCGCCTCAAAACTGCACGCAGCACCCCACGTCGCTTCTCTCCCAGATCATGACGCGCCTCTTCCCTGTCTCTCGTGCTCACCCCTCCCGTCCCTTCCCTTTCACTACAGAACCTTTGAATCGCTGATCCAGGAGTCAAGCGAACCCCCCAAGGGGGAGCCGGACCTCTACTTCCCCACGCGGCACCTCACGACGCCTCTCTCCCAGTTCGTGACTCACTTATGGAAGCGCCACCGCATGTACTGGCGCATGCCCGACTACAACGGCGTGCACTTCTTCTTCTCATTCATCATGGGCCTCCTCATCACCTCTTCTCCTGCCCTCCTCTGCCTCCTCTCCTCCCCCCTCTCTCCCCCCCTACAGGTCCATCGAAGCTCTGATTGAAGAGTCGAGTGCCCCTCCGGAAGGGGAGCCGGACCTCTTCTTCCCCACGCGGCACCCCACGACGCCCCTCTCCCAGTTCGTGACGCACCTGTGGAAGCGCCACCGCATGTACTGGCGCATGCCCGACTACAACGGCGCGCGCTTCTTCTTCTCCTTCATCATGGGCTTCCTCATCGGCGCCGTCTTCTTTGGCTTCGGAGACACCCGGGAAACTCCCCAGGAGATAGTCAATGTAATGGGGGCGCTGTACACCGCGGCGCTCTTTCTCGGGTGGAGCAACCTCGGGTCGATTCAACCCATGCTGGCCGTCGAAAGGAGTATTTATTACCGGGAGCAGGGGGCAGGGATGTACGGCGCGATCCCCTACGCGCTCGCGCAAGGGGTGATCGAGCTCCCCTACCTGCTTGTCCAAGCTGTGGTGTACTCGTTAATAACATACTCGATGATTCGGTTCGAGTGGACATATGACAAGTTCCTATGGTACCTGCTGTTCCAGTTTCTCACTCTCCTCTATTTCACATGTTTCGGCATGATGACGAGCTCCATCACCCCGGCTGAAGGGCTCGGAATGCTGCTTTCGGCCTTCATCTACTCCTTCTGGAACCTTCTCTGCGGCTTCCTCCTGCCGGCGCCGGTGAGTGCAGTGCATTTTGTGCTCTTAGAGTGGCAGTGCTGCGTGATTACCATGGTTTTTGAAGCGACTCAAAAGTGCTGCGTGATTACCATGGCATACCCATGACAGCGTGCGTGTCCATCGTGCTCCTCTTTCTCTGTCTCCCCCTCGTGCCCCAGCATGTACCCCGTGTCTCCCTCACGCGCACAAATTCCCATGTACTGGAAATGGGTTTATTGGATCGACCCTGTGGCACGCTCTCTCTCTCGTGTTCATCACTCCATCTCTTCCCCCCTCACATGTCCCTCTGCCCTCATGTCCCTCCCCCTGGCATGCACACATCAGAAAATCCGTGTGTACTGGAGTTGGTTCTACCGGATCAACCCTGTGGCATGGTCCCTCTCTCTCTTTCAAACCTGTTAATTGCTCCCTCTCTGTCTCCCCTCCCCCTCATGTGTCCCTCCCCCTGGCATGCCGTCATCAGAAAATCCCCGTGTACTGGAAGTGGTTTTATTGGATCAACCCTGTGGCATGGTCTCTCTACGGCCTTGCTGCTTCCCAGGTAAGTCCACCTCTCTCCAGTCCCAAGCCCCATCCCTCTTTTTTTGAGTCGACTCTAAAGCAGACTCATTACACACGTTTTTTTAGTCGACTCAAAAGCTGTGGCATGGTCTCTCTACGGCCTCGATGCTTCCCAGGTAAACCCACCTCTCCCCAGTCCCAAGCCCCATCCCTGTAACCAAATCCGCAAGCCCCATAGTTTTGTGAACCCCTGGCAACTTCTAGAGCGTGAGAGTGTGTTCACTACTCGGTTTCCTGCGCTTTCACTTCCCTTCCCTACTGCCCATCTGTGTATTTCAAAAGCACTGCCTGAGTGAGGGAAGCGCCTCCTAGACTGTAAGGAAGTCCGACTAGGAGAAGTACGGAAGCACCTTCGAGACAGTTGAATGCATGTTCACAATCTTTCCTACATGTTCAAAGCTCTCCTCTCTCCTCTCGCCTCTTTCTCATTTCACCTCTGGGTGCATACCTTGTGTTCCTCGTTTCAACTCCCGTTTCATTACAGTTGGGAGATGTAACGACGCTGGTGGTGAGCACACCGGGCATGCCACCACAGACAGTATCGCAGTTCATTCAGTTGTTTTATGGCTTCTCCCACGATTGGCTCGGCTACGCCACTGCTGCTCTCTTCGGCTTCTCCCTCCTCTTCTTCTGCGTCTTCGCCTACGCTCTCCGCAACCTCAACTTTCAGTGGCGATGAGACAGCAATGCCGTTTCATCTGATTCGACTTTTGAGTCGACTTAAAAGTCACCTCGATGAGACAGCAATGCCGTTTCATCTTATTCTTTTTAGCCGGTTCAAGAGTCAGCTGATGCACCAGCATCTCACTGCTGCTCTCTTCGCTTCTCCCTCTTCTTCTTCTGTGTCTCCGGAGTCTCAACTTCCAATGGAGATGAGATGGGGTACTTACAACTGCCACTGCGGCACCGGAGGGGATGTGTAAAGATGGGATATGTACGGATGGGGTATGTATGGATGGGATGTGTATTTATGGGTGGGATATCCATGGAAGGGACATGTAAGTATGTATGAATGGATGGGTATGTATGGATGGGATATGTATGGATGGGAGCTGTATATAAGGAATGTGTACGGATGGATGAAATGGGGGGTGTGGGTAGATGAAATTGATAGTGTATGGGATATGTATACCACTGTTGCCCTGTGGTTTCCCTTTTAACCTTTAACTACTATAATCTAATCTGTTTCGCTTCTGCACTTCTGCACGAGCACAACGAACGACATCTTGTATGATAATTTCAAACATGAATGGTACATATGGATGAGATGGGATATGCATGGATACATACATGTACCTTGTGTAGCGGGTCTGCTTGCAGTTACATGTTTTTGTTCCACCATCATAGTAACCAAAACGTAACATCCCTCCTCCCTCAAAACGCCTACTCACAATGCACTTAGATGAACAGCCCATCCAGTCCAAAGAAGCCTTGTGCCGTACAACTTTCTACAAATATGTGTGCCTTTCCACTATCTTCTACTGGCTCGCTCCTTGCCTACTTGCTCCAATCCAGTTCTCCCACTCCACCTCCCACCAGTTGGGAACGTGCTCATGAGCCGACCAGAGGGCTGCTGATAAGCACACATGAATGCCAACTTCATACATGAATCCCCCACTGAGGCCAAAATTGTTCCCAGTTCCAGCTCAGCACGGCCAGGTCACCATCCTCGCTGCTCCACTTTTAATTGCTCCACTTCTCCCGCTCCACCTCCCACTTGTTGGGAAACATCCCCATGAGGCGGCCAGACGACTGCTGGTACGCGTACATGAAACCCCCCATTAATCCCAGAATGCCGGCACAATACATGCTGGGGCCCCTCAGGTTGGTGCTCCCACCTGACAGGGAGAGAAGGGAGAGGGGGGGGGGGGGGAAGGAGAACGAAAAGCAAGCGGAGGGAAATGGGAAATATGAGAGGAGAATGGCGGGTAAGGAACATAGGGATTTTATATGACTGCTGGTATGGGTACGGTACATGAGTCCACCCACGAGTTTTGAGGCGCCTCAAAAATCACCCACGAGCGCATAAATTCCGGCACAAAACATGCTGTGACCCATCAGGTTGGCACTTCCACCTGACGTGAGAGGATGTGGAAAACACGGAGAGTAGGGACGAGGACAAGGGGAGAAACACGACAAGGGAGTAGGTGAATGAATTCCTATGGCTGCTGGTACACTTACACAAATTACATGAATCCAACCTCTAGCCTCAGCACTCCAGCACTCCAGCATGATTGCGTGGATCTATGACTTCCAGCAACCATGTGAATTCATTAAACGCACCCTTAGCACCGGCTGCCGCTCCATATTTTAGGTGCTTTAGATATTGGCGAGGCCATGCGGGGGGGGGGGGGGGGGGGGGGGGGGTTCTTTGGGAAGGCGGTTTTGTGATGTATATCGGAGCCAGCCCTGCAGCATGGATGACAGTAGTTCAGCTTTGAGATGTCTTAAACCTAAGGTAGACGATGGTTGGCATAGATGCTGGAAGTTACAGCACCAGAACCAGCAGGCGATGCCTTGTGTGGGGGGTCTTTGGGAAGGCAGTTTTGCTGTATATAAGAACCAGCCTTGCAGCGTGGATGCTGGAAGTTACAGCACCAGCTGCTGCCTCTCTACCCCTTCTCTTCCCCCCTCCACTTTTCACCTGTCCACTCCCCGGGTTCATCCCACCCAGCCTGGAGCCAACCCTGCAGCATGGACGCTGGAAGTCACAGCATCTACTGCCTAACACTCTCCATCCCTCTCCATCCCTCTCCATCCCTCTCCCCCCTTCCCCTTCATCTCTTCCAGTCCATCCCAGGAGTGGCACCCATCCAGCCAGGATCCAACCCCGCAGCATGGATGCTGGAAGTCACAGCAGCTACTGCCTAACAGGCTAACATCATCCCTCTCTATCCCTCTCTGCCCCTTTCTATCCCTCAATCCCCCCCCTTCCCTTCCAGTCCTTCTCAGGAGTGCCACCCATTCAGCCCGGCGCCAACCCCGCAGCATGGATGCTGGAAGTCACAGCACCAGCAGTAGCAGAGAGGCTCGGGGTCGACTTTGCCGAGCTCTTCCAAGAGTCAGACCAGTTCAGGTGAAAACAACAGAGGCTCAGGTGAATTCAGCTGAGTTGATGGTGCCAGCAGCAGCAGCGAATCATGGGGTCGACTTTGCTCAGTTCTCCTGCCAGTCCGACTAGTTCAGATGAGAAACTACAGAGGCTCAGGTGAATTCAACAGAAGTCTTGGTGCCATTGGCAGCAGAAGAGCCTGGTCGTCTTTGCTCAGCTCTTCTGCCAGTTGGACCAGTTCAGGTGAGAACAACAGAAGCTCAGGTGAGTTCAGCATAGGTGATGGTGGCCGCTGCTGCGGAGGTCCACAGAAGCTTCGAGAGAAGAGTCAAGCGTGCCTCAGAAGGGAAGGCCGGCCTCCTCTTCCCACCCAGCACCCACAACGCCCCTCTCGCAATTCGTCGTCACAACGCCCCTCTCGCAATTCGTCGTCACAACGCCCCTCCCAAGCCCCTCCTTTACGTCTCCCCTCTCCTGCTCGCCCCTTCCACAACCATAGAATCTCTGATTCAAGAGTGAAGTGTGGCCCCCGAGGGGGGGGCAGAAATCTTCTTCCCCACCCGGCACCCCACAACTACTTCTTCCCAGGTTGTCACTCACATCCGCTCTGCCTCTCCGCTCCGCCTCTCCGCTCCCCCTCTCCGCTCCGACTCTCCGCTCCGACTCTCCTCTCTTGCTCGCCCCTCTCCAACTCTCCGCTCCGAATCTCCGCTCCGAATCTCATCTCCTGCTCGCCCCTCTCCAACTCTCCGCTCCGACTCTCCGCTCCGAATCTCCGCTCCATCTCTCCTCTCCGGCTCGCCCCTCTCCGACTCTCCGCTCCGACTCTCCTCTCCGGCTCGCCCCTCTCCGCTCCGGCTCGCCCCTCTCCGCTCCGGCTCGCCCCTCTCCGCTCCGGCTCGCCCTCTCTATCCCTACGGGTCCATGAAAGCGCTGATTGAAGAATCCAGCGCTCCCCCTGAAGGGGAGCCAGACCGGTTCTTCCGCACGCGGCAAGTTTTGAGGCGCCTCAAAACTGCACGCAGCACCCCACGTCGCTTCTCTCCCAGATCATGACGCGCCTCTTCCCTGTCTCTCGTGCTCACCCCTCCCGTCCCTTCCCTTTCACTACAGAACCTTTGAATCGCTGATCCAGGAGTCAAGCGAACCCCCCAAGGGGGAGCCGGACCTCTACTTCCCCACGCGGCACCTCACGACGCCTCTCTCCCAGTTCGTGACTCACTTATGGAAGCGCCACCGCATGTACTGGCGCATGCCCGACTACAACGGCGTGCACTTCTTCTTCTCATTCATCATGGGCCTCCTCATCACCTCTTCTCCTGCCCTCCTCTGCCTCCTCTCCTCCCCCCTCTCTCCCCCCCTACAGGTCCATCGAAGCTCTGATTGAAGAGTCGAGTGCCCCTCCGGAAGGGGAGCCGGACCTCTTCTTCCCCACGAGGCACCCCACAACGCCCCTCTCCCAGTTCGTGACGCACCTGTGGAAGCGCCACCTCATGTACTGGCGCATGCCCGACTACAACGGCGCGCGCTTCTTCTTCTCCTTCATCATGGGCCTCCTCATCGGCGCCGTCTTCTTTGGCTTCGGAGACACCCGGGAAACTCCCCAGGAGATAGTCAATGTTATGGGGGCGCTGTACACCACGGCGCTCTTTCTCGGGTGGAGCAACCTCGGGTCGATTCAACCCATGCTGGCCGTCGAAAGGAGTATTTATTACCGGGAGCGGGGGGCAGGGATGTACGGCGCGATCCCCTACGCGCTCGCGCAAGGGATGATCGAGCTCCCCTACCTGCTGGTCCAAGCTGTGGTGTACTCGTTAATAACATACTCGATGATTCGGTTCGAGTGGACATATGACAAGTTCCTATGGTACCTGCTGTTCCAGTTTCTCACTCTCCTCTATTTCACATGTTTCGGCATGATGACGAGCTCCATCACCCCGGCTGAAGGGCTCGGAATGCTGCTTTCGGCCTTCATCTACTCCTTCTGGAACCTTCTCTGCGGCTTCCTCCTGCCGGCGCCGGTGAGTGCAGTGCATTTTGTGCTCTTAGAGTGGCAGTGCTGCGTGATTACCATGGTTTTTGAAGCGACTCAAAAGTGCTGCGTGATTACCATGGCATACCCATGACAGCGTGCGTGTCCATCGTGCTCCTCTTTCTCTGTCTCCCCCTCGTGCCCCAGCATGTACCCCGTGTCTCCCTCACGCGCACAAATTCCCATGTACTGGAAATGGGTTTATTGGATCGACCCTGTGGCACGCTCTCTCTCTCGTGTTCATCACTCCATCTCTTCCCCCCTCACATGTCCCTCTGCCCTCATGTCCCTCCCCCTGGCATGCACACATCAGGAAATCCGTGTGTACTGGAGTTGGTTCTACCGGATCAACCCTGTGGCATGGTCCCTCTCTCTCTTTCAAACCTGTTAATTTCTCCCTCTCTGTCTCCCCTCCCCCTCATGTGTCCCTCCCCCTGGCATGCCGTCATCAGAAAATCCCCGTGTACTGGAAGTGGTTTTATTGGATCAACCCTGTGGCATGGTCTCTCTACGGCCTTGCTGCTTCCCAGGTAAACCCACCTCTCTCCAGTCCCAAGCCCCATCCCTCTTTTTTTGAGTCAACTCAAAAGCAGACTCATTACACACGTTTTTTTAGTCGACTCAAAAGCTGTGGCATGGTCTCTCTACGGCCTCGATGCTTCCCAGGTAAACCCACCTCTCCCCAGTCCCAAGCCCCATCCCTGTAACCAAATCCGCAAGCCCCATAGTTTTGTGAACCCCTGGCAACTTCTAGAGTGTGAGAGTGTGTTCACTACTCGGTTTCCTGCGCTTTCACTTCCCTTCCCTACTGCCCATCTGTGTATTTCAAAAGCACTGCCTGAGTGAGGGAAGCGCCTCCTAGACTGTAAGGAAGTCCGACTAGGAGAAGTACGGAAGCACCTTCGAGACAGTTGAATGCATGTTCACAATCTTTCCTACATGTTCAAAGCTCTCCTCTCTCCTCTCGCCTCTTTCTCATTTCACCTCTGGGTGCATACCTTGTGTTCCTCGTTTCAACTCCCATTTCATTACAGTTGGGAGATGTAACGACGCTGGTGGTGAGCACACCGGGCATGCCACCACAGACAGTATCGCAGTTCATTCAGTTGTTTTATGGCTTCTCCCACGATTGGCTCGGCTACGCCACTGCTGCTCTCTTCGGCTCCTCCCTCCTCTTCTTCTGCGTCTTCGCCTACGCTCTCCGCAACCTCAACTTTCAGTGGCGATGAGACAGCAATGCCGTTTCATCTGATTCTTTTTAGCCGGTTCAAGAGTCAGCTGATGCACCAGCATCTCACTGCTGCTCTCTTCGCTTCTCCCTCTTCTTCTTCTGTGTCTCCGGAGCCTCAACTTCCAATGGAGATGAGATGGGGTACTTACAACTGCCACTGCCGCACCGGAGGGGATGTGTAAAGATGGGATATGTATGGATGGGATGTGTATTTATGGGTGGGATATCCATGGAAGGGACATGTAAGTATGTATGGATGGATGGGTATGTATGGATGGAATATGTATGGATGGGAGCTGTATATAAGGAATGTGTACGGATGGATGAAATGGGGTGTGGGTAGATGAAATTGATAGTGTATGGGATATGTATACCACTGTTGCCCTGTGGTTTCCCTTTTAACCTTTAACTACTATAATCTAATCTGTTTCGCTTCTGCACTTCTGCACGAGCACAACGAATGACATCATGTATGATAATTTCAAACATGAATGGTACATATGGATGAGATGGGATATGCATGGATACATACATGTACCTTGTGTAGAGGGTCTGCTTGCAGTTACATGTTTTTGTTCCACCATCATAGTAACCAAAACGTCACATCCCTCCTCCCTCAAAACGCCTACTCACAATGCACTTAGATGAACAGCCCATCCAGTCCAAAGAAGCCTTGTGCCGTACAACTTTCTACAAATATGTGTGCCTTTCCACAATCTTCTACTCGCTCGCTCCTTGCCTACTTGCTCCAATCCAGTTCTCCCACTCCACCTCCCACCAGTTGGGAACGTGCCCATGAGCCGACCAGAGGGCTGCTGATAAGCACACATGAATGCCAACTTCATACATGAATCCCCCACTGAGGCCAAAATTGTTCCCATTTCCAGCTCAGCACGGCCAGGTCACCATCCTCGCTGCTCCACTTTTAATTGCTCCACTTCTCCCGCTCCACCTCCCACTTGTTGGGAAACATCCCCATGAGGCGGCCAGACGACTGCTGGTACGCGTACATGAATCCCCCCATTAATCCCAGAATGCCGGCACAATACATGCTGGGGCCCCTCAGGTTGGCGCTCCCACCTGACAGGGAAAGAGGGGAGAGGGGGGGGGGGGCGAAGGAGAACGAAAAGCAAGCGGAGGGAAATGGGAAATATGAGAGGAGAATGGCGGGTAAGAAACATAGGGATTTTATATGACTGCTGGTATGGGTACGGTACATGAGTCCACCCACGAGTTTTGAGGCGCCTCAAAAATCACCCACGAGCCCATAAATTCCGGCACAAAACATGCTGTGACCCATCAGGTTGGCACTTCCACCTGACGTGAGAGGATGTGGAAAACGAGGAGAGTAGGGACGAGGACAAGGGGAGAAACACGACAAGGGAGTAGGTGAATGAATTCCTATGGCTGCTGGTACACTTACACAAATTACATGAATCCAACCTCTAGCCTCAGCACTCCAGCACTCCAGCATGATTGCGTGGATCTATGACTTCCAGCAACCATGTGAATTCATTAAACGCACCCTTAGCACCGGCTGCCGCTCCATATTTTAGGCGCTTTAGATATTGGCGAGGTCATGCTTTGGGAAGGCGGTTTTGTGATGTATATCGGAGCCAGCCCTGCAGCATGGATGACAGTAGTTCAGCTTTGAGATGTTTTAAACCTAAGGTAGACGATGGTTGGCATAGATGCTGGAAGTTACAGCACCAGAACCAGCAGGCGATGCCTTGTGTGGGGGGTCTTTGGGAAGGCAGTTTTGCTGTATATAAGAACCAGCCTTGCAGCGTGGATGCTGGAAGTTACAGCACCAGCTGCTGCCTCTCTACCCCTTCTCTTCCCCCCTCCACTTTTCACCTGTCCACTCCCCGGGTTCATCCCACCCAGCCTGGAGCCAACCCTGCAGCATGGAAGCTGGAAGTCACAGCATCTACTGCCTAACACTCTCCATCCCTCTCCATCCATCTCCATCCCTCTCCATCCCTCTCCATCCCTCTCCATCCCTCTCCCCCCTTCCCCTTCATCTCTTCCAGTCCATCCCAGGAGTGGCACCCATCCAGCCAGGATCCAACCCCGCAGCATGGATGCTGGAAGTCACAGCAGCTACTGCCTAACAGGCTAACCTCATCCCTCTCTATCCCTCTCTGCCCCTTTCTATCCCTGAATCCCCCCCCTTCCCTTCCAGTCCATCTCAGGAGTGCCACCCATTCAGCCCGGCGCCAACCCCGCAGCATGGATGCTGGAAGTCACAGCACCAGCAGCAGCAGAGAGGCTCGGGGTCGACTTTGCTGAGCTCTTCCAAGAGTCGGACCAGTTCAGGTGAAAACAACAGAGGCTCAGGTGAATTCAGCTGAGTTGATGGTGCCAGCAGCAGCAGCGAATCATGGGGTCGACTTTGCTCAGTTCTCCTGCCAGTCCGACTAGTTCAGATGAGAAACTACAGAGACTCAGGTGAATTCAACAGAAGTCTTGGTGCCATTGGCAGCAGAAGAGCCTGGCCGTCTTTGCTCAGCTCTTCCGCCAGTTGGACCAGTTCAGGTGAGAACAACAGAAGCTCAGGTGAGTTCGGCAGAGGTGATGGTGGCCGCTGCTGCGGAGGTCCACAGAAGCTTCGAGAGAAGAGTCAAGCGTGCCTCAGAAGGGAAGGCTGGCCTCCTCTTCCCACCCAGCACCCACAACGCCCCTCTTGCAATTCGTGGTCACAACGCCCCTCCCAAGCCCCTCCTTTATGTCTCCCCTCTCCTGCTCGCCCCTTGCACAACCATAGAATCTCTCACTCAAGAGTGAAGTGTGGCCCCCGAGGGGGGGGCAGAAATCTTCTTCCCCACCCGGCACCCCACAACTACTTCTTCCCAGGTTGTCACTCACATCCACTCCGCCTCTCCGCTCCGCCTCTCCGCTCCCCCTCTCCGCTCCGACTCTCCGCTCCGACTCTCCTCTCCTGCTCACCCCTCTCCAACTCTCCGCTCCGAATCTCCGCTCCGACTCTCCTCTCCTTCTCGCCCCTCTCCAACTCTCCGCTCCGACTCTCCGCTCCGAATCTCCGCTCCATCTCTCCTCTCCGGCTCGCCCCTCTCCGACTCTCCGCTCCGGCTCGCCCCTCTCCGCTCCGGCTCGCCCCTCTCCGCTCCGGCTCGCCCCTCTCCGCTCCGGCTCGCCCCTCTCCGCTCCGGCTCGCCCCTCTCCGCTCCGGCTCGCCCCTCTCCGCTCCGGCTCGCCCCTCTCCGCTCCGGCTCGCCCCTCTCCGCTCCGGCTCGCCCCTCTCCGCTCCGGCTCGCCCCTCTCCGCTCCGGCTCGCCCCTCTCCGCTCCGGCTCGCCCTCTCTATCCCTACGGGTCCATGAAAGCTCTGATTGAAGAATCCAGCGCGCCCCCTGAAGGGGAGCCAGACCGGTTCTTCCACACGCGGCAAGTTTTGAGGCGCCTCAAAACTGCACGCAGCACCCCACGTCTCTTCTCTCCCAGATCATGACGCGCCTCTTCCCTGTCTCTCGTGCTCACCCCTCCCATCCCTTCCCTTTCACTACAGAACCTTTGAATCGCTGATCCAGGAGTCAAGCGAACCCCCCAAGGGAGAGTCGGACCTCTTCTTCCCCACGCGGCACCTCACGACGCCTCTCTCCCAGTTCGTGACTCACTTATGGAAGCGCCACCGCATGTACTGGCGCATGCCCGACTACAACGGCGTGCAGTTCTTCTTCTCATTCATCATGGGCCTCCTCATCACCTCTTCTCCTGCCCTCCTCTGCCTCCTCTCCTCCCCCCTCTCTCCCCCCCTACAGGTCCATCAAAGCTCTGATTGAAGAGTCGAGTGCCCCTCCGGAAGGGGAGCCGGACCTCTTCTTCCCCACGCGGCACCCCACGACGCCCCTCTCCCAGTTCGTGACGCACCTGTGGAAGCGCCACCGCATGTACTGGCGCATGCCCGACTACAACGGCGCGCGCTTCTTCTTCTCCTTCATCATGGGCCTCCTCATCGGCGCCGTCTTCTTTGGCTTCGGAGACACCCGGGAAACTCCCCAGGAGATAGTCAATGTTATGGGGGCGCTGTACACCGCGGCGCTCTTTCTCGGGTGGAGCAACCTCGGGTCGATTCAACCCATGCTGGCCGTCGAAAGGAGTATTTATTACCGGGAGCAGGGGGCAGGGATGTACGGCGCGATCCCCTACGCGCTCGCGCAAGGGGTGATCGAGCTCCCCTACCTGCTTGTCCAAGCTGTGGTGTACTCGTTAATAACATACTCGATGATTCGGTTCGAGTGGACATATGACAAGTTCCTATGGTACCTGCTGTTCCAGTTTCTCACTCTCCTCTATTTCACATGTTTCGGCATGATGACGAGCTCCATCACCCCGGCTGAAGGGCTCGGAATGCTGCTTTCGGCCTTCATCTACTCCTTCTGGAACCTTCTCTGCGGCTTCCTCCTGCCGGCGCCGGTGAGTGCAGTGCATTTTGTGTTCTTAGAGTGGCAGTGCTGCGTGATTACCGTGGTTTTTGAAGCGACTCAAAAGTGCTGCGTGATTACCATGGCATACCCACGACAGCGTGCGTGTCCATCGTGCTCCTCTTTCTCTGTCTCCCCCTCGTGCCCCAGCATGTTCCTCGTGTCTCCCTCACGCGCACAAATTCCTGTGTACTGGAAATGGGTTTATTGGATCGACCCTGTGGCATGCTCTCTCTCGCTCGTGTTCATTACTCCATCTCATCCCCCCTCACATGTCCCTCTGCCCTCATGTCCCTCCCCCTGGCATGCACACATCAGAAAATCCCCTGTGTACTGGAGTTGGTTCTACCGGATCAACCCTGTGGCATGGTCCCTCTCTCTTTCTCTCCTGTTAATTGCTCCCTCTCTGTCTCCCCTCCCCCTCATGTGTCCCTCCCCCTGGCATGCCGTCATCAGAAAATCCCCGTGTACTGGAAGTGGTTTTATTGGATCAACCCTGTGGCATGGTCTCTCTACGGCCTTGCTGCTTCCCAGGTAAACCCACCTCTCCCCAGTCCCAAGCCCCATCCCTCTTTTTTTGAGTTGACTCAAAAGCAGACGCATTACACACGTTTTTTTAGTCGACTCAAAAGCTGTGGCATGGTCTCTCTACAACCTCGATGCTTCCCAGGTAAACCCACCTCTCCCCAGTCCCAAGCCCCATCCCTGTAACCATATTTTTGTGAACCCCTGGCAACTTCTAGAGTGTGAGAGTGTGTTCACTACTCGGTTTCCTGCGCCTTCACTTCACTTCCCTACTGCCCATCTGTGTATTTCAAAAGCACTGTCTGAGTGAGGGATGCGCCTCCTAGACTGTAAGGAAGTCCGACAAGGAGAAGTACGGAAGCACCTTCGAGACAGTTGAATGCATGTTCACAATCTTTCCTACATGTTCAAAGCTCTCCTCTCTCCTCTTGCCTCTTTCTCATTTCACCTCTGGATGCATACCATGTGTTCCTCGTTTCAACTCCCATTTCATTACAGTTGGGAGATGTAACGACGTTGGTGGTGAGCACACCGGGCATGCCACCGCAGACAGTATCGCAGTTCATTCAGTTGTTTTATGGCTTCTCCCACGATTGGCTCGGCTACGCCACTGCTGCTCTCTTCGGCTTCTCCCTCCTCTTCTTCTGCGTCTTCACCTACGCTCTCCGCATCCTCAACTTCCAGTGGCGATGAGAGAGCAATGCCATATCATCTGATTCTTTTTAAGCCGGTTCAAGAGTCAGCTGATGCACCAGCATCTCACTGCTGCTCTCTTTGACTTCTGCCTCTTCTTCTTCTGTGTCTCCGGAGCCTCAACTTCCAATGGAGATGAGATGGGGTACTTACAACTGCCACTGCGGCACCGGAGGGGATGTGTATAGATGGGATATGTATGGATGGGATGTGTTTGGATGGGATATGTATGGATGGGGTATGTATGGATGGGATGTGTATGGATGGGATATGTATGGATGGGGCATGTATGGATGGGGTATGTATGGATGGGATGTGTATGGATGGGGTATGAATGGATGGGATATGTATGGATGGGGTATGTATGGATGGGATGTGTATGGATGGGGTATGGATGGGATGTGTATGGATGGGATGTGTATTTATGGGTGGGACATGTAAGTATGTATGGATGGGATATGTATTGAAGGGATATGTATGGATGGGAGCTGTATATAAGGAATGTGTACGGATCGATGAGATGGGGGGTGTGGGTAGATGAAACTGATCATGTATGGGATATGTATACCCCTGTTGCCCTGTGGTTTCCCTTATCCTCTTTGTGAGCAAAACTTTCAACTACTATAATCTAATATGTTTCGCTTCTGCACTTCTGCATGAGCACAACGAATGACATGTATGATAGTTTCAAACATGAACGGTACATATGGATGAGATGGGATATGCATGGATACATACATGTGTTCGAATAGGAGAATGACTGGAAACAAGATAGTACAGGGGAGATATAGGATTGGATTTGTACTCTCTAAGAACACAAACCTATCTAGCCTAGTTTACATACAAATATATGAATAAACTGACACACCTCCTAGGCTAGATAAGGGGCAGTGCTGAGCAAGAAACATGTAGCTCAGGGTGGCACCACTAGTCCAACCTCTGAGGCAGAGGTCCGAAGACCAATCAGCAAGAGTACAAACGAGATGAGCAAAACAGGACGGCACTATTAGTCCGGCCACTGGAAGAGAAGCCACAAGGCCAGTCTGGAAGGTATATATAAGGAGTACACAATCAAGGTCCTAGCAAGTGAGAATCTACAGGAACTAGACCAAGCTGCAAAAAGTGCCGCTGATGATATTTAGGCGCAAGCGCTTTAGTAATGATATCAGCTCTGTCGGCACCGGAGGCCAAGTGTACTACGCGGGCATGGCGACGCTGCTGTAGCTCGTGCAGGAGGAAGTACCGCAACTGGATGTGCTTCGCTCTGCCCTCAAGTCGAGGCTCTTGACACAGGAGGATCATGGCCCTGTTGTCAGCGTACAGAACCGGGGCAGAGCTAGGCCGCTCACCTAATTCAGTGAGCAAGAACGTCAGCCAGTGGAGCTCCTGTGCCGCCATGACACCGGCGTAGATCTCAGCCTCACAGATAGACTGGGCAACAGACGACAAGCGAGTGGACAAGGCTAAAGCAGTAGCCCTGGGAAGACCGGAGGGTCTCAACGTCGTCTGCCCAAGAAGCATCTGTGTGCCCAGTAAGGACCACTGGCCTGCGTCCTCCCAGCACTAGCCCCATGTCCGATGTACTTCCTAGAAAATGCAAAACCCTCTTAGCGGCCGACCAGTGCTGTGGTCGGTGTCTGCCTGTGGCCACAAAGCGAGCTAGGATGCTGAGAGGGTATGCAAGATCTGGACGAGTGCAAGTCATCAAGTACATGAGGCAACCCACCAACTCTGCGTAAGGATCATTGGGCTCTACTGACTCCTCAGGAACTGGAGTTGAGAGCATGTGGTCTACTGGCAGAGGTGTGGGCTATGCGGAGGAGAAATGGAGACCGAACCTCGGAAGGACCTGGCGCACCAAGTGTGAATGTGTGAGAGTGATGGTGCACGCTGCTCTGTCCCTGGAGATCTGCACGCCAAGGTAGCGGCGCAGCTCTCCTAGGTCAGCGCAGGTGTGTCTCCTTAGTAGCTCGGCCTTCATGGAGGCCAACGCGTCTCTGTCTGAAGTAGCGAAAACCAGGTCGTCTACGTAGACAATGATGTAGAACGGAGTCTGGCCAGCATGAACGAAGAGCGAGGGGTCTGTAGAGGACGGAAAGAACTGCAAGTCAGCTAGCGTAGCACGCACCGTGTTGTGCCACTCACAGGGCGCCTGTCGCAGGCCGTAGACAGGGCGCCGGAGGAGCCATTGGGTCCCAGAAGGGAAGGTTCCGGTGAAGCCCTGTGGAAGGCGTAGGTAGATTTGCTCGTGTAGGCTGCCCTGAAGAAAAGCAGTGGAGAAGTCGAGAGAGTAGAGCTCGTAGTCACACTATGTTGCTACGTGTAGCAGTGCCTGAAGAGTAGTCATCTTTGGGGTCGGAGCGAAGGTCTGAAAGAAGTGCACGCCCTCGCGCTAACTGAGGCCTCTAGCCACGTAGCGCGCCTTGAACACAGGCGGCTCTCTAGGGAGGTGCTTCACCTTGAAGAGCCACCGGCCATCGACTACGTTCACCCCAGATGGGAGGATTGCGTCGACGTAGGTGCCAGTGGATCTCCAAGATGCCATCTCCTGCTCAATGGCAGCTATCCACTTAGATGCCCAAAGTCCCGAGGTCGCCTCACTGTAAGTGCAAGGGGTCGGGATGTCAAAGGCGTCTGGGTCACCCTCAGAGACTAGCAGCATGGAACAGAGATGAGGAGCAGCCTCAGACTGGAAAACAAGCTTGTACTGCCTGTCCTCTATGACATCATTGCCAAGGGCAGGAGCACTCCTGACGGACGGAGGACAGACAGGGTCAGAGACTAGACCGGGGGTGTCACAGGATCGAATGTGTCGAGGAAAAGTTGCACTATCGATTGATACAAGGTGATTTTATACTTCTAAAGTACATTAGGTAACCAGGTTTATCCTATCCAAAGCGAATAGACCCTTCTACAAATAGAATCACCTTGCGTATAGCCACGCGAGGCTATTGGCTTTAAGGGATTACGACAGGATTACGCTAGATATAGCGCGCCAGAACACCCCAACTTGGTCGGTGATATAATCATAGTAACAGGATAAACCAAATGATAATGGAATAGGAGGAAGAGGAAACCAAATGAGTTGAGATAAAAAGAGGAATGAAATAGAAAGGAGATATGGAAAACGAAATTGGTGTAACGGGGTCGTACTCTCTCAGGTGGCGTAGTCAAGGCGGCAGGTAGAGGCGAAGTCAGCGACACCAGCGACAAGAGCGTCAAGACTCGAGAGAGGAACAGACGGGTCGGTAACGAGGGAGGCAAGGACCCGAGGAACAAGAGGACGAGCGGCACGAAGGTAGTTAGACAGAAGGGGAGGCGAAGGCAGGAGGGGAGGATGAGACGCGTGGGATCGAAGCGACATAGGGTGGGAACGCTGAACAGGAGAGACAGGATGAGCACGAGAGGGACGGCGAGTCCAGACGTGAGACGGAGGCGTCGGGTCAGGAGACAGAGGAGGAGTAACAAGAGGGCAACGAGGTGGGAAACGAGTCGTGGACGAGTCTGGCGGAGGAAACACAGGACCGTGGTTAGGAAGGGGAGGAGGCGGCAGGGGAGGCGCAAGCAAGCAATCAGGGGAGGGAAGGCCGAGCAGGCCAAGGGCGGACACCGACGGCGACTGCTGCTGCTGCTGCTGCTGCTGCTGCTGCTCGACGCCGATACCAGGACTGCCAGCTGCACCACGGCTACCTCCGGAACACTCCACTCCATCACCCCCAGAACGAGCACCCCCAGCGCAAGAACCCTCTCTAGCACCGGTGCCACCCCCGAACCCACCGGGACAAGCCACGACAACACCAGCACCCCCAGAGTCCACGAACGGCTGCTGCTACTGCGACAGCGGCGGCTGCTACGGCGGCAGCGGCGGTTGCTACGGCGGCAGCGGTGGCTGCTGCGGCGGCAGTGACTGCGACGGCGGAGGAGGAGACACCGGGAGAGAGACAGGCGGCGAGAACTGCACCACGGGGCCACTAGAGTCAGCTGACTCCTTGACCGGGACAACCGACGGGAGGGGAGTGACGTGAGACACACCAGACGGAGCAGGACGGGGACGGAGGTGAGCAGGGGCTACCGGGGGAGTCGGAACCAGAAATAGGGGAGGGGAAACTGGGAGACCTCAGTGGGGAAAGCGATGGTTAAAGGAGACAGACTCATCGAAAGTTGCGTTACGAGAGTGAAGGAAGTGGTGAAACGACGGGTGGTAAAAGTGCCAGTCAAACGAGTCAAGGGGGAAACCGAGGAAGACACTGGGGACAGTGCAGGCAGTGAGCTTGTCCGTGCTAGAGGCATGAATGTGAGCGAGGCAGCCCCAGACGTGGAATGCAGATGCGTCACCAGGGAACCCGGTCCAAAGAAGTGCCGGCGAAACCTGCAGCTGCTGGGAGCGCGGCCACAGGTTAGGCTGGTGAGCGGCGTAGCGAACGGCGAACGGCCACAGAAAATGGTGTGCACCGGCATGAATCATGGAGGTACGAGCCATCTCCATGACCAAACCGATGCGTCGCTGAGGGACCCCATTCTGCTACGGGGAGTCCAGTAGGGTGTACGACTGGGTGATGCCCTCCGAACGACAAAACTGTCCAAGCCGACCAGAGGCGAACTCGCCGCCATGGTCGGAGTGGAGACACAGCACAGGGAGACCACGGAGGAGGTGCGCAGCTACGACCCACGGGATAAGAACGTCAGGCACGTCAGCCTTCGGCTCTAGGGGAAACGACGTGGTGTAGTGCGTGTAGTCGTCAACGAGCACGAGGAAGTAGCGCTCGCGACGCGGTCCAGGGACGGTGGCTGGGCCCCAGACGTCCATGTGTAGGGTATGGAGGGGTGCGGTGACAGGGCGAAGCGAGGAGGAGTGAGGAGCACGGCGCAGCCGTCCCTCGATGCAGGGCGTGCACGGCGGCGTAGGCGAGGCAGGGAGGGCAGGAAGCGACGCAGGGAGACCCAGGATGAGACCGTGCTAGGACATGTGACACAGACGCAGGAGTGAGGGATGACCTAGGCGTTGGTGCCACAGAAGCGATGGGTGAGTGAGTGACCGACACGAGCAAGCAGCGGCGACCTGGGTAGACGTAGGGCCCGAGTACGATGCCCTAACCCGGGGGGAAGGAGTGTCCATCGTAAACAGGCCAGACACCGGGTTCCGGGGGAACGTCGCAAGGGGGGAACCTGAGGCGGCCTCGGTACAGACAGCGTACCGCTCGTGACCAGGGAACGTAGTGGTGACGCCGAGATCCTGAAGACAGCCGACACCAAATAAGTTCCTGGAAAACGAAGGGATGTGCAGGCCTATAAGGGAACCCGATGGAACCGCCGGACAGGGAAGGGTAGTGTAGCTGCGAGCAACAACAGGACCAGAAGAGGACCCCTCAAGTGCGACGGCGGCAGGCGCGGCAATCGGCGTGAGTGTGGCGTGGTCGCGGAAGAAGCAGGCAGACGAACCGGAGTCAAGTGTGAAGGACAGAGAAACAGTAGCGGCAGACAAAGGAGCGAGGGGTTGGCTAGGCGCGAGGGACCGGCTAGGCGCGAGGGACCGGCTAGGCGCGAGGGACCGGCTAGGCGCGAGGGACCGGCTAGGCGCGAGGGGTCGGCGGGGCGCTAAGTGGCCGGCACGGCGCGCTGGGGGCCGGCTAGGCACGGGGTGCCGACGGGGCGCGCTAGGGGCCGGCTGGGTACGCGAGGGGCCGGCGCGGGGCGTAAGGGGCGGCGGGCACGCTATGGGCCGACGAGGTGCGCGGGGGGGCCAGCGGGTACTCTAGGGGCTGGCGGGGCGCGGTAGGCTAGGGCGAGGGGCGGAAGTGGGTGGGCGGACCTTACCTACTATGATACCATGTTAGAATACAAGAATGACTAGAAACAAGAAAGTACAGGGGAGATATAGGGTTGAAGTTGTACTCTCTAAGAGCACAAACCTATCTAGTCTATAACTTCTACATACAAATATATGTATAAATTGACATGTACCCTGCGTAACTGGTCCACTTGCAGTTACATGCTTTTGTTCCACCATCATAGTAACCAAAACGCAACATCCCTCCTCCCTCAAAACGCGAACTCACAATGCATTTAGATGAACAGCCCACCCAGTCCAAAGAAGGCCTGTGCCGTACAACTTTCTACAAATACCATGACCCTTGGGCTCTTCTCCCACTATCTTCTACTGGCTCACTCCTTGCCTACTTGCTCCAATCCACTTCTCTCACTTCACCTCCCACCAGTTGTGGGAACATGCCCATGAGCCGACCAGAGGGCTGCTGATAAGCGCACATGAATGCCAACTGCATACATGAATCCCCCACTGAGGCCCAAATTGGTCCCATTTCCAGCTCAGCACGGCCAGGTCACCATCCTCGCTGCTCCACTTTTAATTGCTCCACTTCTCCCGCTCCACCTCCCACTTGTTGGGAAACATCCCCATGAGGCGGCCAGACGACTGCTGGTACGCGTACATGAATCCCCCCATTAATCCCAGAATGCCGGCACAATACATGCTGGGGCCCCTCAGGTTGGCGCTCCCACCTGACAGGGAAAGAGGGGAGAGGGGGGGGGGGGCGAAGGAGAACGAAAAGCAAGCGGAGGGAAATGGGAAATATGAGAGGAGAATGGCGGGTAAGAAACATAGGGATTTTATATGACTGCTGGTATGGGTACGGTACATGAGTCCACCCACGAGTTTTGAGGCGCCTCAAAAATCACCCACGAGCCCATAAATTCCGGCACAAAACATGCTGTGACCCATCAGGTTGGCACTTCCACCTGACGTGAGAGGATGTGGAAAACGCGGAGAGTAGGGACGAGGACAAGGGGAGAAACACGACAAGGGAGTAGGTGAATGAATTCCTATGGCTGCTGGTACACTTACACAAATTACATGAATCCAACCTCTAGCCTCAGCACTCCAGCACTCCAGCATGATTGCGTGGATCTATGACTTCCAGCAACCATGTGAATTCATTAAACGCACCCTTAGCACCGGCTGCCGCTCCATATTTTAGGCGCTTTAGATATTGGCGAGGTCATGCTTTGGGAAGGCGGTTTTGTGATGTATATCGGAGCCAGCCCTGCAGCATGGATGACAGTAGTTCAGCTTTGAGATGTTTTAAACCTAAGGTAGACGATGGTTGGCATAGATGCTGGAAGTTACAGCACCAGAACCAGCAGGCGATGCCTTGTGTGGGGGGTCTTTGGGAAGGCAGTTTTGCTGTATATAAGAACCAGCCTTGCAGCGTGGATGCTGGAAGTTACAGCACCAGCTGCTGCCTCTCTACCCCTTCTCTTCCCCCCTCCACTTTTCACCTGTCCACTCCCCGGGTTCATCCCACCCAGCCTGGAGCCAACCCTGCAGCATGGAAGCTGGAAGTCACAGCATCTACTGCCTAACACTCTCCATCCCTCTCCATCCATCTCCATCCCTCTCCATCCCTCTCCATCCCTCTCCATCCCTCTCCCCCCTTCCCCTTCATCTCTTCCAGTCCATCCCAGGAGTGGCACCCATCCAGCCAGGATCCAACCCCGCAGCATGGATGCTGGAAGTCACAGCAGCTACTGCCTAACAGGCTAACCTCATCCCTCTCTATCCCTCTCTGCCCCTTTCTATCCCTGAATCCCCCCCCTTCCCTTCCAGTCCATCTCAGGAGTGCCACCCATTCAGCCCGGCGCCAACCCCGCAGCATGGATGCTGGAAGTCACAGCACCAGCAGCAGCAGAGAGGCTCGGGGTCGACTTTGCTGAGCTCTTCCAAGAGTCGGACCAGTTCAGGTGAAAACAACAGAGGCTCAGGTGAATTCAGCTGAGTTGATGGTGCCAGCAGCAGCAGCGAATCATGGGGTCGACTTTGCTCAGTTCTCCTGCCAGTCCGACTAGTTCAGATGAGAAACTACAGAGACTCAGGTGAATTCAACAGAAGTCTTGGTGCCATTGGCAGCAGAAGAGCCTGGCCGTCTTTGCTCAGCTCTTCCGCCAGTTGGACCAGTTCAGGTGAGAACAACAGAAGCTCAGGTGAGTTCGGCAGAGGTGATGGTGGCCGCTGCTGCGGAGGTCCACAGAAGCTTCGAGAGAAGAGTCAAGCGTGCCTCAGAAGGGAAGGCTGGCCTCCTCTTCCCACCCAGCACCCACAACGCCCCTCTTGCAATTCGTGGTCACAACGCCCCTCCCAAGCCCCTCCTTTATGTCTCCCCTCTCCTGCTCGCCCCTTGCACAACCATAGAATCTCTCACTCAAGAGTGAAGTGTGGCCCCCGAGGGGGGGCAGAAATCTTCTTCCCCACCCGGCACCCCACAACTACTTCTTCCCAGGTTGTCACTCACATCCACTCCGCCTCTCCGCTCCGCCTCTCCGCTCCCCCTCTCCGCTCCGACTCTCCGCTCCGACTCTCCTCTCCTGCTCACCCCTCTCCAACTCTCCGCTCCGAATCTCCGCTCCGACTCTCCTCTCCTTCTCGCCCCTCTCCAACTCTCCGCTCCGACTCTCCGCTCCGAATCTCCGCTCCATCTCTCCTCTCCGGCTCGCCCCTCTCCGACTCTCCGCTCCGGCTCGCCCCTCTCCGCTCCGGCTCGCCCCTCTCCGCTCCGGCTCGCCCCTCTCCGCTCCGCTCGCCCTCTCCGCTCCGGCTCGCCCCTCTCCGCTCCGGCTCGCCCCTCTCCGCTCCGGCTCGCCCCTCTCCGCTCCGGCTCGCCCCTCTCCGCTCCGGCTCGCCCCTCTCCGCTCCGGCTCGCCCCTCTCCGCTCCGGCTCGCCCCTCTCCGCTCCGGCTCGCCCTCTCTATCCCTACGGGTCCATGAAAGCTCTGATTGAAGAATCCAGCGCGCCCCCTGAAGGGGAGCCAGACCGGTTCTTCCACACGCGGCAAGTTTTGAGGCGCCTCAAAACTGCACGCAGCACCCCACGTCTCTTCTCTCCCAGATCATGACGCGCCTCTTCCCTGTCTCTCGTGCTCACCCCTCCCATCCCTTCCCTTTCACTACAGAACCTTTGAATCGCTGATCCAGGAGTCAAGCGAACCCCCCAAGGGAGAGTCGGACCTCTTCTTCCCCACGCGGCACCTCACGACGCCTCTCTCCCAGTTCGTGACTCACTTATGGAAGCGCCACCGCATGTACTGGCGCATGCCCGACTACAACGGCGTGCAGTTCTTCTTCTCATTCATCATGGGCCTCCTCATCACCTCTTCTCCTGCCCTCCTCTGCCTCCTCTCCTCCCCCCTCTCTCCCCCCCTACAGGTCCATCAAAGCTCTGATTGAAGAGTCGAGTGCCCCTCCGGAAGGGGAGCCGGACCTCTTCTTCCCCACGCGGCACCCCACGACGCCCCTCTCCCAGTTCGTGACGCACCTGTGGAAGCGCCACCGCATGTACTGGCGCATGCCCGACTACAACGGCGCGCGCTTCTTCTTCTCCTTCATCATGGGCCTCCTCATCGGCGCCGTCTTCTTTGGCTTCGGAGACACCCGGGAAACTCCCCAGGAGATAGTCAATGTTATGGGGGCGCTGTACACCGCGGCGCTCTTTCTCGGGTGGAGCAACCTCGGGTCGATTCAACCCATGCTGGCCGTCGAAAGGAGTATTTATTACCGGGAGCAGGGGGCAGGGATGTACGGCGCGATCCCCTACGCGCTCGCGCAAGGGGTGATCGAGCTCCCCTACCTGCTTGTCCAAGCTGTGGTGTACTCGTTAATAACATACTCGATGATTCGGTTCGAGTGGACATATGACAAGTTCCTATGGTACCTGCTGTTCCAGTTTCTCACTCTCCTCTATTTCACATGTTTCGGCATGATGACGAGCTCCATCACCCCGGCTGAAGGGCTCGGAATGCTGCTTTCGGCCTTCATCTACTCCTTCTGGAACCTTCTCTGCGGCTTCCTCCTGCCGGCGCCGGTGAGTGCAGTGCATTTTGTGTTCTTAGAGTGGCAGTGCTGCGTGATTACCGTGGTTTTTGAAGCGACTCAAAAGTGCTGCGTGATTACCATGGCATACCCACGACAGCGTGCGTGTCCATCGTGCTCCTCTTTCTCTGTCTCCCCCTCGTGCCCCAGCATGTTCCTCGTGTCTCCCTCACGCGCACAAATTCCTGTGTACTGGAAATGGGTTTATTGGATCGACCCTGTGGCATGCTCTCTCTCGCTCGTGTTCATTACTCCATCTCATCCCCCCTCACATGTCCCTCTGCCCTCATGTCCCTCCCCCTGGCATGCACACATCAGAAAATCCCCTGTGTACTGGAGTTGGTTCTACCGGATCAACCCTGTGGCATGGTCCCTCTCTCTTTCTCTCCTGTTAATTGCTCCCTCTCTGTCTCCCCTCCCCCTCATGTGTCCCTCCCCCTGGCATGCCGTCATCAGAAAATCCCCGTGTACTGGAAGTGGTTTTATTGGATCAACCCTGTGGCATGGTCTCTCTACGGCCTTGCTGCTTCCCAGGTAAACCCACCTCTCCCCAGTCCCAAGCCCCATCCCTCTTTTTTTGAGTTGACTCAAAAGCAGACGCATTACACACGTTTTTTTAGTCGACTCAAAAGCTGTGGCATGGTCTCTCTACAACCTCGATGCTTCCCAGGTAAACCCACCTCTCCCCAGTCCCAAGCCCCATCCCTGTAACCATATTTTTGTGAACCCCTGGCAACTTCTAGAGTGTGAGAGTGTGTTCACTACTCGGTTTCCTGCGCCTTCACTTCACTTCCCTACTGCCCATCTGTGTATTTCAAAAGCACTGTCTGAGTGAGGGATGCGCCTCCTAGACTGTAAGGAAGTCCGACAAGGAGAAGTACGGAAGCACCTTCGAGACAGTTGAATGCATGTTCACAATCTTTCCTACATGTTCAAAGCTCTCCTCTCTCCTCTTGCCTCTTTCTCATTTCACCTCTGGATGCATACCATGTGTTCCTCGTTTCAACTCCCATTTCATTACAGTTGGGAGATGTAACGACGTTGGTGGTGAGCACACCGGGCATGCCACCGCAGACAGTATCGCAGTTCATTCAGTTGTTTTATGGCTTCTCCCACGATTGGCTCGGCTACGCCACTGCTGCTCTCTTCGGCTTCTCCCTCCTCTTCTTCTGCGTCTTCACCTACGCTCTCCGCATCCTCAACTTCCAGTGGCGATGAGAGAGCAATGCCATATCATCTGATTCTTTTTAAGCCGGTTCAAGAGTCAGCTGATGCACCAGCATCTCACTGCTGCTCTCTTTGACTTCTGCCTCTTCTTCTTCTGTGTCTCCGGAGCCTCAACTTCCAATGGAGATGAGATGGGGTACTTACAACTGCCACTGCGGCACCGGAGGGGATGTGTATAGATGGGATATGTATGGATGGGATGTGTTTGGATGGGATATGTATGGATGGGGTATGTATGGATGGGATGTGTATGGATGGGATATGTATGGATGGGGCATGTATGGATGGGGTATGTATGGATGGGATGTGTATGGATGGGGTATGAATGGATGGGATATGTATGGATGGGGTATGTATGGATGGGATGTGTATGGATGGGGTATGGATGGGATGTGTATGGATGGGATGTGTATTTATGGGTGGGACATGTAAGTATGTATGGATGGGATATGTATTGAAGGGATATGTATGGATGGGAGCTGTATATAAGGAATGTGTACGGATCGATGAGATGGGGGGTGTGGGTAGATGAAACTGATCATGTATGGGATATGTATACCCCTGTTGCCCTGTGGTTTCCCTTATCCTCTTTGTGAGCAAAACTTTCAACTACTATAATCTAATATGTTTCGCTTCTGCACTTCTGCATGAGCACAACGAATGACATGTATGATAGTTTCAAACATGAACGGTACATATGGATGAGATGGGATATGCATGGATACATACATGTGTTCGAATAGGAGAATGACTGGAAACAAGATAGTACAGGGGAGATATAGGATTGGATTTGTACTCTCTAAGAACACAAACCTATCTAGCCTAGTTTACATACAAATATATGAATAAACTGACACACCTCCTAGGCTAGATAAGGGGCAGTGCTGAGCAAGAAACATGTAGCTCAGGGTGGCACCACTAGTCCAACCTCTGAGGCAGAGGTCCGAAGACCAATCAGCAAGAGTACAAACGAGATGAGCAAAACAGGACGGCACTATTAGTCCGGCCACTGGAAGAGAAGCCACAAGGCCAGTCTGGAAGGTATATATAAGGAGTACACAATCAAGGTCCTAGCAAGTGAGAATCTACAGGAACTAGACCAAGCTGCAAAAAGTGCCGCTGATGATATTTAGGCGCAAGCGCTTTAGTAATGATATCAGCTCTGTCGGCACCGGAGGCCAAGTGTACTACGCGGGCATGGCGACGCTGCTGTAGCTCGTGCAGGAGGAAGTACCGCAACTGGATGTGCTTCGCTCTGCCCTCAAGTCGAGGCTCTTGACACAGGAGGATCATGGCCCTGTTGTCAGCGTACAGAACCGGGGCAGAGCTAGGCCGCTCACCTAATTCAGTGAGCAAGAACGTCAGCCAGTGGAGCTCCTGTGCCGCCATGACACCGGCGTAGATCTCAGCCTCACAGATAGACTGGGCAACAGACGACAAGCGAGTGGACAAGGCTAAAGCAGTAGCCCTGGGAAGACCGGAGGGTCTCAACGTCGTCTGCCCAAGAAGCATCTGTGTGCCCAGTAAGGACCACTGGCCTGCGTCCTCCCAGCACTAGCCCCATGTCCGATGTACTTCCTAGAAAATGCAAAACCCTCTTAGCGGCCGACCAGTGCTGTGGTCGGTGTCTGCCTGTGGCCACAAAGCGAGCCAGGATGCTGAGAGGGTATGCAAGATCTGGACGAGTGCAAGTCATCAAGTACATGAGGCAACCCACCAACTCTGCGTAAGGATCATTGGGCTCTACTGACTCCTCAGGAACTGGAGTTGAGAGCATGTGGTCTACTGGCAGAGGTGTGGGCTATGCGGAGGAGAAATGGAGACCGAACCTCGGAAGGACCTGGCGCACCAAGTGTGAATGTGTGAGAGTGATGGTGCACGCTGCTCTGTCCCTGGAGATCTGCACGCCAAGGTAGCGGCGCAGCTCTCCTAGGTCAGCGCAGGTGTGTCTCCTTAGTAGCTCGGCCTTCATGGAGGCCAACGCGTCTCTGTCTGAAGTAGCGAAAACCAGGTCGTCTACGTAGACAATGATGTAGAACGGAGTCTGGCCAGCATGAACGAAGAGCGAGGGGTCTGTAGAGGACGGAAAGAACTGCAAGTCAGCTAGCGTAGCACGCACCGTGTTGTGCCACTCACAGGGCGCCTGTCGCAGGCCGTAGACAGGGCGCCGGAGGAGCCATTGGGTCCCAGAAGGGAAGGTTCCGGTGAAGCCCTGTGGAAGGCGTAGGTAGATTTGCTCGTGTAGGCTGCCCTGAAGAAAAGCAGTGGAGAAGTCGAGAGAGTAGAGCTCGTAGTCACACTATGTGCTACGTGTAGCAGTGCCTGAAGAGTAGTCATCTTTGGGGTCGGAGTGAAGGTCTGAAAGAAGTGCACGCCCTCGCGCTAACTGAGGCCTCTAGCCACGTAGCGCGCCTTGAACACAGGCGGCTCTCTAGGGAGGTGCTTCACCTTGAAGAGCCACCGGCCATCGACTACGTTCACCCCAGATGGGAGGATTGCGTCGACGTAGGTGCCAGTGGATCTCCAAGATGCCATCTCCTGCTCAATGGCAGCTATCCACTTAGATGCCCAAAGTCCCGAGGTCGCCTCACTGTAAGTGCAAGGGGTCGGGATGTCAAAGGCGTCTGGGTCACCCTCAGAGACTAGCAGCATGGAACAGAGATGAGGAGCAGCCTCAGACTGGAAACAAGCTTGTACTGCCTGTCCTCTATGACATCATTGCCAAGGGCAGGAGCACTCCTGACGGACGGAGGACAGACAGGGTCAGAGACTAGACCGGGGGTGTCACAGATCGAATGTGTCGAGGAAAAGTTGCACTATCGATTGATACAAGGTGATTTTATACTTCTAAAGTACATTAGGTAACCAGGTTTATCCTATCCAAAGCGAATAGACCCTTCTACAAATAGAATCACCTTGCGTATAGCCACGCGAGGCTATTGGCTTTAAGGGATTACGACAGGATTACGCTAGATATAGCGCGCCAGAACACCCCAACTTGGTCGGTGATATAATCATAGTAACAGGATAAACCAAATGATAATGGAATAGGAGGAAGAGGAAACCAAATGAGTTGAGATAAAAAGAGGAATGAAATAGAAAGGAGATATGGAAAACGAAATTGGTGTAACGGGGTCGTACTCTCTCAGGTGGCGTAGTCAAGGCGGCAGGTAGAGGCGAAGTCAGCGACACCAGCGACAAGAGCGTCAAGACTCGAGAGAGGAACAGACGGGTCGGTAACGAGGGAGGCAAGGACCCGAGGAACAAGAGGACGAGCGGCACGAAGGTAGTTAGACAGAAGGGGAGGCGAAGGCAGGAGGGGAGGATGAGACGCGTGGGATCGAAGCGACATAGGGTGGGAACGCTGAACAGGAGAGACAGGATGAGCACGAGAGGGACGGCGAGTCCAGACGTGAGACGGAGGCGTCGGGTCAGGAGACAGAGGAGGAGTAACAAGAGGGCAACGAGGTGGGAAACGAGTCGTGGACGAGTCTGGCGGAGGAAACACAGGACCGTGGTTAGGAAGGGGAGGAGGCGGCAGGGGAGGCGCAAGCAAGCAATCAGGGGAGGGAAGGCCGAGCAGGCCAAGGGCGGACACCGACGGCGACTGCTGCTGCTGCTGCTGCTGCTGCTGCTGCTCGACGCCGATACCAGGACTGCCAGCTGCACCACGGCTACCTCCGGAACACTCCACTCCATCACCCCCAGAACGAGCACCCCCAGCGCAAGAACCCTCTCTAGCACCGGTGCCACCCCGAACCCACCGGGACAAGCCACGACAACACCAGCACCCCAGAGTCCACGAACGGCTGCTGCTACTGCGACAGCGGCGGCTGCTACGGCGGCAGCGGCGGTTGCTACGGCGGCAGCGGTGGCTGCTGCGGCGGCAGTGACTGCGACGGCGGAGGAGGAGACACCGGGAGAGAGACAGGCGGCGAGAACTGCACCACGGGGCCACTAGAGTCAGCTGACTCCTTGACCGGGACAACCGACGGGAGGGGAGTGACGTGAGACACACCAGACGGAGCAGGACGGGGACGGAGGTGAGCAGGGGCTACCGGGGGAGTCGGAACCAGAAATAGGGGAGGGGAAACTGGGAGACCTCAGTGGGGAAAGCGATGGTTAAAGGAGACAGACTCATCGAAAGTTGCGTTACGAGAGTGAAGGAAGTGGTGAAACGACGGGTGGTAAAAGTGCCAGTCAAACGAGTCAAGGGGGAAACCGAGGAAGACACTGGGGACAGTGCAGGCAGTGAGCTTGTCCGTGCTAGAGGCATGAATGTGAGCGAGGCAGCCCCAGACGTGGAATGCAGATGCGTCACCAGGGAACCCGGTCCAAAGAAGTGCCGGCGAAACCTGCAGCTGCTGGGAGCGCGGCCACAGGTTAGGCTGGTGAGCGGCGTAGCGAACGGCGAACGGCCACAGAAAATGGTGTGCACCGGCATGAATCATGGAGGTACGAGCCATCTCCATGACCAAACCGATGCGTCGCTGAGGGACCCCATTCTGCTACGGGGAGTCCAGTAGGGTGTACGACTGGGTGATGCCCTCCGAACGACAAAACTGTCCAAGCCGACCAGAGGCGAACTCGCCGCCATGGTCGGAGTGGAGACACAGCACAGGGAGACCACGGAGGAGGTGCGCAGCTACGACCCACGGGATAAGAACGTCAGGCACGTCAGCCTTCGGCTCTAGGGGAAACGACGTGGTGTAGTGCGTGTAGTCGTCAACGAGCACGAGGAAGTAGCGCTCGCGACGCGGTCCAGGGACGGTGGCTGGGCCCCAGACGTCCATGTGTAGGGTATGGAGGGGTGCGGTGACAGGGCGAAGCGAGGAGGAGTGAGGAGCACGGCGCAGCCGTCCCTCGATGCAGGGCGTGCACGGCGGCGTAGGCGAGGCAGGGAGGGCAGGAAGCGACGCAGGGAGACCCAGGATGAGACCGTGCTAGGACATGTGACACAGACGCAGGAGTGAGGGATGACCTAGGCGTTGGTGCCACAGAAGCGATGGGTGAGTGAGTGACCGACACGAGCAAGCAGCGGCGACCTGGGTAGACGTAGGGCCCGAGTACGATGCCCTAACCCGGGGGGAAGGAGTGTCCATCGTAAACAGGCCAGACACCGGGTTCCGGGGGAACGTCGCAAGGGGGGAACCTGAGGCGGCCTCGGTACAGACAGCGTACCGCTCGTGACCAGGGAACGTAGTGGTGACGCCGAGATCCTGAAGACAGCCGACACCAAATAAGTTCCTGGAAAACGAAGGGATGTGCAGGCCTATAAGGGAACCCGATGGAACCGCCGGACAGGGAAGGGTAGTGTAGCTGCGAGCAACAACAGGACCAGAAGAGGACCCCTCAAGTGCGACGGCGGCAGGCGCGGCAATCGGCGTGAGTGTGGCGTGGTCGCGGAAGAAGCAGGCAGACGAACCGGAGTCAAGTGTGAAGGACAGAGAAACAGTAGCGGCAGACAAAGGAGCGAGGGGTTGGCTAGGCGCGAGGGACCGGCTAGGCGCGAGGGACCGGCTAGGCGCGAGGGACCGGCTAGGCGCGAGGGACCGGCTAGGCGCGAGGGGTCGGCGGGGCGCTAAGTGGCCGGCACGGCGCGCTGGGGGCCGGCTAGGCACGGGGTGCCGACGGGGCGCGCTAGGGGCCGGCTGGGTACGCGAGGGGCCGGCGCGGGGCGTAAGGGGCGGCGGGCACGCTATGGGCCGACGAGGTGCGCGGGGGGCCAGCGGGTACTCTAGGGGCTGGCGGGCGCGGTAGGCTAGGGCGAGGGCGGAAGTGGGTGGGCGGACCTTACCTACTATGATACCATGTTAGAATACAAGAATGACTAGAAACAAGAAAGTACAGGGGAGATATAGGGTTGAAGTTGTACTCTCTAAGAGCACAAACCTATCTAGTCTATAACTTCTACATACAAATATATGTATAAATTGACATGTACCCTGCGTAACTGGTCCACTTGCAGTTACATGCTTTTGTTCCACCATCATAGTAACCAAAACGCAACATCCCTCCTCCCTCAAAACGCGAACTCACAATGCATTTAGATGAACAGCCACCCAGTCCAAAGAAGGCCTGTGCCGTACAACTTTCTACAAATACCATGACCCTTGGGCTCTTCTCCCACTATCTTCTACTGGCTCACTCCTTGCCTACTTGCTCCAATCCACTTCTCTCACTTCACCTCCCACCAGTTGTGGAACATGCCCATGAGCCGACCAGAGGGCTGCTGATAAGCGCACATGAATGCCAACTGCATACATGAATCCCCCACTGAGGCCCAAATTGGTCCCATTTCCAGCTCAGCACGGCCAGGTCACCATCCTCGCTGCTCCACTTTAATTGCTCCACTTCTCCGCTCCACCTCCCACTTGTTGGGAAACATCCCCATGAGGCGGCCAGACGACTGCTGGTACGCGTACATGAATCCCCCATTAATCCCAGAATGCCGGCACAATACATGCTGGGGCCCCTCAGGTTGGCGCTCCCACCTGACAGGGAAAGAGGGGAGAGGGGGGGGGGGCGAAGGAGAACGAAAAGCAAGCGGAGGGAAATGGGAAATATGAGAGGAGAATGGCGGGTAAGAAACATAGGGATTTTATATGACTGCTGGTATGGGTACGGTACATGAGTCCACCCACGAGTTTTGAGGCGCCTCAAAAATCACCCACGAGCCCATAAATTCCGGCACAAAACATGCTGTGACCCATCAGGTTGGCACTTCCACCTGACGTGAGAGGATGTGGAAACGCGGAGAGTAGGGACGAGGACAAGGGGAGAAACACGACAAGGGAGTAGGTGAATGAATTCCTATGGCTGCTGGTACACTTACACAAATTACATGAATCCAACCTCTAGCCTCAGCACTCCAGCACTCCAGCATGATTGCGTGGATCTATGACTTCCAGCAACCATGTGAATTCATTAAACGCACCCTTAGCACCGGCTGCCGCTCCATATTTTAGGCGCTTTAGATATTGGCGAGGTCATGCTTTGGGAAGGCGGTTTTGTGATGTATATCGGAGCCAGCCCTGCAGCATGGATGACAGTAGTTCAGCTTTGAGATGTTTTAAACCTAAGGTAGACGATGGTTGGCATAGATGCTGGAAGTTACAGCACCAGAACCAGCAGGCGATGCCTTGTGTGGGGGGTCTTTGGGAAGGCAGTTTTGCTGTATATAAGAACCAGCCTTGCAGCGTGGATGCTGGAAGTTACAGCACCAGCTGCTGCCTCTCTACCCCTTCTCTTCCCCCCTCCACTTTTCACCTGTCCACTCCCCGGGTTCATCCCACCCAGCCTGGAGCCAACCCTGCAGCATGGAAGCTGGAAGTCACAGCATCTACTGCCTAACACTCTCCATCCCTCTCCATCCATCTCCATCCCTCTCCATCCCTCTCCATCCCTCTCCATCCCTCTCCCCCCTTCCCCTTCATCTCTTCCAGTCCATCCCAGGAGTGGCACCCATCCAGCCAGGATCCAACCCCGCAGCATGGATGCTGGAAGTCACAGCAGCTACTGCCTAACAGGCTAACCTCATCCCTCTCTATCCCTCTCTGCCCCTTTCTATCCCTGAATCCCCCCCCTTCCCTTCCAGTCCATCTCAGGAGTGCCACCCATTCAGCCCGGCGCCAACCCCGCAGCATGGATGCTGGAAGTCACAGCACCAGCAGCAGCAGAGAGGCTCGGGGTCGACTTTGCTGAGCTCTTCCAAGAGTCGGACCAGTTCAGGTGAAAACAACAGAGGCTCAGGTGAATTCAGCTGAGTTGATGGTGCCAGCAGCAGCAGCGAATCATGGGGTCGACTTTGCTCAGTTCTCCTGCCAGTCCGACTAGTTCAGATGAGAAACTACAGAGACTCAGGTGAATTCAACAGAAGTCTTGGTGCCATTGGCAGCAGAAGAGCCTGGCCGTCTTTGCTCAGCTCTTCCGCCAGTTGGACCAGTTCAGGTGAGAACAACAGAAGCTCAGGTGAGTTCGGCAGAGGTGATGGTGGCCGCTGCTGCGGAGGTCCACAGAAGCTTCGAGAGAAGAGTCAAGCGTGCCTCAGAAGGGAAGGCTGGCCTCCTCTTCCCACCCAGCACCCACAACGCCCCTCTTGCAATTCGTGGTCACAACGCCCCTCCCAAGCCCCTCCTTTATGTCTCCCCTCTCCTGCTCGCCCCTTGCACAACCATAGAATCTCTCACTCAAGAGTGAAGTGTGGCCCCCGAGGGGGGGGCAGAAATCTTCTTCCCCACCCGGCACCCCACAACTACTTCTTCCCAGGTTGTCACTCACATCCACTCCGCCTCTCCGCTCCGCCTCTCCGCTCCCCCTCTCCGCTCCGACTCTCCGCTCCGACTCTCCTCTCCTGCTCACCCCTCTCCAACTCTCCGCTCCGAATCTCCGCTCCGACTCTCCTCTCCTTCTCGCCCCTCTCCAACTCTCCGCTCCGACTCTCCGCTCCGAATCTCCGCTCCATCTCTCCTCTCCGGCTCGCCCCTCTCCGACTCTCCGCTCCGGCTCGCCCCTCTCCGCTCCGGCTCGCCCCTCTCCGCTCCGGCTCGCCCCTCTCCGCTCCGGCTCGCCCCTCTCCGCTCCGGCTCGCCCCTCTCCGCTCCGGCTCGCCCCTCTCCGCTCCGGCTCGCCCCTCTCCGCTCCGGCTCGCCCCTCTCCGCTCCGGCTCGCCCCTCTCCGCTCCGGCTCGCCCCTCTCCGCTCCGGCTCGCCCTCTCTATCCCTACGGGTCCATGAAAGCTCTGATTGAAGAATCCAGCGCGCCCCCTGAAGGGGAGCCAGACCGGTTCTTCCACACGCGGCAAGTTTTGAGGCGCCTCAAAACTGCACGCAGCACCCCACGTCTCTTCTCTCCCAGATCATGACGCGCCTCTTCCCTGTCTCTCGTGCTCACCCCTCCCATCCCTTCCCTTTCACTACAGAACCTTTGAATCGCTGATCCAGGAGTCAAGCGAACCCCCCAAGGGAGAGTCGGACCTCTTCTTCCCCACGCGGCACCTCACGACGCCTCTCTCCCAGTTCGTGACTCACTTATGGAAGCGCCACCGCATGTACTGGCGCATGCCCGACTACAACGGCGTGCAGTTCTTCTTCTCATTCATCATGGGCCTCCTCATCACCTCTTCTCCTGCCCTCCTCTGCCTCCTCTCCTCCCCCCTCTCTCCCCCCCTACAGGTCCATCAAAGCTCTGATTGAAGAGTCGAGTGCCCCTCCGGAAGGGGAGCCGGACCTCTTCTTCCCCACGCGGCACCCCACGACGCCCCTCTCCCAGTTCGTGACGCACCTGTGGAAGCGCCACCGCATGTACTGGCGCATGCCCGACTACAACGGCGCGCGCTTCTTCTTCTCCTTCATCATGGGCCTCCTCATCGGCGCCGTCTTCTTTGGCTTCGGAGACACCCGGGAAACTCCCCAGGAGATAGTCAATGTTATGGGGGCGCTGTACACCGCGGCGCTCTTTCTCGGGTGGAGCAACCTCGGGTCGATTCAACCCATGCTGGCCGTCGAAAGGAGTATTTATTACCGGGAGCAGGGGGCAGGGATGTACGGCGCGATCCCCTACGCGCTCGCGCAAGGGGTGATCGAGCTCCCCTACCTGCTTGTCCAAGCTGTGGTGTACTCGTTAATAACATACTCGATGATTCGGTTCGAGTGGACATATGACAAGTTCCTATGGTACCTGCTGTTCCAGTTTCTCACTCTCCTCTATTTCACATGTTTCGGCATGATGACGAGCTCCATCACCCCGGCTGAAGGGCTCGGAATGCTGCTTTCGGCCTTCATCTACTCCTTCTGGAACCTTCTCTGCGGCTTCCTCCTGCCGGCGCCGGTGAGTGCAGTGCATTTTGTGTTCTTAGAGTGGCAGTGCTGCGTGATTACCGTGGTTTTTGAAGCGACTCAAAAGTGCTGCGTGATTACCATGGCATACCCACGACAGCGTGCGTGTCCATCGTGCTCCTCTTTCTCTGTCTCCCCCTCGTGCCCCAGCATGTTCCTCGTGTCTCCCTCACGCGCACAAATTCCTGTGTACTGGAAATGGGTTTATTGGATCGACCCTGTGGCATGCTCTCTCTCGCTCGTGTTCATTACTCCATCTCATCCCCCCTCACATGTCCCTCTGCCCTCATGTCCCTCCCCCTGGCATGCACACATCAGAAAATCCCCTGTGTACTGGAGTTGGTTCTACCGGATCAACCCTGTGGCATGGTCCCTCTCTCTTTCTCTCCTGTTAATTGCTCCCTCTCTGTCTCCCCTCCCCCTCATGTGTCCCTCCCCCTGGCATGCCGTCATCAGAAAATCCCCGTGTACTGGAAGTGGTTTTATTGGATCAACCCTGTGGCATGGTCTCTCTACGGCCTTGCTGCTTCCCAGGTAAACCCACCTCTCCCCAGTCCCAAGCCCCATCCCTCTTTTTTTGAGTTGACTCAAAAGCAGACGCATTACACACGTTTTTTTAGTCGACTCAAAAGCTGTGGCATGGTCTCTCTACAACCTCGATGCTTCCCAGGTAAACCCACCTCTCCCCAGTCCCAAGCCCCATCCCTGTAACCATATTTTTGTGAACCCCTGGCAACTTCTAGAGTGTGAGAGTGTGTTCACTACTCGGTTTCCTGCGCCTTCACTTCACTTCCCTACTGCCCATCTGTGTATTTCAAAAGCACTGTCTGAGTGAGGGATGCGCCTCCTAGACTGTAAGGAAGTCCGACAAGGAGAAGTACGGAAGCACCTTCGAGACAGTTGAATGCATGTTCACAATCTTTCCTACATGTTCAAAGCTCTCCTCTCTCCTCTTGCCTCTTTCTCATTTCACCTCTGGATGCATACCATGTGTTCCTCGTTTCAACTCCCATTTCATTACAGTTGGGAGATGTAACGACGTTGGTGGTGAGCACACCGGGCATGCCACCGCAGACAGTATCGCAGTTCATTCAGTTGTTTTATGGCTTCTCCCACGATTGGCTCGGCTACGCCACTGCTGCTCTCTTCGGCTTCTCCCTCCTCTTCTTCTGCGTCTTCACCTACGCTCTCCGCATCCTCAACTTCCAGTGGCGATGAGAGAGCAATGCCATATCATCTGATTCTTTTTAAGCCGGTTCAAGAGTCAGCTGATGCACCAGCATCTCACTGCTGCTCTCTTTGACTTCTGCCTCTTCTTCTTCTGTGTCTCCGGAGCCTCAACTTCCAATGGAGATGAGATGGGGTACTTACAACTGCCACTGCGGCACCGGAGGGGATGTGTATAGATGGGATATGTATGGATGGGATGTGTTTGGATGGGATATGTATGGATGGGGTATGTATGGATGGGATGTGTATGGATGGGATATGTATGGATGGGGCATGTATGGATGGGGTATGTATGGATGGGATGTGTATGGATGGGGTATGAATGGATGGGATATGTATGGATGGGGTATGTATGGATGGGATGTGTATGGATGGGGTATGGATGGGATGTGTATGGATGGGATGTGTATTTATGGGTGGGACATGTAAGTATGTATGGATGGGATATGTATTGAAGGGATATGTATGGATGGGAGCTGTATATAAGGAATGTGTACGGATCGATGAGATGGGGGGTGTGGGTAGATGAAACTGATCATGTATGGGATATGTATACCCCTGTTGCCCTGTGGTTTCCCTTATCCTCTTTGTGAGCAAAACTTTCAACTACTATAATCTAATATGTTTCGCTTCTGCACTTCTGCATGAGCACAACGAATGACATGTATGATAGTTTCAAACATGAACGGTACATATGGATGAGATGGGATATGCATGGATACATACATGTGTTCGAATAGGAGAATGACTGGAAACAAGATAGTACAGGGGAGATATAGGATTGGATTTGTACTCTCTAAGAACACAAACCTATCTAGCCTAGTTTACATACAAATATATGAATAAACTGACACACCTCCTAGGCTAGATAAGGGGCAGTGCTGAGCAAGAAACATGTAGCTCAGGGTGGCACCACTAGTCCAACCTCTGAGGCAGAGGTCCGAAGACCAATCAGCAAGAGTACAAACGAGATGAGCAAAACAGGACGGCACTATTAGTCCGGCCACTGGAAGAGAAGCCACAAGGCCAGTCTGGAAGGTATATATAAGGAGTACACAATCAAGGTCCTAGCAAGTGAGAATCTACAGGAACTAGACCAAGCTGCAAAAAGTGCCGCTGATGATATTTAGGCGCAAGCGCTTTAGTAATGATATCAGCTCTGTCGGCACCGGAGGCCAAGTGTACTACGCGGGCATGGCGACGCTGCTGTAGCTCGTGCAGGAGGAAGTACCGCAACTGGATGTGCTTCGCTCTGCCCTCAAGTCGAGGCTCTTGACACAGGAGGATCATGGCCCTGTTGTCAGCGTACAGAACCGGGGCAGAGCTAGGCCGCTCACCTAATTCAGTGAGCAAGAACGTCAGCCAGTGGAGCTCCTGTGCCGCCATGACACCGGCGTAGATCTCAGCCTCACAGATAGACTGGGCAACAGACGACAAGCGAGTGGACAAGGCTAAAGCAGTAGCCCTGGGAAGACCGGAGGGTCTCAACGTCGTCTGCCCAAGAAGCATCTGTGTGCCCAGTAAGGACCACTGGCCTGCGTCCTCCCAGCACTAGCCCCATGTCCGATGTACTTCCTAGAAAATGCAAAACCCTCTTAGCGGCCGACCAGTGCTGTGGTCGGTGTCTGCCTGTGGCCACAAAGCGAGCCAGGATGCTGAGAGGGTATGCAAGATCTGGACGAGTGCAAGTCATCAAGTACATGAGGCAACCCACCAACTCTGCGTAAGGATCATTGGGCTCTACTGACTCCTCAGGAACTGGAGTTGAGAGCATGTGGTCTACTGGCAGAGGTGTGGGCTATGCGGAGGAGAAATGGAGACCGAACCTCGGAAGGACCTGGCGCACCAAGTGTGAATGTGTGAGAGTGATGGTGCACGCTGCTCTGTCCCTGGAGATCTGCACGCCAAGGTAGCGGCGCAGCTCTCCTAGGTCAGCGCAGGTGTGTCTCCTTAGCAGCTCGGCCTTCATGGAGGCCAACGCGTCTCTGTCTGAAGTAGCGAAAACCAGGTCGTCTACGTAGACAATGATGTAGAACGGAGTCTGGCCAGCATGAACGAAGAGCGAGGGGTCTGTAGAGGACGGAAAGAACTGCAAGTCAGCTAGCGTAGCACGCACCGTGTTGTGCCACTCACAGGGCGCCTGTCGCAGGCCGTAGACAGGGCGCCGGAGGAGCCATTGGGTCCCAGAAGGGAAGGTTCCGGTGAAGCCCTGTGGAAGGCGTAGGGAGATTTGCTCGTGTAGGCTGCCCTGAAGAAAAGCAGTGGAGAAGTCGAGAGAGTAGAGCTCGTAGTCACACTATGCTGCTACGTGTAGCAGTGCCTGAAGAGTAGTCATCTTTGGGGTCAGAGTGAAGGTCTGAAAGAAGTCCACGCCCTCGCGCTAACTGAGGCCTCTAGCCACGTAGCGCGCCTTGAACACAGGCGGCTCTCTAGGGAGGTGCTTCACCTTGAAGAGCCACCGGCCATCGACTACGTTCACCCCAGATGGGAGGATTGCGTCGACGTAGGTGCCAGTGGATCTCCAAGATGCCATCTCCTGCTCAATGGCAGCTATCCACTTAGATGCCCAAAGTCCCGAGGTCGCCTCACTGTAAGTGCAAGGGGTCGGGATGTCAAAGGCGTCTGGGTCACCCTCAGAGACTAGCAGCATGGAACAGAGATGAGGAGCAGCCTCAGACTGGAAAGCAAGCTTGTACTGCATGTCCTCTATGACATCATTGCCAAGGGCAGGAGCACTCCTGACGGACGGAGGACAGACAGGGTCAGAGACTAGACCGGGGGTGTCACAAGATCGAATGTGTCGAGGAAAAGTTGCACTATCGATTGATACAAGGTGATTTTATACTTCTAAAGTACATTAGGTAACCAGGTTTATCCTATCCAAAGCGAATAGACCCTTCTACAAATAGAATCACCTTGCGTATAGCCACGCGAGGCTATTGGCTTTAAGGGATTACGACAGGATTACGCTAGATATAGCGCGCCAGAACACCCCAACTTGGTCGGTGATATAATCATAGTAACAGGATAAACCAAATGATAATGGAATAGGAGGAAGAGGAAACCAAATGAGTTGAGATAAAAAGAGGAATGAAATAGAAAGGAGATATGGAAAACGAAATTGGTGTAACGGGGTCGTACTCTCTCAGGTGGCGTAGTCAAGGCGGCAGGTAGAGGCGAAGTCAGCGACACCAGCGACAAGAGCGTCAAGACTCGAGAGAGGAACAGACGGGTCGGTAACGAGGGAGGCAAGGACCCGAGGAACAAGAGGACGAGCGGCACGAAGGTAGTTAGACAGAAGGGGAGGCGAAGGCAGGAGGGGAGGATGAGACGCGTGGGATCGAAGCGACATAGGGTGGGAACGCTGAACAGGAGAGACAGGATGAGCACGAGAGGGACGGCGAGTCCAGACGTGAGACGGAGGCGTCGGGTCAGGAGACAGAGGAGGAGTAACAAGAGGGCAACGAGGTGGGAAACGAGTCGTGGACGAGTCTGGCGGAGGAAACACAGGACCGTGGTTAGGAAGGGGAGGAGGCGGCAGGGGAGGCGCAAGCAAGCAATCAGGGGAGGGAAGGCCGAGCAGGCCAAGGGCGGACACCGACGGCGACTGCTGCTGCTGCTGCTGCTGCTGCTGCTGCTGCTCGACGCCGATACCAGGACTGCCAGCTGCACCACGGCTACCTCCGGAACACTCCACTCCATCACCCCCAGAACGAGCACCCCCAGCGCAAGAACCCTCTCTAGCACCGGTGCCACCCCCGAACCCACCGGGACAAGCCACGACAACACCAGCACCCCCAGAGTCCACGAACGGCTGCTGCTACTGCGACAGCGGCGGCTGCTACGGCGGCAGCGGCGGTTGCTACGGCGGCAGCGGTGGCTGCTGCGGCGGCAGTGACTGCGACGGCGGAGGAGGAGACACCGGGAGAGAGACAGGCGGCGAGAACTGCACCACGGGGCCACTAGAGTCAGCTGACTCCTTGACCGGGACAACCGACGGGAGGGGAGTGACGTGAGACACACCAGACGGAGCAGGACGGGGACGGAGGTGAGCAGGGGCTACCGGGGGAGTCGGAACCAGAAATAGGGGAGGGGAAACTGGGAGACCTCAGTGGGGAAAGCGATGGTTAAAGGAGACAGACTCATCGAAAGTTGCGTTACGAGAGTGAAGGAAGTGGTGAAACGACGGGTGGTAAAAGTGCCAGTCAAACGAGTCAAGGGGGAAACCGAGGAAGACACTGGGGACAGTGCAGGCAGTGAGCTTGTCCGTGCTAGAGGCATGAATGTGAGCGAGGCAGCCCCAGACGTGGAATGCAGATGCGTCACCAGGGAACCCGGTCCAAAGAAGTGCCGGCGAAACCTGCAGCTGCTGGGAGCGCGGCCACAGGTTAGGCTGGTGAGCGGCGTAGCGAACGGCGAACGGCCACAGAAAATGGTGTGCACCGGCATGAATCATGGAGGTACGAGCCATCTCCATGACCAAACCGATGCGTCGCTGAGGGACCCCATTCTGCTACGGGGAGTCCAGTAGGGTGTACGACTGGGTGATGCCCTCCGAACGACAAAACTGTCCAAGCCGACCAGAGGCGAACTCGCCGCCATGGTCGGAGTGGAGACACAGCACAGGGAGACCACGGAGGAGGTGCGCAGCTACGACCCACGGGATAAGAACGTCAGGCACGTCAGCCTTCGGCTCTAGGGGAAACGACGTGGTGTAGTGCGTGTAGTCGTCAACGAGCACGAGGAAGTAGCGCTCGCGACGCGGTCCAGGGACGGTGGCTGGGCCCCAGACGTCCATGTGTAGGGTATGGAGGGGTGCGGTGACAGGGCGAAGCGAGGAGGAGTGAGGAGCACGGCGCAGCCGTCCCTCGATGCAGGGCGTGCACGGCGGCGTAGGCGAGGCAGGGAGGGCAGGAAGCGACGCAGGGAGACCCAGGATGAGACCGTGCTAGGACATGTGACACAGACGCAGGAGTGAGGGATGACCTAGGCGTTGGTGCCACAGAAGCGATGGGTGAGTGAGTGACCGACACGAGCAAGCAGCGGCGACCTGGGTAGACGTAGGGCCCGAGTACGATGCCCTAACCCGGGGGGAAGGAGTGTCCATCGTAAACAGGCCAGACACCGGGTTCCGGGGGAACGTCGCAAGGGGGGAACCTGAGGCGGCCTCGGTACAGACAGCGTACCGCTCGTGACCAGGGAACGTAGTGGTGACGCCGAGATCCTGAAGACAGCCGACACCAAATAAGTTCCTGGAAAACGAAGGGATGTGCAGGCCTATAAGGGAACCCGATGGAACCGCCGGACAGGGAAGGGTAGTGTAGCTGCGAGCAACAACAGGACCAGAAGAGGACCCCTCAAGTGCGACGGCGGCAGGCGCGGCAATCGGCGTGAGTGTGGCGTGGTCGCGGAAGAAGCAGGCAGACGAACCGGAGTCAAGTGTGAAGGACAGAGAAACAGTAGCGGCAGACAAAGGAGCGAGGGGTTGGCTAGGCGCGAGGGACCGGCTAGGCGCGAGGGACCGGCTAGGCGCGAGGGACCGGCTAGGCGCGAGGGACCGGCTAGGCGCGAGGGGTCGGCGGGGCGCTAAGTGGCCGGCACGGCGCGCTGGGGGCCGGCTAGGCACGGGGTGCCGACGGGGCGCGCTAGGGGCCGGCTGGGTACGCGAGGGGCCGGCGCGGGGCGTAAGGGGCGGCGGGCACGCTATGGGCCGACGAGGTGCGCGGGGGGCCAGCGGGTACTCTAGGGGCTGGCGGGGCGCGGTAGGCTAGGGCGAGGGGCGGAAGTGGGTGGGCGGACCTTACCTACTATGATACCATGTTAGAATACAAGAATGACTAGAAACAAGAAAGTACAGGGGAGATATAGGGTTGAAGTTGTACTCTCTAAGAGCACAAACCTATCTAGTCTATAACTTCTACATACAAATATATGTATAAATTGACATGTACCCTGCGTAACTGGTCCACTTGCAGTTACATGCTTTTGTTCCACCATCATAGTAACCAAAACGCAACATCCCTCCTCCCTCAAAACGCGAACTCACAATGCATTTAGATGAACAGCCCACCCAGTCCAAAGAAGGCCTGTGCCGTACAACTTTCTACAAATACCATGACCCTTGGGCTCTTCTCCCACTATCTTCTACTGGCTCACTCCTTGCCTACTTGCTCCAATCCACTTCTCTCACTTCACCTCCCACCAGTTGTGGGAACATGCCCATGAGCCGACCAGAGGGCTGCTGATAAGCGCACATGAATGCCAACTGCATACATGAATCCCCCACTGAGGCCCAAATTGGTCCCATTTCCAGCTCAGCACGGCCAGGTCACCATCCTCGCTGCTCCACTTTTAATTGCTCCACTTCTCCCGCTCCACCTCCCACTTGTTGGGAAACATCCCCATGAGGCGGCCAGACGACTGCTGGTACGCGTACATAAAACCCCCCATTAATCCCAGAATGCCGGCACAATACATGCTGGGGCCCCTCAGGTTGGCGCTCCCACCTGACAGGGAGAGAGGGGAGAGGGGGGGGGGGGCGAAGGAGAACGAAAAGCAAGCGGAGGGAAATGGGAAATATGAGAGGAGGATGGCGGGTAAGGAACATAGGGATTTTATATGACTGCTGGTATGGGTACGGTACATGAGTCCACCCACGAGTTTTTAGGCGCCTCAAAAATCACCCACGAGCCCATAAATTCTGGCACAAAACATGCTGTGACCCATCAGGTTGGCACTTCCACCTGACGTGAGAGGATGTGGAAAACGCGGAGAGTAGGGACGAGGACAAGGGGGAAAACACGACAAGGGAGTAGGTGAATGAATTCCTATGGCTGCTGGTACACTTACACAAATTATATTAATCCAACCTCTAGCCTCAGCACTCCAGCACTCCAGCATGATTGCGTAGATCTATGACTTCCAGCAGCCATGTGAAGTCATTAAACGCACCCTTGAGACACCGGACCCAGCCTCAGACCGTAACTGTCTGGGGCAAGACAGTCCAAGGGGAGAGTGATGCACCCGCGAGGTCGAACAGCAGCGACATGGCGGTGAAAATTCGCGACGCTCTTGTAGTCGGTGAGCGTGATAGACGCACCTGCCAGCCATGCCACCTCGACCAGGCCTGCGACGTGCTTGCGAGATTTGAGAATTCTCAAAAAGCCCCCAACAGATTGGCCCTTGAGTCGGCGCAAAGGTCACCTCGGCAGCGACGCTCTTGTGGTGCTGAGCGTGATGTACGTACACTACAAGAGCGTCACGCTCGTCCAGTCAGGCCGCCTCGAGCAGGCCTGTCTGTGACGAACCCGCAAGATACCCGAACGGCAGCGAGACACGAATGCGAGGTAGCCAAACGGAAGAGCGACGTACCCGCAAGGTAGCCGAACGGCAGCGACACGGCGGTGAAGGTGGCGACATTCTTGTAGTCGCTGAACGTGAAGTTACCGACCGTGCGACCGAACGACGGCGTGCGATCAATCACGGGGAACTTGGGCTCGTCCAGAAAGATCCCCATCGCGTCGCCTACAGTCGTTGCGTCGCCTTGGTGTCGTTGAGTGGAAGATACGAAAGGTACTTTTGAAGAGCCTAAAAAATATATCTACGACGAAAGTTTAGCTTGGAGAAGGGACACGGTGAGTGGCGGCAGACGCGGGAGGGGGGTTTGCCTTGGTGGAGTGAATTCCTTGGTGATGGTTTGAAAGACGAACGACGGAAAGACGGTAGGAGACGGATGGACAGAATCTCGGATCGCGAGCGGCGAAATGCGCCGAACGAGGAGGAGAAGCTCGGAACTTCCGAGAGGAAAGCGTCGCTGATTGGTCAGGGAGCGTCGTTTTCACTCCTAGTCTGCAGACTAAGTGGCTCACGAGGAGTAAGTTACTCCCAGCAACTCAATCCCCTTGGGACTAGGGTTATAGTAACGAGAGGACTTGACTCGTTTCCCTACGTTATAGCGAATCAGTTCCCCGAACCATCACAAATTTCATCTAGAAATCATGCAGACAATAGCACTTATCCTCCACACATACTAAACATAAAACGCATAATGTATGTTACTCCATGAAAGTAGGATCTTTCCATCTTTGTCAAGGGGGCTTGGACGCCACATCAATACATACACAACACGCCAAAGACCAGTAACTTACTGGCCTACATGCAACGTGAAACACAACGTAAAAGCATGTCACCATGACTACCTCGGCAGCAGCTGTGTCAGAGCGCAAAATCCGATGAGTCCTCCTGTCGTCATGCAATCTCTACAAAAGAGAAGAAGAGCCTTAGCTGTTCAAATTAGGTGGATGGTAATCACGTCGTCAGTCCAGCCGGGTTGTTGCAATGGATGACACATCGTCTGTATCCTTCCTCCACACACCACTCAGGAGGCAGCAGTGACCGCCATGCCAACTGCCATCTCGTTTGTACCCGCCTCCCGCTCTCCTTGCTTCCCCTGCTGTGCTTGCTGCTGCAGCTGCTGGGCCACTCCGTTTTGAGATTCCATGGGCTTATTCACACTTGCATTCCCCTCCCTGCCACCATCCCTCAACCCCTCACCTCCATAGTTACCCGCCATATCCACATCAGCTGACCGCTCCGGCCTGGGCGGCTGCTGCTGTTGCTGCTGTGCTGCCTGCACCTGAGATTGCACTTGAAACGGCACCTGCGGCTGAGCCTGCTGCACCAGTTGCTGCTGCTGTTGCTGCTGCTGCAGTGGTGCTGCATGCGCTGCAGCTAGAGGATGCTGCTGTGGCATGGCCCTAGCACCTGTTTGACCCTGTTCCTTGTGTGTCTGCTGCTGATGTGCCTGAGGGGGTGACTGCTGCTTCACATGCCCATGCCCGTGTGAGTGCGTCTGACCATGAGAAACCACCCCTTGCTGACCCTGCCCTTGAACCTGCCCCCCCTGCCCCTGCCCCATCTGCCCCTGATTCCCCTGCCCCTGCCCCCCTTGCCCCTGTCCTCCCCCCATCTGGGGCAACGGCGGAGGGGGGAGGTCAGGGGCGGGGATGGGGGTCATCTGGGGGGAGAGGGCGGGGGGGCCGGGGTGAGCGAGGGGGGCGCGCACGTAGAGCTGGCCGTGTAGGGTTACCACTGCTGACGTCTGATTCGCATTGATGGCTGCTGGCAGCAGAATCACCTGAAAGGGGGGGGGGGAGGCGAAGGAGAGAGGGGAGGGAGGGGAGGGAGGGGAGGGAGGGGAGGGAGGGGAGGGAGGGGAGGGAGGGGAGGGAGGGGAGGGAGGGGAGGGAGGGGAGGGAGGGGAGGGAGGGGAGGGAGGAGAGGGAGGGGAGGGAGGAGGGTGAGGGAATGGATGGTAACAGAGGGACGGGGGTAGTGCGTCTCCTGAAAGGACTTTTGAGGCGCCTCAAAAAACGGGGTAGTGGGCCTCCTGAAAGGGAAGGGCGGGTGAGGGAGACGGAGGACGGGGCAGCCGACAGATAGACAACTGAAGCCCAATCACTTGTGGAGTATGCACAGCCAAGTTCCCACATGAACTCTTAACTGCCAAGGAGGCTCTTCACAGGTCTCCCACCCCACACTTCTTCTTCCTTGGCCCATACTTCTTCTTCCTTGCCTCACACTTCTTCTTCCTTGCCTCACACTTCTTCTTCCTTGCCTCACACTTCTTCTTCCTTGCCTCACCTTCTTGGATGGCGTGACTCCCCGCGGGTTGTCAGGTGGTTGCTCCATGTGTTATGAGTCTCGCTTTGAGTCGTCGACTCACAGTTTTTTTTTACTACCAAGGAGACTCCCCAAAGGTCACCTTCCCATGCCATACGCTCGCTCACCTTCTTGAATGGCGTGACTCCCCACGGGTCACCTTCCCATGCCACACTTCTTCTTCCTTGCCTCACCTTCTTGAATGGCGTGACTCACTCCCCACGGGTCACCTTCCCATGCCACACTTCTTCTTCCTTGCCTCACCTTCTTGAATGGCGTGACTCCCCAGGGGTTGTCAGGTTGCTCCGGCTCCCCTGCAATGACCAGCTTGCCTGCCGGCTCACACTGCACCCGCACCTGAGAGGGGGAGAGAAAGCGGCCGGGGGGAGGGAGTGTGTGAAGTGAAGGAGTTGGAAGGCATGTCAATATTCCCCTGCAATGACCAGCTTGCCTGCCGGCTCACACTGCACCCGCACTTGAGAGGGGGCGAGAAAGCGGCCGGGGGGAGGGAGTGTGTGAAGTGAATGAGTTGGAAGGCATGTCAATATTCCCCTGCACTGACCAGCTTGCCTGCCGGCTCACACTGCACCCGCACCTGAGAGGGGGAGAGAAAGCGGCCGGGGGGAGGGAGTGTGTGAAGTGAAGGAGTTGGAAGGCATGTCAATATTCCCCTACAATGACCAGCTTGCTTGCCGGCTCACACTGCACCCGCACTTGAGAGGGGGCAAGAAAGCGGCCGGGGGGAGGGAGTGTGTGAAGTGAATGAGTTGGAAGGCATGTCAATATTCCCCTGCACTGACCAGCTTGCCTGCCGGCTCACGCTGCACCCGCACCTGAGAGGAAGTAGGGATGTTGGTGCGGTGCAGTGTGGTATGTTGTGTGTGAACATGTCTAGGGCACCTCAAGCCGCACTTCTATCAAGCTGCGTGAGACCGGGGACAAGTGTGATAGACGTGTACTTTTGAGACACATAAATCTCACAGCTCACCTCTTGCCTCAGCTCACCTCTTGCCTCAGCTCACCTCTTGCCTCAGCTCACCTCTTGCCTCAGCTCACCTCTTGCCTCAGCTCACCTCTTGCCTCAGCTCACCTCTTGCCTCAGCTCACCTCTTGCCTCAGCTCACCTCTTGCCTCAGCTCACCTCTTGCCTCAGCTCACCTCTTGCCTCAGCTCACCTCTTGCCTCAGCTCACCTCTTGCCTCAGCTCACCTCTTGCCTCAGCTCACCTCTTGCCTCAGCTCACCTCTTGCCTCAGCTCACCTCTTGCCTCAGCTCACCTCTTGCCTCAGCTCACCTCTTGCCTCAGCTCCCCTCTTGCCTCAGCTCACCTCTTGCCTCAGCTCACCTCTTGCCTCAGCTCACCTCTTGCCTCAGCTCACCTCCTGCCTCAGCTCACCTCTTGCCTCAGCTCACCTCTTGCCTCAGCTCACCTCTTGCCTCAGCTCACCTCCTGCCTCAGCTCACCTCTTGCCTCAGCTCACCTCTTGCCTCAGCTCACCTCTTGCCTCAGCTCACCTCTTGCCTCAGCTCACCTCTTGCCTCAGCTCACCTCTTGCCTCAGCTCACCTCTTGCCTCAGCTCACCTCTTGCCTCAGCTCACCTCTTGCCTCAGCTCACCTCTTGCCTCAGCTCACCTCTTGCCTCAGCTCACCTCTTGCCTCAGCTCACCTCTTGCCTCAGCTCACCTCTTGCCTCAGCTCACCTCTTGCCTCAGCTCACCTCTTGCCTCAGCTCACCTCTTGCCTCAGCTCACCTCTTCCATCAGCTCACCTCTTCCCTCTCCTCACCTCCCCTCAGCCTCACCTAAATCCCATGATACCCCTTCCTCCACCTCACCTCTTCTCACAGCTCACCTCTTCTCATAACTCACCTCTTCTCACAGCTCACCTCTTCTCATAACTCACCTCCTCTCACAACTCACCTCCTCTCACAGCTCACCTCCTCTCACAACTCACCTCCTCTCACAGCTCACCTCTTCTCACAGCTCACCTCTTCCCGCAGCAGCCCCGGGACAAGAGCATAGATCTCGAAGCAGTCCGGCTGGAAGGTAGGGGGCGGATCGGAAGGAGGAACTCCATTGGGTTGGGAGGAATGTCAACTTCAATGATAAGAACCAAGAGCACAGATTTTAAGCCAGTCCGGCTGGAGCGGTGTGGGATGGGGAAGGGATGGACGGGGAGGGGGAGGGATAGATTTTTGAGGCGCCTCAAAAATGGGGGAGGGATGGAGATGTAAGAGCATGGAGAGAAACAACCTTGGGGAATTAAATGTGACCTTCGAGAAGACTCAAAACGCGATCTAGAGGAGGAGAGGCATGCAGAGGAGGAGAGGCATGCAGAGGAGAAGAGCGGTGGTTCATGCAAGCAATGAGGAGGGGGCGGTAACCCAACCCAATCCACCCGTACAGAGCGCCTGACCTTGAGCTGACCCCAGTCACCCAGTCACCCAGTCACCCAGTTAGTCAGCCAGCCAGCCCAATCCAACTCCCGACTCAACCCAACCCATCTGCACGGAGCGTGGTGTAGTGATTTCGTTTTGAGACGTCTCAACACGAAATTGATAGCCCAGTCAGCCAGTCAGCCAGTCAGCCAGTCAGCCAGTCAGCCAGTCAGCCAGTCAGCCAGTCAGCCAGTCAGCCAGTCAGTAAGTCAGCCAACCAGCCAGCCAGGCAGGCATCACTCCAAATCCTGACCCAACCCAACCCATCCATACCGAGCGCCTGACGTTGATTCGAACCCAATCAGCCGGCAAGCCCAGGTCATTCACCACTGCCACTGCACCATCATCCATCCCCGGACCCACTCCTCCCCCTGCTCCCCCCCCTGCCCCTGCTCCCCCTCCTACTCCCCCTCCCACCCCTCCTCCTCCCGCTCCTCCTCTACCCTCCACCCGTCCAGCTCCCCCTTCCCCTGCAGTCCGCCTCCCCCCCTCCCGCCCTGAAGTGCCACCTCCCCCGGGTGTGCCTGCCCCGCTGCCAGGAGGCCTGCCTCTGGGCCTGGGCGCGTCTGCTGCTCTGGCCGCTGACCCAGGTGTTCCCTCAGGTGCCTCCTCTGTTGGTCGGGGGGGAGGGAGAATGGGAGACAACGGTAAGAGGTCTGGACGAGATGATGAGTTTGCCGGTGTGAGAGTGAAAGAGCGAGGGAGGGAGGGAGGGAGGGAGTGAGGGAGTGTGCGAGTGAGGGAGGGAGGGAGTGAACGAGTGTGGGAGTGAGGAAGGGAGGGAGTGAGGGAGTGTGCGAGTGAGGAAGGCAGAGAGTGAGTGAGGGAGCATGCGAGTAATGGAGGGAGTGAGGGAGTGAGGGAGTGTGCGAGTGAGGGAGGGAGTGAGGGAGTCAAGGATCGCATGAACGGCGTGTGCAGGGAATGCAAGCAGACCATAGCCAATCCCCTATCACTCAACTCAACAAGCCAAGAGGTCCTAGCCAAGGTCTTGCATTGAACAGAGGAAGGAAGGACATATAGGACGTCCTCACAACAGTCCTCACCTCATCTCCCACGCGCCGTACAGATTCCTCAGCTGCCGCTGCTTGCATCGACCCAACAACTATCCCTCTCTTCACAACCTCCCCCCCCACCCCACCTCCTCTCCCCTCTCTACTCCCACTCACCACCATACTGGTTCCTCCGGTGCTGCTTTGAGTCAGACTCAACAACCATATCTCTTTTCGTACTCCTCCCCCCCCCCCTTCCCCCCTCCCCCCTCGCCCTCCCCTTCTCTACTCCCACTCACCACCATCCTGGTTCCTCCGGTGCCGCTTTGGGCCTGACCCTGGAGTGCCCCGTTCCTGGAGAAAAGAAAAGAAGAAGAAAAAAACAGCGAGAGGGGGGGGGGGGGGGGGAGGAACAAGAGGGCCTTCTCAGATGGTGTGACAAAAAATCAGAAGATTCCGAGACGACACATAGTCGTAATGAGTGTCAGTGGCCAAAATTTCAAGAAAAACAAAAATCACCTTGGGAATATCCGTGTGCGCGCTATCACAAGGGCCAGTCTTGCCTTTGAGGCGCCACAAAAGCAGACACCACCTGTGAGGCATCTCACCTTAAGAGAACCCTACCTCGAGAGCACCCCACCTTGAGAGGTTACCTCACCTTGGGAGTATCCGTGTGATCACCATCCCCAGCGCCTGTCTTGGCTGCAGCCACCCTCTTGGCTCCACGTGGCCCACTGCCCCCCTGCTGAGATGCCATCATTTGAAGTGCAGGGTCCCGGAAGGAGGGGGAAAGGGGAAGGGGAGGGGGTGGGGGAGGACAAGGGGTCAGGAAAGGGGGCTGGGTGAAAGGTCTGGGGGAAAACCAGCGGAAGGGGTGAAGTATTGAGGAGTCTCAAACAGATGCAACTCGTCTGGTCAGACGCCACTCGTCTAAGGTAAGTTGGTATTTGAAGTTTCTCAAAAACCAGCAGACGGCCTTCAAGTGTTGAGGCGTCTCAAACAGACGCCACTCGTCTGGTTGCATGGGCAGTCGAGGCGAGTAAAAACTCGACTCGATTGCTCGACTCGTTTTTTCCGAGTAACGAGTCGGCACCCCCTGGAAATTACTCGCCCCGAGTCGAGTCGAGTTAACTCGTCGAGTAAACGAGTACCCGACTGTTACTCGTCTCATTTGGGCGAGTAAAAATTACTCGCGAGCAATTTTTGCTCGCGAGCAACAACTCCGCGCGTGCACTGATTTTGCTCACACATAGCATGCATGCCAAGTCATCTTGGGCTGGCCTAATGATTCAGACCCCTAAAATGCTCCCCTCCTTAAATGTGACTGTTCGGGGAGGGGGGGCAAAGAGCCCCGAGGCGAGTAATGCTTGCCTCAGGGCGAGTAAAAATTACTCGCCCCGAGTAAAACGTTTACTCGCCCCAAAAACGAGTAAAGGAGTCGGGTTCTTGGCAAAAAAACTCGGCTCGAGTAATGCTCGACTTGCCTCCCAAGAGGGTCGAGTCAGAATTACTCGGAGCAAGTAATGCTCGACTCGCCTATCGCCCATGCAGTGGCACTGCCAGCCACCCTGCTGCGAACCAAAAGGGATGAGGGTACCATGGAGGGAATAATCACTAGGTGGTTTTTTAGTCGACTCAAAAATCACCATGGAGGGATGGAACCATGGAGGGATGGAAGCAATGAGGGAACCATGGAAGCATGGAGGGATGGAAGCATGGAGGGAATACTCACTGAACTACCTTCGAAGGAACTCTCTTGCCCCCGTGGAGATTCGTTGGCCCCATGCACACTCGCTTGCCCCCACTGGGCCCCCTCAGTATCGGACAACTTTAAAAGGTCCACATTAAGCTACCCTAATCAAATTCATCCCCACCTCCTACCCCCCATGGTGCTTGGCGTCGGATCTCGGGGTGATGGCCAGGGTGCCCTCCAGCATGGGGTCCATGCTGCTTCAATCACCCCACACTAGAACACACCACCGGAGTCACACTTTCTCCAGTCCCTCTCACCTCCTGCCCCCCGTGGTGCTTGGCGTCGGATCTCGGGGTGATGGCCAGGGTGCCCTCCAGCATGGGATCAACACCCACATGCCGTTCGTACTCCAGCAGAGCCTAAACAGGAAGGAGGGGGCGGGAGGAAAAGGGGGAGGACCATGTGTATCTGGGCTTATTACGCCCCCCAGCATGGGATCAACGCCCACATGCCGCTCGTACTCCAGAAGAGCCAGGAGATGAGGGTGGAAGAGGGAGGGGAGGAAGCGGGGGGGGAGACCATGTGTATCTGGGCTTATTATGCCCTCCAGCATGGGATCAACGCGCACATGCCGTTCGTACTCCAGCAGAGCCCGGAGAGGAGGGTGGAAAGTGGAGGGGAGGACGAGGGAGAGGGGGGGGACCATGTGTATCTGGGCTTATCACGCCCTCCAGCATGGGTCCACGTTCACATGCCGCTCGTACTCCAGCAGAGCCTAAACAAGAAGTGGGGGGGGAGGGAGGTAAGAGGAGAAGGGCCATATGTACAGTTGGCGGTTCTAAATGGGGGGTTTATTCTTAACACAAACCACCCAAATCCTTTCTCGAGAGACCGCGGAATGCGCTTTCATTTCATCCTTTCAAAAAGCGAGCTACGCAACGAACCGAATATCTGGAACCTACACTCACTCTCGCGATGCATTTGTGAGCAGAAATCAATCACAGCGCGCCAAGTCTTTGAGAGCCTCGCTTCAATATCGAGTGGGAGGCGAATATTCTGGCCGCTTCAGAAGATTGTCAGTGGGCTACGCTGTATAGCTTGTCACAACCCACCAGACCCTGCCACAACCCACCAGACCCTGCCACAACCCACCAGACCCTGCCATAACCCACCAGACCCTGCCACAACCCACCAGACCCTGCCACAACCCACCAGACCCTGCCACAACCCACCAGACCCTGCCACAACCCACCAGACCCTGCCACAACCCACCAGACCCTGCCACAACCCACCAGACCCTGCTACAACCCACCAGACCCTGCTACAACCAACTCAGCATACCTTCTCGTAGAAACCCCGGAATGACCAGGAGAGTGTCGTGCATGATCTGAAACGGAAAAGAAAGCAACCAAGTCTCAGAATAAGTCATTTCATTTCCATGCGTGAGGAGTCTGTTTTTTAGGCGCCTCAAAAAGAGTGTCGTGCACGACCTGAAGCAAGACAAGACTCAGAATAAATAATTTTCAGCGGGATGGCCTTAACCAGCGAGTGCAGGCAGGATCGCCTGCACAGGCGCAGCTACTATGCCAGCAGAAACGAGGAAATTGCGCTAAGAGGAATACAAGTTGGGAAATTGCACTTAGAGGAATACAAGTTCGAAAATTACAGTAAGAGAAATTCAAGTTAGGAAATTGGCAGACCGTAAAACTAGAGTACATACTTGGGTGGGTCGAATTGGTCTCCAACGACGCGCCAGAGCTTGCCACTTGTCACCTGATGATTGGCACACACAAAAATGGAAGCTTGGAGAATAAGCGGTTCTCAGACAAGAAGAAATAGAAGCAGACTTCAAATCAACGACGTAGGTTTCTTTTCAGCGAGGGAGAGGAAAGTGGCTACCTTGTCAAAGCCACCGAAGGAGCAGACAACTTGCCAAAGTCTGCAAGCAGAGAAGGAGGCGGAGAGAGGGGGGGGAGGGGGGAGGGAAGAGGGGGGGGGAGAGGGCGAGTGGGGTGAGTGACAGAGGAGAATATAGGAAGGAGGAATGAGAGGAGAGGCAACACGGTAAGGCCAGAAAAGCAGAAAAGCGAGCCGCGACCACGACGCCCCTGCTGCTGCCGCCGCGGAGAGCGCTCAGCCACGCAGAGCGCTCTGCCGCTGAGAGCGCTCTGCCGCTGAGAGCGCTCTGCCGCTGAGAGCGCTCTGCCCCTGAGAACGCCCTGCCGCCGTCCAAAAAAAGCGACTTTCCAAGCGCGTATTTTAAAAGTTCGTACTCTCTATTGCGAGTTCGAGAACGGGGGAAAACGCGTGAGGAGGGTAGGTGGGAGTAGGTCGTACCCCGTTTCGCTAGCCTAGCACAGAACCTTGCTGTCCGCGATAAGAACATAACTCACTTTAACAGATCCACCTCCACGCCATAGAACTTGGGAACCTTAAACTCCTGATGACGCGTCTCGAAGAACGCCTGGAGCTCCTTAACGAACGCCTTAGTATCCGAGCCGCGACCGGGCGGCGTCCGTTGCGGCGTAGTCTCCATCCCCGACGAACCGCCTACGCCGCCGATTAAAGCCGCGGGAGGGCCGGGCGTGCTCGGACCGCTTCCTTCGACCCCACCTTGACCGGGAAAAGAGCTTCCATGAGTTCCGGAAATTCCGGGACCTCCGCCTGGAATGTTCCCAATTACGTGACCGCCGGGAACGGAACCAGGGGTAGAAATCGGAGTCGTTTCTATTTGAGAGGGTATATCTTGGGCGGTGAGGATTTTGGACGGATCTCGAGGAGGTTCGAAGCCGCGCGAAGCGGGTGGGGGGAGGTGCGGGAGATTTGACGACACACCAGATGCCTTTTGGGTCGAGTCAAACGGCACCGGAAGATTCGGCGGTAAGCCAGATCCGTTTTCAGGACGGGCGGCAGCTTCTTTGCCGTCCTCCATATTAGATTAGTCTTGAGCACTGCAGTAACGAACAATCCGCTGGAGATTAACCGTAAGCAACGAAACGGACACTTACGGGTCTATCAGCTTCGCTGGGAACGGACTTGCGCAGAAGTCGCCCTGGCTTGGCCGTTCAAACTAACTCTCGCTGACATCTTCCATATTACTTTACAAGCTGGCGGACAACTAACGCAGCCTACAGCCGAAAGAGAAACTGATCGAGCACGGAGACACCAGGGAGAGGGAACGAAAGATTATGTACGTAGTGGAGCGAAACCAGCGGCTAAGTCGCTGCGTGGTGGAGGGAGAAAGAGATGAAGCACACCAAATCCCCAAGAAACAGCGCCATTCCTCCCTGCTTCCCTAATTTACCATCACCTTCCCCCCCTGCCTCGGGTTTGCTCTGTTCTTGACCTTGCCAGAGACAGATCCATGATTCCCTGCAATTCTCGCACCCCAACACATGGCGGCGGGTGAGGGGAAATCAGTTTCGTCAGAGTTCGTCAGGAGGGCGCGAAAAGTATCGGGTAGCAGGATAAGACTGTCGCAGTTGCTCGTCAGGGACCCTGATTTCTCGCCGAATGGGTTGACGGTTGCCGTCCACGATGGATTCTCTTTCTCACCTCACCAGCTCGAAAGTTGGGCTGGATTTGGATTCCTCTTGCACAAAACCGTCTCTGTTGGATCCTCCTGCGCATTCAGCTATCGATGTTCAATGTTCGATATTAGTATGGAACATATGCTCCACCATAAGGTCTTGTGTGTCTTCATATAGTTCGCTCCAAAAGCAACCATAAGGATCTTACTCACCACCATCCTATCTTTTGAACTAGGTAACGTGTATGAATGACAAATGGGACCAAACAAACCCGCTGAGTCATTCCCATCCACACCTTGACCTATATATATATATATGCTGATGTAGCAGACCAACCTTACAGATGCACTAGCCTTGTGCTTGGGACCGGTGAAAGTGAATGTTCTTCCACTCCCAAGCTCCGTCAGCAGTCTTGCGCCTCTCCCATACTCTCGTCTCGTTGAATGCTTTGCTTTCCACCTTTCCTGAAGCATCAGTCATCTGAATGAGACGCGTGTAGGAGACAATACCCGCATTCCCAGCAATGGCAATGTGGGGTGCAACCATGGTCGACTTTGATGAGCCGTTTCCAGAACTGCGATCAAAATAGTACTTGTGGAAGTCCAGGCCCTTGACCAAGCCACCTGCAAGCCAGAGGTTGAACAGTCAGAGGCAAAAAAGAGCTCTAAACATACTTGATATATCGGGTATTGCAATACCTTGTGCTTCTGGCTCGAAGGCGGTGAGCTGCGCATCAGAGAGGTTTGAATATGTCTTGTAGTCCCCAGTGTCAACTGCATTTAGCAAGGCCTTCGTGTGGTCCAGCAGATCACCCTGTGTGTGACCATAAAAAGTCAGCATTGAGACTGTTTCCAAAAAAGCGATCACGAAAAGAAGCACCTGGTGTATACCTCACGGAACTTGGTAAAAAGAGGAGAAACTGCTTGGAACACTTCGTCTGGGGAACGGGTAGCATCGATCTGCGTCGGAGTCAGGGGGAGAGGAAAGGATAACACTGATAACAGGCTGCATTGCAAATGCATCACCGCATGCAATCAGTCACTCCACTCCAGGTCATAGGATGCTGGCAAATTACGAGCATGGCCACACAGAAGAAAGGGCCATGCTGCCACAACACTTTCGACAACTTGCTTTCCTGGACTTCATGTGAGAGAAGCTCTAATAGGCACATCCAGCTGACATCAGGGAATCAGTGCGTGAGACGCACAATACATCAAAACCTCCCCCACGGACCTTTCGCACTTTGCCGCGCAGGTCATAATGATTCACAACTGGAATACTCTGGTCCAAGAAGACCCGGAACCTTTTTTTGATAGTATCCATGTTGTCGTCAATACGGCCCTGCAGAAAATGAGAGGTTCAACAGTACCCGGAGTGAATCCCTCAGTTACAAAAGTAAGACAGCCTGGCAATAAAAGAATAGAATGAACTCACCTGGTTTCTGCCAAGCAGACGCTTAACCATTACGTCCTCTGGGCAATCAAAGAATAGAATAAACTCAGGATCGACTCCAGTCTGCAAGCAATGAAAAGCTGTCAAAAGTCTGAACCAGTACACCCGATAAATGAACAATGCAATTTTACTTTACCTGCTTCTCGAAAACAGTCCTGTTATCATTGTTCCGAGGGAACCCGTCAATAAGAAACTTGTTATTCCCGCTCTCCTTCATTGCCTTCTGAAGAAGACCAACAGTGACCTCGGCTGGAACTATCTTTCCCTCCTTGATCATGTTCTGAATCATGTTTCTGTAGCAGCCGAAAAACGTAGACCTCAGCAACGATACGATGTACAGCAGAAGCGACGCTAAATAGCAAAGAGAATCATTCATCCCTTACCCGTGAGAAGATCCGGACTTGATCTCGGCGCGAAGTAGGTCGCCAGCGCTCAAGTGAGTGAATCCGTATTCCTCTACAATCTTGGCGCACTGAGTTCCCTTGCCACTCCCAGGACCGCCTGCTCCGAGCAGTGCAGTGATAGTTTCTTAGAGATTTCAACGGAAGTTTACGTCAGCGGGCTACAGATAACGACGAGAGGAACGTACCAAGGACGAAGATGATCTGCGGCTTAAAAGATCCATCTGGTCCTCCGCTAGCGGACTTTCCGGCACTACCTTCCTGCACGGACGCAAACGAAGACTTCAGTTATCGGGTTATCACTAGAAGGAGAGGAGAAAGGATATAGCTATGGCGGCCCGTACCGATGAGGCTTCCGAAAAAGCTATCGATTCGGAAGGACTGACGACTGCCGGAAGAGTGGCTACTCCACCGGCTGCCAGAAGCCATCCCAGACGACACCACTTCTGTTCACAGAAATACGTCTACGTTCAAACAACCGTAGAAAAACACATCCTCTGATATGAAGCAAAAAAATGTAAAAGAAAACTGAGACTCTCACATTCGTCTCAGGGGAAGTGACCCCCACAGAATCCGCAGTTCCAGCTGCGCCTGACTTTTGCCCGTGAGCCGCGCATGGCACCGCGTCTGCCTGCAAGGCGCTGGACGAGTCGTTAACGACATCGAAAAGGACGAGAATGACTATCCACTTCTCTCGTTACTCACAAGCACACGCGGAGAGAACACCGACGGGAGGCGACCACGCTTCTTGAGGATCTCAGTAAGAGCATTTCTGGCAGCCATGTTGCTTGATCGGCGAAGATCAAGAGGTTGACCAAGCCAACAAATGGACAGTGATATCAGCCTAGCCACGAAACTAGCAGAGAGAAGGCTGAAGAGATGCGTGGTGGAAAACACGGAGATTGCTTGAGGATCAATGTATGGTTGGTGGTGATTTGGTCGCACCAATCGAGCAGAGGTAGATCCGTCAGCCCAGCTGCGAGGCGCGGTTAATAAAAAGCTAAGGTTATTTTTTTCTTTTGATAGAGCGTGTCGATGTAGTATAATGGTCAGTATCTCCGCCTGTCACGCGGAAGATCCGGGTTCGATCCCCGGCATCGGCGCTTTGTTGTCGTCAACTGAATTTTTCCCAGCCTTTCCTTTCCATCTTCAAAGACGGCAGAGATTTTCGCAATCATTTTTTCTTCGCCCTCGTCTAAGGTAATTTGGTCATGTCCGTCTCGAGCGCTCTCGAACAAATGGCTGCTCTGTCACAGGACGATCGATTAGCCTCTCGCAATTCCCCCTGCACTTCCTCCGCCTCCCCCTCTTCCGCCTCCGCCGCCTGCTGCGCGTGCCATGGCGCCTCCGCTCCCCCGATGCACCAGTCGTTGGAGGAGATGGACTTCGAGCGGGGCCTTGGGGGTGCCGCGCAACGGGGGGACGTTGCGCGGGTGCGCTTTCTGCTCAGTCGAGGCGCTTGCGCGGACGGGTGCCTGCCACGTGGCACCGACGGAGGGGATACCGGCAGCGCGCCACCGAACGGGCACACGCCTCTGATCTACGCCGCGCGTGCCGGACACGTGGAGGTCTGCGATTTGCTGCTGAAGGTGCGTGAAACGCAGCCTTTACCTGCTGCTGACGAGATAAACGCCCCATTGCATCAGCTTCCCCTTCGTGTTTCTCAATCTGTGAGTCTCTGTTTCGTAAGTTCCTAAGAACCAACCTCCCCGTTCCATCCCGGGGGGTTGCAGGGGCAGGAAGGCGTCACCGCGTGATCCCTGTCCTATGTCCCCCTCCGTCCCCCTCCGCCCCCCCCCGCCCCTCCCCCGCCCCCCCTTCTTTCCCCCCTCCGATCCCTTCCTCTCCATCCTTCCCTCGCCATCCTCACTCCCTACACTGAGCATCAGTAGCAGGAAGAACCAGAGCAGGGGGCGCCACCGCTCTGCACCGCACTGTAGGGAGGCAGGGACCAAGAGCGGACCATGGTGCCTCATTTCTCCCCTACCACCCCTTCCTCCCTGACCTCCCCGCAACAAGATGGCTCCTGAGTCGACTCAGAAGTCATATCTCGCCCACCACCCCACGTTCCTTGACCTCCCTCCCTGCAGCGCGGAGCGTCAGTGGGGTTGAACACTAGAGCAGGCTGCGCCACCCCTCTGCACCGCACTGCACCGAGCTGCAGGGGCGGGGCCTAAACTCAGGGTTGCTGGCCCATGATATTTTCTCCCCACCTCCCTGCAGCACGAAGCGTCAGTGGGTGTGGGAACGAGATCGAGAGCAGGGGCGCCACCGTTCTGCACCATGCTGCAGAGGGAAAGAGTTGACCGTGCAGCGTCCTAGCTCCCCAACATCCCATCTCACCTTACTCCCCTGCAGCAAAGAGCATCACTGGGAGCGAGAATGAGAGCAGGGGACGCGACCGCTCTGCACCGCGCAGCAGGGGCTGAGCATGAAGGGGTTGCTGGCACACGAACAAAGTAACCCCCCCCCTCCTCCTCCCCCACCTCCCTGTCTCCACTTTCTGCAGCACGGAGCGTCAGTGGGGGCAAGGACGAGGGCAGGGGGCGCCACCGCTCTGCACCGCGCAGCAGGGGGGGGGGCATGAGGGGGGGTGTGGGTGGCTCGTGTACATGTAACTTAAGATATGTGGATGACTTTTTGCCTGCCCGTTGCAGCACGGGGCTTCAGTTGGAGCAAGGACGAGAGCAGGGGCTGCCACCGCTCTGCACCGCGCTGCCGGGGCGGGGCATGAGCAGGTGGTGCAGCTGCTGCTGGCGCATGGTGCTGACGTAGCAGCTGTGGATTCTGATGGGTTGACTGCTGCGGATAAAGCCAGTGAGTGGGTGGGAGGGAGAGGGAGAAAGGGGGGGTGGGGGGGGGAAGAGGTAGGAAGAGACAGGCGAGGGTATTGAAGATGTGTATATGGGGCAGCTGTGGATGCTGATGGCTTGACTGCTACAGACGAAGCTGGTGAGTGGGTGGGAGGGAGAGGGAGAGAGGGGGGGGGGGGAGAGGTAGGAAAAGACAGGCTAGGGTATTGAAGATGTGTAAACGGGGCAGCTGCGAGTGCTGGTGGCTTAACTGCTACAGACGAAGCTGATGAGTGGGAGTTTGGGAGAGGGAGGGCGAGGGAGTGTAGGCAGAGAGATGGGACATAAAAGAGGAGGCCTAGAAATGGGGCTGCTGTTACTGCTGATGGCTTGAGTGCTGCAGAGAAGGCTAGAGAGTGGGGGTGGGGATGATGTATTTGCTTCCACCGCATGTCTCGCATTATCGCTTGCTCCTCCTGTGCCCATGTGCGCCCACATACTGACATCTCCCCATGATGCCGTGATGTTGCGCCTTGGCCGTGTACCCACCAGTGTTTTTTGCTGCAGAGTGTCAGAATCATGAGAGCATTGTAGCCCTACTCTCCCCCCTCTCTCCCCTCTCTCCCCTCTCTCCCCTCTCTCCCCATGTACCCACTGGTGCCTGATGCTGCAGGTTGTCAGAATCATGAGAGCATTGTAGCCGTACTCTCTCCCCTCTCTCCCCTCTCTCCCCATGTACCCACTGGTGCCTGATGCTGCAGGTTGTCAGAATCATGAGAGCATTGTAGCCGTACTCTCTCCCCTCTCTCCCCTCTCTCCCCTCTCTCCCATATGTACCCACTGGTGCCTGATGCTGCAGGGTGTCAGAATCATGAGAACATTGTAGCCCTAATCTCTCCGCACCAGCTGAAGCCCTAATGACTGCTGGCTGGCATTGTGACTTAGTGCCCCAAGATAAAATAGCAAACCCCATTCAAATTGGACCCAGCTTGAACAAGAAAATGGGCTTGGTTAGAAGAAGAGTTGGGTTTTTTTGGGGGGGGCAGCTGGCTATGTTCGGGATAGATTCGGAAGCAGTTAGTGCATGGAAACTATCGAATTCGAGGCGGGACTTACTGTTCACTTGCTCGTGTGACGACAATCTTGCCTCTCGTACAGCTGGCGAGGCGTCGCACTACTTCAGATCCCGCTGTGACACCCCAGAAAAAAACCTGTGTCAAAGTAGTGAAGTGAGCTCTAGGGAGCCATGTGACATAAGGGTTTGGTGTTGTACTCTCTAAGAGCACTAACCCATCTAGCCTATAATTATACATGCACAGCAAATGTTGAAGTTGACACACCCCCTAGGCTAGATAAGGGGCAGTGCCTAGCAACAGACACAGCTCAAGGCGGCACTACTAGTCCGACCTCTGAAGCAGGGGTCCGAAGACCAGTCAACAAGAGTTCTAACTCAACAAGAGTATCTCAGGGCGGCACTGTCAACTTATACATATTATCTATGTAGAAGTTATAGGCTAGACTGAGGTATGCTTCTAGTGAGTACAACCAACTAGTATTTGTTCTAGGTTTCCACCTCTAGTAATCATTCGTTTCTACGTTAACATGGTATCACGCTTAGGTTAGGATCCCCCCGCCTACCGCTTCCGCCCGTCGCGCCTCCTAGGCCCCGTCGCGCCCCCTAGGCCCCGTCGCGCCCCCCCTGGGCCCCGTCGCGCTCGTTAGGCCCCGTCGCGCCCCCCCTGGGCCCCGTCGTGCCCGCTGGGCCCCGTCGCGCCTCCTAGGCCCCGTCGCGCTCCCCCTAGGCCCCGTCGCGCCCGCTGGGTCCCGTCGCGACCCCTAGGCCCTAACGCGCCCCCGCTGGGCCCCGTTGCGCCTCCTAGGCCCCGTCGCGCCCCCCATGGGCCCCGTCGAGCCCGCTGAGCCCCGTCGTGCCTCCTAGGCATCGTCGCGCCTCCTAAGCCCCGTCGCGTCCCCCCCCTCTGGGCCCCGTCGCGCCCGTTCGGCCCCGTCGCGCCCCTCCTAGGCCCCGTCGCGCCCGCTGGGCCCCTTCGCGCTTCCTAGGCCCCGTCGCGCCTGCTAGGCCCCGTCGCGCCCCCCCTGGGCCCCGTCGCGCCCGTTAGGCCCCGTCGCGGCCCCCCTGGGCCCCGTCGTGCCCGCTGGTCCCCGTCGCGCCTCCTCGGCCCCGTCGCGCCCCCCCTGGGCCCCGTCGTGCCCGCTGGGCCCCGTCGCGCCCCTTAGGCCCCGTCGCGCCCGCTGGCCCCTGTCGCGCCTGCTGTTAGCGCTCGCCCGCCTGGCCTCCTCCTAGTGCCGCTCGGCCTCCTCCTAGTGCCGCCCGGCCTCCTCCTAGTGCCGCCCGGCCCCTTCCTAGCGCCGCCCGGCCTCTCCTCAGCGCTGCCCGGCCCCTCCTTGTGCCCGACCGGCCCCAGCAGCACCAGCCTGGCCCCTCCCAGCACCAGCCCGGCCCCAGAGCACCTGCCCGCCTCCCCTGCTCGGCCTGCCGTGTCCTCTCGGGCCCTGTGTCTTCTGCTTGCCTGCGCTGGGACGCCTAGCTGCTGCCCTACTGGAGAGTGCTGCCGCCGTGTCCCCGCGCCGCTGTGCTCCTGTGCCGCTGAGGAGCTGTGCTGCTGTGCCGCTGTGTCGCTGAGGAGCTGTGCCGCTGACCCTGCACGATGGCTGACTTTGTGCTCCGCCTGGACGCTGAGGGCCACGCGGTTGACTTCGCCGCCTGGCTCTCCGATCTTCGCCGCCAGCTTACAGGTCAGCGCCAGGATGGCCACTCTCTGGTTGTCCATGCTGATGGCTTGCTCCCCCGTCCCCCTGCACCTACTCCCCTCCCTGCTGACCCCTCCTCTGATGACTGTGAGGCTTTCTCTACTGCTGCGCTGGCCTGTGCGATCTGGGACTCACGCGATGCAGTAGCTCAGGTTGCTATTAGTCACGCCCTCCCTGTGTCTGAGCGCTCGCGTTTTGCTACTGTTGAAACGGCCAAAGCTTATTTAGACGCCGTTATTGCTCGCTATTCCACCCCTGCCTCCGCTTCTGCTGGCCGCTTGCTCTTTCCGATGCTGTTCCCAGACCTGGCTGCCTTCCCTACTGTCGCAGATTTTGCCACTCATTTGCGTGCCCTAGAGACTCGCTATCGCACTGCCAGCACTGCTGCCCAGCTCACTGCGCTCCCCCCTCCTTTCTGCATGACGCTCTATTTTATCGCTATGCGCCTGCCAGACCGCCTCGCTAGTGCTCGCGACCACTTTCTTAGCCAGCACCCGGGTGACCTCACCCTGACCGCCTTTGTTGACACCCTCACTGAGATCGAGACTCGCCAGCGCACTATCGCTCAGTCGAGCGGTGCGCCGCCAGTCTCTATCTTTCACGGCTGTGCCCCATCCCCGTGCACGTTCACTGACGTTTCGGCTGCGGTCGCCACGGCGACCCCTCTTACCGAGACGGCTGCTGCTGTCCACCCGCAGCAGCGCTCGCGTCGCGGTGGCCGTGGCCGCCAGGGAGGTAGGGGTGGTGACGCAGGTGGTAGTGGTCGTGGTGGTGGTGACGGTAGTCCGCCTGAGGGGACTACCACCGGTGGGCAGGAGCAGCAGTCCCAGCAGCAGCAGGACCAGCCCCAGCCGCAGCCGCCGTCCCAGCAGCACCCGCCGCAGCCGTGGGCTCGTCTCCCGCCTGGTTGGCCCGGCACCTCCGGAGGCGGTGGCCGTGGTGGCGGCCCGCGCAGCTTGGCGTCTACCAGCGGCTCCAGTGCTGTGACCTGCCAGTACCAGCTTCAGACCGGGCCTCTCCGCGGCACTCTGTGCCGCCGCCCGCACCCGACCGCCCGCTGTTTCCGCCGCCTCGACGATCTTTTTCGTCGTCGCTTTGGCCCGGCCCCGGACCTCCCTGACTGGCACAGCCTGCTCCGCCAGGGCGTGCCGATCTTTGAGTTAGACATGGATCAGATAGGTGCTGCTTTGCATGCTTTGTATGCTGACGCTTCTAGTGTTGATGGATCTTACTACCCTGTGTACTCTAGTTTAGGTGTTTCACCCTTGTGTAGCTTAGCTTCCCCTGCTGCGACAGGCGTAGGACTGCCTAGGTTGCCTAGTCTAGTCGCTGCACCGGCTCCGTCCCCGGCCCCCGCCACTGCGTCGCTGTCCTTCACTCTCGACTCTGGTGCTTCTGCCTGCTTCTTCCGCGACCGTTCCACGCTCACGCCGCTTGCTGCACCTGCTGTTGTCTCTCTCGCTGACCCCTCTACGGGTCCGGTCGTCGCGCGCAGTTCTACGTCCCTTCCCTGTCCGGCAGTTCCCTCGGGCTCCCTTACTGGCCTCCACGTTCCCTCGTTCTCCAGGAACCTGGTTGGTGTCGGCTGTCTCCAGGACCTCGGCGTCACCACCACGTTCCCCGGGCACGAGCGGTTCGCTGTCTGTTCTGAGGCTGTCTCAGGTTCCCCCCTTGCGACGTTCCCCCGGGACCCGGTGTCCGGTCTGTTTACCCTACACACCGCTTCCCCCCCGGTTGGTGCGTCCTCCCAGGTCGCTGCAGCTTGCTCGTGTCGGTCCCTCACTCACCCCTCCCTTCTCTGGCACCACCGCTTAGGTCACCCTGCTCTCCCGCGTCTGCGTCACATGTCCCAGCACGGTCTTGTCTTAGGTCTCCCCGCGTCGCTCCCTGCCCTTCCTCCCTCGACTGCGCCACCGTGCACGCCTTGCGTCGAGGGTCGGCTCCGCCGTGCTCCTCACTCCTCCTCGCTGCGTCCTGCTACTGCCCCCCTTCAGACCCTGCACTTGGACGTTTGGGGCCCTGCCCCCGTCCCCGGACCGCGCGGTGAGCGTTACTTCCTTGTGCTTGTCGACGACTACACGCGCTACACCACGGTGTTTCCCCTGGAGCGGAAGGCCGACGTGCCCGACGTTCTTCTCCCGTGGGTTGTGGCTGCGCGTCTCCACCGCGGTCTCCCCGTGTTGTGTCTCCACTCCGACCGTGGCGGCGAGTTCGCCTCTGGTCGGCTTGGACAGTTCTGTCGTGCGGAGGGCATCACCCAGTCGTACACGTTGCCGGACTCGCCACAGCAGAATGGGGTTGCTGAGCGCCGCATCGGCTTGGTCATGGAGGTCGCCCGTACCTCCATGATCCATGCCGATGCCCCCCATTTTCTGTGGCCGTTCGCTGTTCGCTACGCGGCTCACCAGCTTAACCTGTGGCCACGCTCCCAGCGGCCGCAGGTTTCGCCGACCCTCCTTTGGACCGGGTCCCCCGGTGACGCGTCTGCGTTCCACGTCTGGGGCTGCCTTGCTCACGTTCGTGCCTCTGGCACGGACAAGCTCACTGCCCGCACTGTCCCCTGTGTCTTCCTCAGTTTCCCCCTGGACTCGTCTGACTGGCTTTTCTACCACCCGCCGTCTCACCGCTTCCTCCACTCTCGTGACGTCACCTTTGATGAGTCCGTCTCCTTCTACCGCCGCTTCCCTCACCGAGGTCTCCCAGTTGCCCCCCCCCTTTTCCTTGCTCCCTCTCCCCCGGTAGCCCCTGCCCCTCTCCCGCCTCGTCCTGCCCCGTCTGGTGTCTCCCACGTCACTCCCCTCCCGTCGGTTGTCCCCGTTGAGGAGTCTGCTGACTCTGGTGGTACCCCCGGTCCGTCCTTGCCGCGTCCCCCTTCCCCGGTGCCTCCGCCCCCACTGTCGCAGTCGCCGACCCCGCTGCCGCCGCCGTCGCCGTCGCCGCCGCAGCCGTCGCCGCTTTCGTCGCCGCCGCCGCCGCTGTCGCTGCCGCAGCCGTCGCCGCTGTCGCCGCCGCCGCAGCCGTTGCCGCCACTGCCGCCGCTGCTCTCGGCCCCTGGGGGTGCTGGTGTGGAGGAGGGTGTTCGTCTTGCGGCTTCTGGGGGTGCCGCTGGTGTTGGAGGGGGGTGTTCGCTCTGGGGGTGTTGGTTCTGGGGGTGCTGCTGTTGAGTGTTCTGCCGACGGTCGTTCTGCCTCTGCTGGTCCGAGAGTTCCGGCCCAGCCGTCGTCGCCGCCGCAGCAGCCGTCGCCGCCGGTTTCCGCTCTCCGCCTGCTCGGCCTTCCCTCCCCGGACCGCGCGCCGGTGTCTCCCCACCGCCTCCTGACCTCCCTGTCTACGGTCCTGTGTTCCCGCCGCCAGACTCGTCTCCGGCCCGTCTTCCTCCTCGTTCCCCTCCTGTGTCTCCTCCGCTGTCCCCTGACCCTACCCCTCCGTCTCACGTTTGGGCTCGCCGTCCCTCCCGTGCTCGTCCCGTCTCTCCTGTCCTGCCCACCCACCCTATGTTGCTCCGTTCCCACTCGTCTCGTCCTCCCCTCCTCCCGTCCCCTCCTCCCTCGTCCCTTGCTGTTGCACCTCCTCCGTTCTCTGACTACCTCCGTGCTGCTCGTCCCCTTTGTCCTCGGGTCCTTGCCTCTCTTGTTACCGACCCTGCTGTTCCTGTCTCGCGCCTTGACGCGCTTGTCGCTGCTGTCGCTGACTTCGCTTCTACCCGCCGCCTTGACTACGCTAACCGCTCTGGTCTCTGACCCTGCCCGTCCTCTGTCCGTCGGGGGTGCTCATGCCCTTGGCAGTGACGTCCTAGAGGACAGGCAGTACGAGCTGGCTTTCCCTTTCCGAGGCTGCTCCCCATCTCTGCTCCATGCTGTTAGTCCCTGAGGGTGACCCAGACGCCTTCGACATCCCGACCCCTCGCACCTACGCTGAGGCCACCTCGGGACCTTGGGCCTCTCAGTGGATAGCTGCCATGGAGCAGGAGATGGCATCTTGGAGATCCACCGGCACTTACGTCGACGCAGTTCCCCCGCCTGGGGTGAACGTAGTCGATGGTCGGTGGCTCTTCAAGGTGAAGCGCCCCCTGGAGAGCCGCCTGTCTTCAAGGCGCGCTACGTGGCCAGAGGTTTCAGTCAGCGCGAGGGGGTTGACTTCTTCCAGACCTTCGCCCCGACCCCGAAGATGACCACTCTTCGGGCGTGCTACAA